>CM021102.1:16725712-16800473 GCA_007115665.2 Sequoiadendron giganteum | reverse complement strand
TTTATTGAGTTTTTGTGTCTACAGGGAAACTGCATCGCTGCCAGTCAAAATCCATTGCTATCAATCCAACAATGCTATATTGCACTACTTCTAAACTCTAAACTACGTCACTGAAGTCTTTTCGCCCAGAAAATTTGAATTTCTAACTCCGACGCTGGCTTCCAAATTCCAAACTACGTAGCTAGTTGAAATTGTGTTGCAATCATGCTCACTATTTTTCTATAGAGCGTTGCTCTCAGTCCTTAGTGGTGCTATATTGTGCCGCATATGAAGATTGTGCCATTGGGGTTGAGTAAAAGGTCAATTTTAGTTTATTTTCAGCATGTCCTTTTTTTCATTTTGATTATTTTAACTTCTAACTAGTTTTTGGCCTTTGTTCTTGCAGTATTAACCAATTTTTGTAGGTTGAATTGATCCAAGGTGAAGGAAGGAAGTGAAGGCCAAGGGTTCTTTATGACCTCATTATGTCATTGTATCAAGTGTTTTTAAACACTTTAGGGAGAAATTATAATCCCTTTTCTAAGGATTTTCTACCTTCTCAATTTTTAGTACTCACTAAATTACATTTGGGTTTAAAAAGAACAAAACAAAGGGATTTAAAAAGAACCATAGGAAAACTTACTTGATTTTTTTTTGAACTTAATAAATGAGCAAACAAATCTCACACTTCAAAATTGGTGTTTAAAAAGAATTCATATCATTGCTTGGTAGTTAAAATGAACATGTGTACTATTTATTTTTTAATTCCTTATCCAAATTACTATCATTTAAAAGATGTATGCACTTCTCTCGTGCCTCACGGCGATCTTGAGAACCAAAAGTTTTTTTTTTGATATTAGGTTGTATAAGTGATTGCCTCCACACTTCAATTTGGATTCTTAAAATTGAACAAACCTTGCGAGTGTGAAGAGAAGGTATTGTGTGTGCTCCCACCTAAATGCGTTAGGTGGTCAAACTACAAATACACTTCTTTGCTATTGTTCACCTTTAGAGATCCTTCCTTGGTGGGAAAAAGTACTCACCCCAAGGGAACGACTCAAATCGGTAATGAGCTAAATGCCAAGCTACTCCCAACCAGTATATAAATTTGAATGTTGAAGAAATAGCATCATTACAGGAGCTCCTATGGACAAGCAGGTGATACTCTTTGTATGAGTTGATCTTGCCTCTCATGTGGCTTTTTGAACGAGTGCCTTGATTGCGAGCGAAAATTATGTAAAATCCAAGATCCCTATCTATTTGTTGATGCAAGAATGATGGTTCTAAAATCATCCCACATTTTTGTGGCTCTTGCTAGAGATGAGAAGTATGCCATGGGAGTTTCATGGGTATTTATGCTTGGCTGACCTGAGAAGTGAGTGCACTATAAGGGGGAGCCTCTGTGGTCAAGCATCTAATCATCCGTTAAGAGTAGGTGTAGCTAGATTTATCTAAGTGGGAATTCAACAAATATTGGCTCTTTTCATCTTAGGGTTGTGCATCACTTTGAAATTGAAATACTTTGCTTGGATCTAAATTGCTTGAAAACAAACATTCACAAAGTTTAAAAAATTTCAAACCCTTTAGGGGGAGAAAATACCTTTGAAAATTTTAAATACTCTTGCTTGCCCTAGGGAACTTTTGCCTTGATTTCCTTGATTCCCACATAATGGAATTTGTGGGATAAGAAGAAGTTAGGACATTAGACATCTAGTTTGAAAAGCTAATCAAGAATTGTTTGTGGTAAAAGGAAGTCACTAAGAAAAGCTAAGAAAAAATTGAACCCCACATATGTGCTCTTCCAAATGATTTCTCGAAAGATCAAAATCTGAAAACTAAAATCCAAAGGTCTTAGTGAAAAAGCTCACAAGAAACCTTTGTCTATGCTCTACGAATTTAGAGAAAGATTGACTTTCAAATTTTACAATGTGCATCAAAGAACAATCCTAATTTTTATGAGTTTTATTTCCATCAAAATCCAAGTCTCTTTCAAAAGTTTACTTTCCTCATGTAGGGAGTACCAAGCATGTTCTTCAATACTGAGGTCTTATAGAAATGATTTATGTCTAGGTCTAATCTAGGATAAAATTCATCATTCTCATCCATCCCTCGAACATTAAATCAAAAATCATCTCACCAACAACTCTTGGAAATCTTGAAAAAATCATTTACACTAGAATTTTGGCAAATCCAAATCATCTTATTTGATTAGACGTGTGTAGATGAATCCTTCTCCACATATTTAGTCAAATTATCCATCCTTGTGAACAAGTCTACCTCTTGATAACATCCAACATCTTGAGGTTTATAAGTTCATTATCCAAAATCTAAGGGAAAATCAAAACCAAAATCATCTTGTTTGACTAAGGGTGTTTATATGAATCCTTCTTTACATAGTCAAATTATCATCTTGTGTACAAGTCTACTCTAGGACAACATACAACCTCTTAGAGTTAATGAGTTCACTATCCAAATCAAATCCAATCAAGCCAAGGTTGAATTCAAATCAAATAAAAGAAAACCAAATCAAATCAAGTCCTAAATTCTAGTATCTCCTTCAATATTTCTCAAAGAGTTCAATCATTTGCATCATCCATCTTCCATTTGTCTCATCATCACACTTCAATCCTTAATCACCCCATTTTATCTTCTTTGTTCCTAAAGTTAGATCAATCTAAAGAATTAGAGGTTCATCTCACATATTATTGAAAATTGATCCCTATTTTATGGTGCAAACTAGATCACAACACAAGAAGAACATGGAAACCAACAAAGAAGCATAAAATTCGAGTGACCTAAGCCAAAACGCTCCTGAAATGAATCCCATTGGGTCGAGAAATCCCTTGAGCAATCTTCCTCTATTATCACAAAATCCTCAAGAGGAGGTACAAGTAGAGGACATCACCAATAATGTCTTAGGGATGACACAAGATGAAATCCTTGAATTTATGGTACAAAATCTTGAAACTCATAGAATTTTCAATGCCATGATGATCTCAATCCCTCCCAATACATGCTTGAGTTGGTGAAAGAAGGGACTAAACTCTCCTCTAATTTTGACGTCAGCACTATTGTGGAGAAACCTATTGGGATCATGCCTCCAATCCTACCCACACCTCCATTTCAAAGAATCACCCAAAACATCCCACAAATCACATCATCCATTGCTCCAACTCAACCAATCGTCAATAAGGGGAGCTCATTGCTTCATGCACTTCAAGCACATCCCCTTGTGAACAACCAAGATTTGGATGCAAACACCGTATTGGGCCACTCCGTCCCACTAAATCTATTGCACCGATACGTTCCGCTTGCATTCATGATCCTACCCATCTAACTTCTATTCACACAACACTAGTTTATCCTCTCAATACACAAACCTCTCTCCCCATGACCTCATAGGGAGAAGGTGAATTATTTGGAGTAGGGGGAATCATCGATGTCTTATCATCATTATCATCTCTCCAAGGGAATACACCACCCATTTTTCCACCATTTTCGCCTTTGCCATTAAAATCCACACCACCTCATGGGCCAGGCCTTCCCCCTTTACCCACCATTAATCAAAAAAATCTGAGCAGCACCTAATCATAAATTAAAACATCATACTGAATCCTCCCATATTGCCATCGATATTGCAACAACAGGTGGCAACCATTCAAGCAATCTTAGCAATCAACACATCATCTACCATCCCCCAAGTATCTCAAAACATGGTCTCCTAGGGACCAAGCATATCAATCACACCATCCACCACCCAAACCCCAATTATCAATACCACGGTCCCTCTCATCACAACAACCAACACTGTTCCTAATCCACCACCACCATTGCCAAAACCCAACATGCCAAACTCATTTAGCATCATATAGTAAGTTGCTCAATGAGCCGCCTATCAAAAGGCACTTCAGTAAATTCAAAATCAACAAGCTGCACAAGTAGCTATCCAATAATCAAAATCACAATTAGTGGCACAACAAGTGCAACAAGCTACCCAAGCCCAAGATTTACTGCAACAATAGCAAGCCACCCAAGTTGCATAAGAAGCTAAAGCTGCATAGGCTACTCAGGCTACATAGGAAGCCCAACAAGCACAGGCTCAAGCTCAACAAGTGCAAGTGCAAGTTCAATACTAAGGGCAACTACAAGCAGCCCAACAAGAATCATATCAGCAAGAATTGCAAAAATATCAAGAAAAATAATGAGTAGCTCAACAACAAGCCCAACAACAATCTTTGTTGGCTCAATAGTAGCAAGACCAACAACAAGAGTTGTTGGAACAACAAAAAATGTAGGCATATCAGCAAGCCTTGATCACACAACAAAATTTGCAAAAAACTCCCATCAATATACCTAACGCTCCACCATCAATAAAACACCCCAACCATCGTAGAACATATTCACTACACCTCCTAATCTGCAAGACGATGTGACAACACAAATCAAATTTCTCTTGTAGCAAGTTCTCGATCTCCAATTAGGGAGAATAACAAGGACACCAAGAAATCTTTGTCCTTATCCTTTTGACAGGAGCCTTGCAATGGTACCTTTCCTAATTGGTTTTGAAATCCCTAAATTTGACAAATATAGTGGGTTGGGAAACCTTGAGGATCACATCACGGAATTCCAAGTACATTATATGGAAGTCACATACAACGATACATATCTAATGTGGCTATTTCCTCGAAGCTTGGCTGGCCCTCCCATGGAGTGGTTCTCTCACTTGCCTACCAACATCAAAAAATTCTAAGAGATCGCAGATGCATTCATAAAGAATTATGTATCCAACATTGGCATGGATGTTAGTCTAGAGGAACTATCTATGCTCAAACAAGGTAAGGGGGAATAATTCGATTCCTTCCTATAATGATGGTGATCCAAGGACAATAGGAGCAAGTGGTCCATGTTGAAGGAGAAAAAAAATTTCACCATCATTTGCAATCTCGATAAAACCTTGGCATTTCATCTAAAATTGCAGTGCATCACCACTTACGACCAATTGATCCCCAAGGTGCTCAACATCGAGTGAGCCCTTATTGCACAAGGGGGTACACCCACATATCTATAACATCAAGAAAACTACCCTTCCACCAACTATAATGAAAAACCTCACACATGGGCGAAAAATAAAAACATCACTAACAATGGATTGGTTGATGCCAAGGTCGTAATCAATGCTCTGAAACAAAACACCCAAACATATCAGCAACTACGAAACAACAATCACAACAACATGCAAAAAAAATTAGTAGCACAACAACCACCCAATAATCAAGTCAACAATCTGAATAATCAAGGGGGACCATCTCCACGAAACAAATATCCCCCCAAGAGAAAGTTCACATCCCTTGGGGAATTAGTCGAATCCGTCATGAAGAAATTGGTAAATGAGAATCTCATCTAGATCCCTACTTATGAGAATTATCAAGAGCCCCAAGTAAAACCACCATGGTATAATGAAAACTACCTTTGTGATTATCATAAAATAAAAGTGCACACAAGAGCCAATTGCATGAAGCTGAAGAATATAATCAAAGACCTCATCGATGAAAAGATCACAAACGTGGAACAACCAATGAGAAATCAAGATCTTAAGATATACATGAATTTGATTTCGTATCATAACAAAAGAAATAATAAAGGGAAACAAAATTATGCCAATGTGAACCATGTATATGATCAATTTGTCGCATCCCTAGATTGTGGAGTCACCACACATGGCAGAAAAGTCACCATTGTTGGGTTATCACAACCACCTAGGGCATCCACCTCAAACCAAAATCCACTCCTAGTGGCTACAATGTATTAGACCAATTGAAAATAACTCCCACTCAAATCTCCATCATGGAGTTACTGAAGATTTCTACCACCCATAGAGAAATCCTTGAGGAAGTATTGTATGCATCTACTATCTCGGCCAATCTTGATATTGAACAATTCCAAGATATGATAAAAAACATTACCACCCCAAATATCCTCACATTTTATGATAAGGATTTCCCCACCCAACCACCTGAAAATCACATGCTCCACCTTGAGTTCCTAGTTCATAAAAATAAAGTCAAAAGGATCTTGGTGGATGGGGGTGCAAGTCTAAACATTTTTTCTCTCAAGCTCATAAAGAATATGGGATTCTTTGAGGATCCTTTGAAAAAGGCAAGGGCATCACAATCAGAGCTTATGATGATCAAGAAAGATTGTCTCGGGGCATTATCCAACTCCCTATTCAAGTAGGGACAACCATTATGGAAACCACCTGTCAAGTCCTTGACCTTGATCTACCTTATAATATCCTCCTGGGGCATCCATGGATCCATGCGATGCAATAAATTGCATCAACCTTCCATCAATGCGTCAAGTTCTCATATCAAAATCAAGAGGTCACAATCTACAGTGATCCTGAGCCCTTTTCCTATTGCAAAAACCTAGAAGAAAAATACTATAAAATCCCCCAAGTCCCAAAGAACAATTAAGGCCCTTTAACTCTATATATAGACCTAGCCAACATAGCCTCCACTTTTGGGATGAAGACACGTGCCATTCCGGACATATCTGAAATCAAGGTCATAATCCAAGACAACAGATGTGGGGATTACAAAATGAGGAAAGGAGACTTTTTGGTATGGGAATTACCTCAATCCCCTAGATCCCATGGACAACTGCAACCTGCCAATACAAAAACTCAAACCTTCAGAGTGGATCCCTCTCGATTTAGAATTTGGGGGGATCTAGGTCAAGAAGTGGTAGATGAGAGAGACATATCTAGTCTCCTCTATCAAGATGAAAGGCATGTACTTGCCCTTCCTATGGATGATGCTAATAGAGTACTTCAATTGATGTTGGACATGGGCTATAAGAGGAATGAAAGTCTTGGAAAAAAAAACAATGACCAATTGGAACCTATCATTGTGGAAAAGTGCATGAAAAATCTTGGCCTGGGATGCACCCCTCCAAGTGTAACTATACATAGAAGAAGTCCCCCATTAAAGCAGTCAAAACTCCCCCTCAGCTATCAGTAATCGCCCTTCGATTATCAGTATCCATAGGTCGAGTCATAGACAACTTTACCTTTGACTTTACCGATGTGTATAGCAGTGATGAGGATCCCATAAATGAATTTCTTATGCTTTTTGAAGACTCCTCCCTATTCATTATCAACACCCTATCTTTTGAGTCAAGCCATCAAACCCATGAAATACAACTAATCTATCCCCAACTCATCGATTACAACCAATGAGGACCACCAATTCTAGACACATTGAAAAATGATGAGAAAATCTCATAATTCATGGGATTAAGGGATATGGTGCCATATGGGGATCATAAATCTAGTTTCAACATCATACTAGATAAACAATCCTATTACGGGGAAATGATTGAATCCTTCAGTCGCAAAAGTGAAAATTTTTAGAATAATCTCTAGGTCTTTGAGTGAAAACCACACTGTGGCACTCTCTGACCCAAAAATAGTAAAAATAAAGGACTCATCCAGCTGTGAAAACCTCTTTGAGGCATTGGAGGATGAAGGATTCACTCTTCCTCTCAATGTCATTCATCAGGAGAAGTCAGCAATTGTGGTAGAGAAGTGAAATCCAGTCAATCTGGGAATAGAAGAACTACCACAAATAACATTATATGTTGAGTCACTTCTCAAAGAAGAACAAGAACTCCTAGTTTCATTCCTAGAGGAAATAAAGATAAACTTTTCATGGACCTATGTTGACATGCCTGGACTCGACTAAAAGTTGTAGTTCATCACTTAGCTGTATATCCCGAAGCAAAGCTTGTGAGACAAAAGCTGAGAAAAATGGATCCCCAAATAGCCTTGTTGGTAAAAATGGAATTACAAAAGCTCCTAGATGTAGGGTTCATATGGCCAATTGATTATCTAGAGTGGGTCTCAAATCTTGTACCTATTTCAAAACCCATTGGGGGCATCCGCATTTGCATAGACTTTAGAGATTTGAACAAAGCATTTCCAAAGGATGAATTTCCACTTCCAAACATTGACATGATTATGGATATGATGACATGACATGAGATGCTATCATTAATGGATGGATTCTCAGGATATAATCAGATCATGATAGCTAAAGAAGACCAACACTATACTTTCACTTGACTGTGGGAAAATATTGCTAGAATATGATGCCATTCGGGTTGAATAACGTAGGAGAAACCTATCAGAGGGCTATGACATTAATATTTCATGACACGATTCACAAGACGGTGGAAGATTATGTGGATGGCATACTGGCTAAATCAAAGAAATGAAGAGACCGCATATCAACCTTAAGCTCCATTTTTGATAGATTGGAAAAATACAAGGTCCTACTTAATCCAAAGAAGTGTGTCTTTGGGGTACAATTAGGTAAGCTCCTAGGGTAAATTGTATCAATGAGATGAATCGAGGTAGATCCTGCAAAATTCAAGGAAACTCTCAAAATGGAGGCATCTAGGACATTGAAGCAGCTAAGAGGCTTACAAGGAAGACTCCAGTCCATCCGTTGATTCATAGTGTAACTAGAAAACAAGTAAATCCCATATTTTCATCTACTCCACAAAGGGGTAGCATACAAATGGGATGAGAAATGTGACCAAGAGTTTGACAAGATCAAAGAATATTTTCTCACCCCACCGGTCCTCATGCCACCGATTCTAGGAAAACCCTTGATCTTATACTTATTAGAAACATCAAAAACCCTCGATGCTCTCTTGGCCTAGCATGATGATAATCGGAAGGAGAGAGCTATCGATTACATCAGTAGGACCATGGTGGGACATGAGCTAAACTATACACCCATTGAGAAATCCTACCTAGCAGTTGTGTTTGCAACACATAAATTTAGACATTACATGCTAGTACATCAAATCAAGCTCATTGCAAAAATAAACCCACTAAAGTATCTACTTTCTAAGGTAACTCTCATAGGATGAACGACGAAGTGGGTCATGATCTTGACAGAGCATGAAATTGAGTATGTAGAACATAGGGCTATCAAAGGACAAGAAATCGTAGATCAATTGGAAGAAGCACCAATATATGTAGAGAATCCACTTGTTTTAGAGTTCCCCAATGAATCAATCTTCAACCTTAGTGTAGAATATCACTAAAAAATGTATTTTAACAAATCCTACAGACAACACGAGTTAGGAGCAAGAATCTTCTTCATCACTCCGCAAGGGGAATTCATACCTAAATCATAGAAACTGTCATTCTCATGCACAAACAACATCATGGAATATGAGGCTCTTGTCATAGGGCTGAGAATTGCAGTACAGTGGTAGATCATGGATCTTAAAGTCTATGGAGACTCACAAATCATAATCAACCAAGTAAATAATGAATACCAAACAAAGGATGACAAGTTGAATCCATACAATAAATTGGTGGAAAGTCTCAAGGAGTCCTCCATTGATATCACATTTGAATAGCTACCCAAAGAAAATAATTGAGCAGGGGATGCAATGGCTATGATTGGATCACTCCTAGAGATCCTACATAACATCCCCAAACAATAATTTATCATAGAGAAGCTTCTCGTACCAACATTCGAGGTATCAGAGTCTGAACTTTTGTGTAAAATTGTTGGTCTCGATGATCAATGGTACCATGATATATACACTTACATGAGAATAGGAGTTCTCCCCATCGACATAACCCTGAACCTCAAAAGAGCCTTTGTCAAAAATTCATCTCGTTTTATCATCCTAGCAGATACCCTATGCCGTAGGAGCATCAAAGGGACCCTTTTACATTTCCTAAACATTGAGGAAGCCTTGACTACTTTAACTGAGGTACATAATGACATTTGTGGTTCAGACTCGAGTGGTATGACTTTGGCCAAGAAACTACTAAGGATAGGATACTATTGGCCAATAATGGAAAGAGAAGCACATAACTATGTCAAAAGGTATTTGTAGTATCAACAACATGGGGACCTCATCCATGCACCAACTCAAGAGCTCCACCCAATTATCACACCTTGGCCCTTTTCACAGTGGGGGCTTGATCTCATTGGTAAAATCACTCCCACCTCATCCAATGGGCATAAGTTTATCATCATTGCCACAAATTATTTCATGAAGTGGGTGTAAGCCATTTCCATGACCTATATAACAAGAAATCAGATATCGAAGTTCATCTTGAATTATCTTATTTGCCGATATGGTGTCCCTCAAGCCATTATTTCAGATAATGGGATACCTTTCAAAAATTAGGATGTTCGTGACTTATGCCAAAAATTCAATATCCAACATCACTTTTCCACTCCGTATTATCCCCAAGAAAATGACCAAGCAGAAGCCACCAAGAAGACCATCCTGAAAATCCTTAAGAAAACAGTCAATGACGCTCATTGCCATTTGCATTTACAGCTAAATCTTTCCCTATGGGCCTACCGCACAAGCATCCACACACCGACAACGACCATCCCTTTCTCTCTGGTCTATGGATCAGAAGCCATACTCCCCATTGAGATCGAGCTCCCCTCACTGAGGATATCATTGCAAAATCTCATTATAGATGAAGAATATCAGGTCTCATGATTGAATGAGCTAGAGCTAATGGAAGAGTGGCATATGGATGCCCTAAACCACTTACAAGTATATCAAAACTATCTCAAGCGAAGCTACAATAAGAAAATTAGGAGTCGAACCTTCCAAGTCGAAGAGTTAGTATTGAAGGAGAATCAAAAGAGTGTGCCAAATCCATATGGCAAGGGAAAGTTTGAGCCCAATTAGTTGGGATCATTCATCATTACAACAAGCTACAAATCATGGGCATATCAACTATCATCACCCAAAGACGAACCTCTGCAGGAGCCAATGAACAACTCTCATCTCAAAAAGTTTTATGCCTAATATTTTAATGTTAAAACGAAAAATAAAAAAAGAAAAAGAAAAAGGATTTAAAAATAGTAAAGAGAAAAAAAATCATCCTCTAGTGAAAACCACTTCGATGGTGCTTTGGGCAAGTACCTTGGTGAAAACATGCGAAACAGGCACCTTGTGTAAATAAAGCACCCTCCATCCACTGGGATCTTCACGAATTATTCTACACACTTACCATTCATCCATCACATTCCATTGCGTCCTTTCATCCATCCATCCACATCTGCATCACAGCTTGATCATGTGTTCATATCATGTTCCAACCTAGTACTACTTGGCACATTCCAAAGGTTAGTTTTTCCTGCCTAGATCAAAGTAGTCTATTGCCTCATACTGGGGGCATGTTATTTTACCTACATTAGATTGGATTCATGTGTATTTTTGCAGTATTCCTTAAAAACACAAAATCCAAAAACATTCATAAAAGCCTTGAAAAATCCAAAAACATTCATAAAATCAAAAATCCAAAACATCCAAAACAGGTCAAAATAAAAAAAATTAGAATTGAGTCATCTTTTCGAACTACGTCATCTATGAGATTGAACGTAGGCAAGGTTTATTTTGGAAGATCCCCTGAGACACCCTAGGTCATTCGTTTAGAAGTCCATCACAATAAGTTGGCAATCCATTTGTTCATATCCCATCAATAAACCAAGTTTGTGTTAGTCAAACTACGTGGTCTCTATGTGTATAATGTAGGCAAGTCTAATCTGTTGATCAGATATCGAAACCCCTAAGATAGGTCTTTAGGTTAGTTTCATTGTCAAAATCTCAAAAAATCCAAAAAATTGGAAAATTCAAAAATCAAAAAATTTATAAAACACCTCCAAAATACCAAAAACAACCTCAAAACATTCAAAAAACACCAAAAAATCCAAATATTTTAAAAAATATATCCATATCATCTCGCTTCACTTGAAATAATCTCATTCATAATAAATCAATCATCACTTTCACCCTTTGGAAAATTGGTCAGAAGCAAGTCTAGTAGGTTCAAAAGTGAAAACCTAATCATCAGAGTCTCAAGCCTAGGTCAGTAAGTAAGCAAGTTAATCAACTTAGAGTATCAATAGTTTATCATCTAGTCAATCCCAAAATCATCTAATAACAACGCATCCTAGGATGCATCCTTGCTACAATGGACGTCAACATCAAGCATCACCATAGTTTAGTCTTGGCTAGCGGTATGAAGAACATTAGCTTGTTTGTTTACTTTATCTTTGTATTTTTGAATTATCTTATTTTACGCTCATTCCAATGACCTCTCAATGATGCCTAATAAAAAATGGTTTAGAGAGAAAGGAATGGGGCAACGATCATTATATTTTTTATCTGTTGTGCTTGTTGGATATTCTTGTAATATAACTTCGTCATGTGTACTTTGTTTGGTTTTTAGGGAGGGAATTTTAGATATCTTGTTGACCACATAGGAAGGCTTTCTTTTCTATGTTTTGGTTTGAGATGTTTAGAATATCTGAACTTTTTTTTTGAATAAGATTTTGTATGTCAAGTGTGAATAGGAGTACTCCTATCTGATTTTTGAGTCAAAGTCCATCACACTAGGTACAATGCCATCCTAGTTTTTTATACCTCTATGCATAATACCTATGTGTATTATCAAACATAAGGTAAATGGCCCTTTTAAAATCCCAATTCCTAGTAAGAAACTCATCCTTATCATCATCATTATTATTGTAGGTGTTGGATCCTCTTTTCATTTTCTTCTATCTTCTCTTCGTACTAACATGGTACCATGACCATTACTTAAAAACATTGCTAATGCATCCACCCTGCATCCACATATAATTAGCATAGTGCATATCATATCATATAGGAAACATAAATGCATTACATTCATTACTCTCATTTTTATTCATTAGGATATTATCACACAGGCATTATTGAGTCATCTGTGGCATGATCATATATCATATACATTGTCATTATACATCATAAATCAGTATGTATCCATATCATATCCCATTATAATAATCTTGTTATGTATCATAATCATTTACATTTCATTTATATGTCATATTCTTCTCACATTATCATATTATTTACATATCACAAAATATTATTTCATTTCATAACATTTGTATCCAAGAATCATTGAAATAGGAATAATCACATATCATAAAACATCATAAACATCATAAACATTACATCACATAATCATCTCACATCATCATTGTCTCATAATCATGTGCATTACATATCACACCATCTTAAGTGATTACATTCATATCACTGCATTTGTACCATTACATTCATATTATTGTATTACGTTCATAAATCACAAAACATGTCAAAAAACCATTACATATCATAGGTCATCTCATATCATACATCATCATAATTATTTGACATCAAAATCATTTACATATCATATAATTTTATTACGTATCTCATAAGCATACATTTTAGATATTCACCATCACATTCTGCATAATAAAATATAAGAAAATAAATGCATCCATAAAATATGTGCATAATCACTGCATCACATCATCACATCACATAGAAACATACATCGCATTACATTGCATAAAATAAATACATGCATCACATGAGATAAAATCATTACATCTGCATAACGTCGCATATAGGAAATTAAATACATCCATCCATCATGCATAATTAAAGTAGGACACATCTCATAAATGAATTGAACCATAACAAATATATCATCAAAAATGTAATTGTCATTGTACAAAAATCAGGATCAAAATGTGTCTATATCAATAGGGGTATACAAAGGCCCATAGGTCTATCAAAAACAAAGCTCGTGGACCTCAAAAGGAATATTTTTGCTAAATAAAAAATGGTAGCTAGAACTGTTGGCTAAAACCCTCACCCTCCTATCTCTCAGCATGATCCTCAGGCTGCTTCATGCCTGTCTGCTATGGGAACTCTGGCACCTGGGCCCCTGCTGGTACAACTTTCTAATAATGCAACCTATAGTACTCTTCCTCTCTAGCTGCCTCATGGTATACCCGCATCGAAACTATCTTTCCCTGAGAAGTGGAGGCCATACTCTCAAGCTTCCATCTTTGACCTATCTCCTGGTCTCACTCTGATCGGGCTTGATCTCTCTCTATGGTAAGGTCCTGGAACTGCTATCTAGCCTAGTCCCTCTCAACCATGAACACCTGCACCTATGCCTGAAGCTACTATATCAACACATATCCTTGATTTGGCTGAGGTGGTGGTGGTGGCAGGGGGTGTTGTTGCTGGTCTCTAGGGACCTTTCCCTGCTGCTTATCTCCAACTCTCTGCTGATCTATTGGAGGAATCTATTAATCCCTCTACTGCTCTAGCTGATGTGGAGGTGGTCCTCCTCCTCCCCCTGGCCCTCTCCCTCCATCCCCATCCCCATCTTTTTCTCGTTTGCCTCCCTGTCCCCACCCTCGACCTATTGACTCGCCTCTGGGCCTTCGTTGTATGGGTGTCACACCTAGATGTGTCAATCATAGGGGTGGTCTGAACCAAGCTGTATATGTCTGCATGACCCCTGCATCCCCCTGACCCTAATCATATGGCCACAGTCTGGCCACCAGATTTCTGAAAGAAGTAATTGCCTCAATGGCCATGATCAGCCTACCCCATGCTATCTTCGTCATAGTGCAAGCGAAGATGGTCATGTATTAGTCATCAAGATGATCCTACCTCTCCCCGAACTGCTTGGAAACTCTGTTAGGGAGATACCTCTCAATCATGGTACGCTCCCTTGTCTTGCCTCACATAAAATAGTTGTTGTACATCATCGTACCATGCGGGCATATCGAGCCAAGGCCTCCATGTAAAAATGGTCATCTCATCTATGACCCTCCTCCAATGTGCAATGCCATATGTCCCTATATGTGTAAAAGTAGTCATCACCCCTCTATATCACCAAACAACGGGATCATCTGATTCAAAGGCAATTATTGTAACCTATGGGCGAAGCACGAAAATGTGCTCCTAGGCCCAGACATGTAGGAGTGTGAATCTGACCCCGATGGCCTTGTTGTCTAGGTATGTGAACTCATGTAGATCATGGTAAAGGGAGGCCAATAGCATTGATCCCCATGTGAAGCACTCTCATCATCCGAGCATCCATTGCCAGGCAAGATCCCATCTTGGGCTGAAATATTGGCCTCGTCGATCTGGTGCAATGAGGCCTGAGATGATGGCAACTACAATCAGTTTGAAAGTAGGCACTATGCCCCTATATCGATCAAGCTCTATCTACCCATTAGCAAAAATAATCTCATCGAGCTCCATGACATCAAATCAGGTGTCACTCCCAACATCCACATCATAGATCACTCGCTCTCTATGGATGGGAAATCAAAGAATGTGCCAAATATCCTCCAAGGTAACTGTACCCTCTCCTGTGGGTAAGTGAAATGATGATGTCTCACTATGTCATCTCTCTGCTAGGGTAGTCATCATACCCAAATGTGTTCGAATGAGAGTTGTGCAGGTGACATACCACAATCCTATCACCCTAAGGTGCTCCTAGAGTAGTTCGTGCATACCGAATAACTGACTCAGAACTGAGGACCTGTGCTCTCATGAATGTAGTATCCCGAGGTCCTCCTATGTAAGAAATGCCACAATGTCAAGTTTCATAAAAAAAATAGGATCCTGCCTTGGGTTTTGCAACTAAAACAACAAATACGACACTATTTTCAATTGCAACATTGTTTGCAAATTCCAAACTGCATCATTGCATCACAGTTTGATCGCTATCCTAAACGTAAATTTCAAAATGAACCGCAGTGGTGCAATTTGTACATGCACCTAACTTTGCCCCTAACCCTAATTTCCAAACTGAGCTGCGGTGATGCAATTTGTAAATGTGGCACTGATTCTTACCTTCCAATAGCACTATACTATGCCTCTTGACCTAATTTGAATTTTGACCCTATTTAATGCACTCAAAAAATAAAAAAAATGAGGTGGGTAAGAGTCACATACCTTTGGTCCTACATCGATTGGTTGTTGGTACACTCACACTTGATTTGAAATGTATCATGGAAGTACTTGTTGCACCATCTCGATCAATGCTCTGGGCTCAAATTGCAAAATCTCTAAAGGTTAAGTGTACAAACGAAATGAAAGTGACCCCTTGAGGGCTATTTAAGCTTGAAAATTAGGGTTTTTTGACCTTGTTTGGCCATCCACCTAGGGTTTTGGACCCCTCAACCCGTTTTCACCCAACCAAGGTGTTTTTTGCATCATTTTCTTGTGTTTTGGCACATTTTTGGCATCTTGGAACCTTTCTGGATCCGTCGGACACCTTGTCCTCTTTTTTTGAGATTTCCCCCAAAAATCCAAATTTTTGTCTGATCTCTTGAGGGGGCAATATACCAGCATAATCCTTCTCACTGGGGCAGCAGTGGGGCATCTGAAAAAACATTTTTTTTTTTAATTTTGATATTGGTAGTTTATTCTTTGACCCAACGCAATAGATGTATTGCTTCAAAGAGGGGGAAAATATAGACAAGGAAAATATATAGATTGATCTTACACATCTGATCCTGATATTACTAACATCAATTCTTCCTAAATCACCCCTTTACTAATCAATTTAATTGAATAATCTATATTTGATTAAATTCATCGTATTTCCTCTCTTAATTAAATAAATCAAATTTATTTGATTAAGTTAGCCACTTCTATTAACTAAATAAATTATTTTATTTAATTAATCTGATGATCCCTCTTGTATTTAAATAATTCACTTTATTTAATTACTCTCTAAGGTCATTTCCTTTTAAATTAAATAAATTAATCTTTATTTGATTTGATCTAACATTACCTCCTTTAATTAAATAAATCAAACTTTATTTAATTAAATCTAAATCCAGTACCCCTCTCAAATTTTATTTATTTAAATCCAAAATCTAAGTCAAAATTGCCAAATCAGCTAATTTCTATCTAAATTAATCAAATACTAATTAATCCTAATCCTAATCCATCAAATCCTCTAGATTTTTCAAGTTGCACAATAAATCAATTTAATTGATTTATTAATTCCTCTATTTTCTCTCAACTTGGCATCAATAAAGGAATATTCCTCAAATTTGAAAATCCCTCCAAAAGGGATGAGTACATCCAACAAGGAATTAAAGGCCTCTTACATTTCCTTTTCCTTGAGCCAAGTGGCATTTACTCCATTCCTCTCTCCCTCCAACTTGTCATTTCACAAATTTCAAATTCCACCTAACCATATTTATCTACACATTCATCAAAATGTGCTAATTCCTCCTCCAATCACATGTTGACAAGTAGCCTCTTCCTATTGGTTGGTCTTTTGTCCCACATTAATCTATTTGTCCTCTTTCTCCATCATTCTCTTATATTTATAGGAGGCTCTCATTTGAATTTTGGATCCACAACTTCATGCAACATCACTATTTTCAATTTTTTTAGCAATTGCTATCTATTTTCATCCATCTTCATGTTTTCATAGCTAGGTTATGAAGAAATTTCATCAAGGAGCATCAAGTCATCACCATTGATCATCAAGCTTGCAAGGGATTGGGAAAGGGCCATTTTCCACATCAAAATGTCACCAATTCCCCCATGGGATTGAGAGTTTTCTCATTATAATAGGATTTGATAACTTTTATTGTTGTGTTCTTTTTTCCTATTTTCATGTTTCAAACTAATTTCATGGGGAATTTTGATCTAACTTTCATAATGATCTAATTGTATGTTTTTTCTCTTGTGTTTTTTCTAGTATAGATTCACCATTCACACTAATCAAGATCTAGGCCTTTCTAATGATCCCACTAATAACATACCTGGTCATGTTTATGATCAAGATCCCCTCTATGAACTTACGTATGATCAAGAAGGCCATGATGATCCTCTTAGGAAACTCTATGCATTTCATGGTCAAGAGGCTATCACTTCACCTATCCATGAGAAATATATCCCAAATTCACCTTCATCTAGTCCTATCCATGATCCATCAACATCCAGTTCCCTTGATGAGACATATGCCTCCCAAGCACAAACAGAAGATCAAAAAAATAGCATGAATCTAACTGAACACAATGATAATCAAGATCCTAATGATCCTCCATCACCCACTATCAACCCCATTTCAAGTCCTCCATTATATCCTATTCTTAGTTTCCACCCTCATTCGTGAATGTTCCTCCTTAGAACAACAACAACCATTATCTTCCCCTGCTTCATTTTCTCCATCCAATAAGGAACTTGTGTCTAGTGTTCCACCTATACATAGTCCCATTGTCCATTGCATACTCCAAAACATGAACCACCAAGGTAAAGGTTTAGACCTTTATGAACAAGCTATTTTTGAGCCCATCCATGTGAAAGTCCCTCCACGTTCTTATGTCCTTGGACATACACCCCAAGGACACCAATCTCAAGATTTTGGTACTTCCTCCATGCATCCTAAGTCCACCTCCTTCCATTATTAATCCTATCATACACCTAAAACATATGTTGCCATCCCTCCTCCATCATCCTAAAAATGTCAAAAGCATGTGGTCATACACCTTCCACCATTGCTTCCAACTCCTAATATTCCTCCATCTAATATACCTCTATCACTCCCAACACCTAATATCTCCATTATACAATCCCCTTATCCATCCATCCATCCATAACTCTTCTAAAAATCCTAATCATGACCAAGCAATGCACACATTGTCTAAACATGAAGCTTCCACTCATTCCACCATACCTGTGGGATTCAAAAAAATAAAATTCAATGCCTCTACCTATAAACTAAATTCTAAGGACCCCCATTCCTTAGGACATCAATACAAAAAGTCAAAGAAAAATCCATCTAAAAATCTATATAAGCCCATACCTCCAAAAGTAAAGGCCAAAATTAAAATAGTTTGGGTCCCTAAGAAAAAGGAAAGTAATTAAAATGAGGCATCTACATCAAAATATCCCAACCATCTACTTCCACCTCACATTCCCACTCTATTCAAGAATCTCATATTCCAACTCACAAGCAAAATAAAAGTCATAAAAATACTAAGTCTATGTGGGTACCTAAAGCACTTCATCACCCATCTAAGAAAAAATCTTCATTGTTTCCTACACCTCGTCCACATCAAAAGCTTCAAAATTTATAATAGTGTGTGGAACTATTGGTCATGGTTCCCTTCCATTTCACAACAATTCTACATACCTCCATCCACTCACCCTTCACTCATTATTCTACATATCTCCCCCACCATCTTCCTATGGTCCAGGCTTTTGGCTAAGCCTCCCCATTCATCTTTTACATAAATCCTATATAATCCCTATGATAATCCACCATCTTCCCTACACAATATGTATCATAATCCACTATTTTTCTCCATAATCCACATCATAATCCATTATCCACCTAATCCATAGCCCTTTTTCATGCATCCCCCTACCAACGTCTACGAGCAAATTTGAGATGGTCCATGCAATGGCATCCATCTCTAGTGGGACTATCACCTCTCATGGACCTAGACACTTGATTCCCTCCTATCCATATTGCCCTTCTATAATTTTTAGTTTTTTATAAAAAAAAGTAAAGAGAAATCCCTTCATCATGTGTAGGTTGATCTTCTATGTCACTTAAACTTGGGGGCACAATGTCTCATCTATCCAACCTATCATTTTCATGTCATATCATTCTATCTTACCATCCTACCACCTTTAGCCATCATACCTCCCTATAATATTTGAGTTTTTGCATCCTCTCTTCCTCCTTTTCATCTTGATGAAGATATAGGAGCAAAAGGGTTAAAACATGTGGGTAGGTGCAAAAATATGGGTAGCTAATTTGTGGCCAATTTAATTTTTCATCCTGAAATAGAAAAAATGTGAGCATGTTATAGTAAAACGCACTCATGTTATGGCTTGGTAATGACAAAGCCTAGGATCATTCATTACCAATCCATAACGCAAGTGCAGTATAACACACTCACATTATGGTTTAAATTTCAAAAACTGCACATTTTCCTATATGTTGGTGTTTTTTAAAACCCAAGAGGATTCCTCAAAGATTCTATGAATTTTCCATGTTCAATGATGAAAGCCTAGGAAATAATTGGCCAACTTAACAAGAAAAAGCAATAATGCTTACTCTCCTACACTTTGGTCTCTACAAGACCCGAGAGGGTGATCCCATAATGTGTTCCTTACAAATATCTAAACAACTTCAAATACACATTGCATAACAATAGATAAGTTCCCCATCAACACTGAATAGATGAAATCCTTCAAGAAATTGGCAATTCCTTCAAAGATCCAACTCCTATCAGCAAAGAACTTCATACATAACAAAAATAGGTCAATATGAAGATTAATATGAATAAATGTTCTAAAATCAAATGCCAGAGATGTGAGAAATATTACCACTACTTTAGTATCAGTGCCAAATCCTAAAGCATGGAGTCAAATGAGAAGGAATTGAACTATAAGGAAAATTTCATCCTAAACTGTTAAGATCTATATGAATTGCATTATAATTCACGTATCCATACCAGAAATCTATTACTAATTATAAATCCAGCTGGCAACACACATGAACTAACAAAAAAATTAAAGCATTTAACTGGCCTTTGGACTAAAGCCACAATTAAAGTATAATTCATAGTAAAGAACAATGAAAATCAATGAAACTAGTCTTTGATGAATATTTCATTAATAATTCAGGCAAGGTATCACAATTGGAGAGAAAATAGACTCAAAATATTGTCATATTCGACACAAACTTGCTTAAGAACCCCATAATTGACAAAATTCTCCTATTTGACTCTAAACCTTAAAATATGGACCCAATGTTCATACTATCTGTATTACAAATTTTACACTCTCAAATCTCAGATTCAACAGAATACCCTGTACATTGTCCTAAATTCCCTTTTAAAGAATAAGGGAGAAAAACAATCTTCAGGCCAGAGTGTACACATGTCCACATTTGATTGGACCGTAATTCCCTTCTACAGGTATATTTGCATTTTGCAATTGGAGGGAATACATATAAGACAAAATTTATTTCAATTACCACGGGGAAGAGAAACCACCTTCCAAAAGGAAACTTGGAGGAAGGAAAATCATCTTTAACCATTACAACACTCCATCCATCTCAACAGTAATCCACATCATCCATTTGCACATTGATCCAGGAGAATATCTGTGTATTCAATTGTAACTTTTGAGGCCAGACCTGTACTATACTTGACGAGTTCATATTCTCCCCCACAATTCTCATATTCCAAACTCATTAGTGAATACCATCTTCCACAATTCAAATTCTGCTTCAGCTGGCCACTTGAAAGAAATAACTTGATTAATCTTTACTCTATATGGTGGATATTTCAACTTCACTGAAGTAGCATCCTTATCAAAATCTTCTAAAAAACTAATAACAAAGGATAGTTTCTCAAGTGTATCATTCAACATACCGATATCAAAATTCATGCATATCTCATTTGTTTAGGCCATCATGATATTGTTCATTTTATCCTTCCAAGCTTGCAAAGGCTTTACCTCAGTATAGTTATGTTGGATTTTTGGTAATGGTGTAAGGTCTACTCCATCATATTTTGCCTTCATTTCCTTGATCTTCATTTCCATAGGAGGAACATATCCCTGGAACTTCTACTCCACAATTTTATTAACAAATTGATAAGTTGGCATAACCTTGGGATACTCATCCTTCTGATGCTTTTCTCCTAATACCATGAACCATAGCTGCTTAACCCTAGGGCTCCATCTATCTAGCAATGGGGTGGCCAATTCTTTATCTCTTAGGAGAATCTTAATTGCTTGTAACATTAAAACATAATTAGCATGGACTCTATTTAATTTTCCCTAAAATTTTCTATTCAAGTGTCTCAATAGAGTATCTACAATAATTGAATTTGTTTTCAACGTTGACTCTTAGATCTGTTGCAATAATTATTTGTACTCCTCAACCTGATGAATTAAATTTTCCCTTGAATTTCCTCCCCTTGGGCTATTTTCCCTTTCAATTGTGACAAGCACCTATGCCATATTATATGGAGCAATTGCTAAGGATTGTTCTTATGAGGGAGGTTGAGGTTGCTCCACTGATAGATTAGGAACATTATGGCTAGAGCTAGTTTTTCCTTGAGACTTCCACACCTCCATTTCCTATTTCAATAATTCCATCTCACTTTCTAGATCTACAACCCTTTGTTGACTCTTATTATATTCAATAATGAGGTCATTATATTGGCCCCTCAGAGTATCTTTGTCCTTTGTTAAATCTTCAATAGTTGTCATGGTGAACTTGGCAACATTTACTACCATATCTTATACCTCCAATGCTAGAGTATGAGAAAATCTTCTTACAACCAAGTGACCATTGAAATCAGATGGCTCTTCAACTATTGGCTTCCTAGACCTAGTAGATAATGACAAAACTTCCAAGGCATCCCACTCTTCACTAAAGGCTGATCCTTTGAGTGCCAACGTAGCTTCCTCCTCAGTCTCAAGAAGTGGCCTATTGGCCCTTCTTATTGTATTAAATACCACAACATCAATGATATCCCACTCAAGGAGTAATAATACTGCAATCGCCAATTCTTTGCCTTGGTCTGGTGTCATTTCCTTGAAATTTTCCCTCATTTGTAGTATGAAATTGGATTGAATAACTTTCTTTAGAAGCTTTGGATGCAGACTCCTTTCTTGAGCCACCTTCTCAGCATATACAAGAACATGTGCCCTCCACACAAAATCTTTAAAATATTTTTTTTTAATAAGGGAATAATCCCCCTTGAATTCCCTATAGCCTTCCATCCTTAGGTCATAAGTATTGGTTATCCCTCTTATTTCATCTTTTCCTAGCCTTAAACAAATGCTCTAGAACTTGGTGCAGCACCTTGTGGAAAAGATGGCATTCCTTGTTGCATATCATCAGGGGTCACCATGATCTCTTCATCATCTAAATCAAGATATTCAATCAAATTTTCCTTTTCAATCCTCTACCTCTTGGGTGATGGTGGTTGTGTCAGAGAAGGATCTCTTAGGGGAGAGTCCAGATCAATGATATTATGCAATAATTTCCCTGAAGATGATGACACTGACTTCTTAGGAGACAATTCCTTAGGCTCCTTTGAGACAATAGAAGGTGGCATGGTTTCCTTTTCAGTCATTGTTCCCTTCTTCCTAGAAAATACCCTAACCTTTTGTCGAGGCTGGTAAGAAGGTCTTTCCTCCAATATTACCTTAGGATATTCCTCGATGGCTTGTGACTTTCCTTTGTACTCACCAACTTGTTCAACCTTTAAGACCCCCACCATGCTTTCAAAATTTTCAATAGCATATATGGCACTATTTAACTCACCACTGATATTTGGCATGTGATTGTATGCAAGGTTCTTTTTCTTCTTCTTCTCCATCATCTTGGTAAAGGAAAAATATTTTTCTTTCCTTTCCTCCTGCACCTACAAATCAAGGATGTTTCTAATGATATCCTTTGGGAAGTAAAATTTGTGGATGAATACACCTGCCCTATGCTTTTCCTTCATTTGAGCAATAAAACCCTCGGGATCATGGTTCCTTGGGCATACAGTTTTTAATCCATAAGGCTCAAGTAGTGTCCCTAAGCCCATCCATCCCCTTTTTCCATGACAAAATCAGAAAAAGTTGTATACTCAAGAAAGAAAGACCCCTTATTCTGCTTTGTTGGCAAGTGTGCCATTTGAGCACGTCCCAACTATCTCATGATTTCTATGAATCCAATTCTTAGAGGTACATCCTTTGGCAAAGAAAACGGGTTGAAATTAGTGCCATATACCCTAAAAATGGTTGTATTATAATATGGGATGATATCTCCCCAATTGTGTGTCAAATTCAACTCAGGCCTCCTCTCAATTGGCCTCAAGAAATCATCAATCTCCTTTGGAATTCTAGGGGGATCATAGACCAAAGATCTTCTCAATTTTGACCCAAAAACATTATAGAACACCACATAATAAAATTCATGATCATGCCTATCTAGAATTCTGTTTCAGTACTAGACGGGCATGTCAATATCATCCTCCTTATTTTTTAATTCCATGATTTTCCCAAAAATGTTCTCTCCCTTATACAAAAACATGTGCATCAATAGAGAATTCCACTTAAAACCAACTAGAGTTTTTCCTTCTTTAAGATCCACCAAACTCTCATGCATCTTATCTGCTAGATATGTAATGAAATCATATACCACATTGAAACTTGGATGTTGAAGATTCACAACCATGTACATGAGGTCAGTAGGCAAGGTAGTCTTTATACTAATACCAAGAACCTGACACAAGGAAAAAAAAATCTTCCTAAAATAATTGTAAAAGTAGTTTATGGGAAAAGGTTCTGGTTCATTTTCTCCAATCACTGTCTTCTTCTTATTCTTACCAATCCCTGTGGTTTCCAAATGAGGTTTTAATAGAGAAGTCATAAATAATCCCTTAGTATTTATGTACTCTTGTCTGAATTCCTGAAGGTCAATAGTAACCATATGCTTATTCCATTCATGCAGATCAAAAATTTCTACAATCTCCTCCTTGGTTATTTTAACCTTTTCCACACCAGCATATGTCTTGACAACTCTGGTTATAGGGTCATACCTCACTACAACATCCTTTGAAAAATCGACATTGAGATACACATTCAGTACCACCAGCTTGCCAAGGTCCAACCTCCAAGGGTTGCACAAAGGAGCACACAAATTCTAGTTCCCAAACCAATTTGAAAACAACTGCCATCCTGTATATGGCACCTTAGCATCTCGAATTGCACATTGTTTTTTGGTTAACCCTTCCAAAACTAGGGGCCCATAAAACAAAGCCTTTCCCTCAAGTTTTTTGTTAGTAGAGGGTTTTAGTAAGTCTATGACATCTTGAGAAAATGACCTAGAGGGATTTTCAGAGCCAGAAATTCCAGCTTTGGGTGCCATTTGCACAAGACAAATTAAGGTTCAAGCTAGGGTTTTGAAATATCAAAAAGTTTATGGGGTGCAACCTATAGATTATAGCCTTGAAACACATTAATTTCACAATTAAAAAGGTCTTGGAAAATATTTAGACGAGATTTAAAACAATTTTAAAGCAAATGAACCAGTGCAATCTCTTATAACAAATCAAAATGCAATTTACACTTGTCCTCAAGAAATCAACAAGATTTTCGAAAGAGAAAGAATGTGGTGTATACATTACTTACTATTTTTCTTGCAGAGAATTTTAATCATAGTGATTTTGGACTTACAGGAAAATAGTTCGTGTCACCTGGTACTTGGAAATTCTTCTTTAGTGTGGAATTGTGCACAAAAATAGCAATTCTAGGAACTTTAAGCATTAAATTTGGCGGTGCGGTTTGAACTCCACCATTAATATTCACTCACACAAGAAATAATGGCTATCATACAACACTAACCCAATTTGAATACCAACCATTGATCTCAATCCACGCAGGCAAGAAGGAGCGACTCAAATTGAGTGAATGTGGTTTGAAAGTGCCACGTTCATCCAACAAATCCTAGGCAAATGAAAAATCACCTGCTAGACACCATCTTAGCATGAGCGGGTCCCACCCAGATCACATCATGTTTGGCATCGGCGGCCACATGTCACTTGTTCGCAGACCTCACAAAATCATTAAAATGATTGTTTTAAGTGTTCAGGGCCAGGGAGGAATGACCACAATTCATCATTATATGACAATCGATGATTCAAATTTAATCGACAGGTGAACGAGGAATGGGCCCCATGACTATAAGTGACATGTGGAAAGATCTCGCACACCTTGCAGCATAGTAGTGACATCATAAAAAATCCTTGTGAGGCTAGTGGGGAACGGTCAAGATTTGGCCAATCTATTTGATGGTCAGAAAACCTACACATGCCATAATTGTTATTCATAAAAAGGGGACTAACTAGGCAGACGAGGAACAACCCTTTAGGTTAGAAATTTAGACACAAGTCTAAAGTTATAAAAATTTCTTGACCCAACATTAAGCAACAAATAAAATCAAGCTCCATTACAGAAGAACCCACAAGCCAGGTAATAGGGGCCGATAACATGAATGACTTAAAAGGCTCAAAACATGACTTATGCAACCAGAAACCTGGAACAACAAGTCAATTCAGGATTAGAATGTCCAGAACAAAACAAATCAAAAGACCCAAAGAAAAGGTTTTTATGGCTAAAACCCAAAACTCCAAGGTAGACCAGTGGTGCCAAACACCAGGGAAAAAAGAATGAGCATAATTGTGGAGTTTTTTTAAGAGCTCTACTAGTGGCTCTAACTGGGGATGCATGCCCCCTGTGGGCATAGCAAGAAACCAGAATCTCAGGTGAAGAATACCAATATAAAGAGGACTAAAACACAAGAGCTTGACTAGACAAGACAAGCAGATGTAGCAAAAAACAAACACACCACACCTATATATACTAATTACAGGACTACACATTGTACATGGAAAATAACTATTTCAAGGGAAATACAATTTCAAGAGCTGTCTATGTACTGGCGGTTCTAGAATTTCACCTGTGAGGGATTTCAAGAAATATGAGTCCTCCCATGTATGTCAACAATCATATATGGGCCTAACCATAAAGGATCAAACTTCCAATTTTTACCTTTATCTTCCATTCTTGCATTCCATATCAAAACCATTGCTCCTATTTCAAATTTTCTCTCAACTACCTTCTTGTCATAAAGATGCTTCACTTGAAGTTGTAATTTTTCATTCCTTTTATGAGCCTCTCTTCGAGTCTCATCCAGTTGATTTAATTTTTCTGTCCTATGTTGCATCTCATCACACACATTATCATCATATTATTGGACAAACATGTACATCTTCAGTAGGTTATTTTGTGTATGTGTGCTTCTACCCCATAGACTAAGTTAAATGGTGAATATCCAATTGATTTCCTAGCAGTTGTCTTGTTAGCCCATAATGCTAACTACAACTTTGAATCCGAGGCCTTTTATTTTTCTCAATCACCCACTTGATGATCTTCATCAAGCTTTTGTTGCTAGACTCAACTTGCCCATTTCCTTGGGGGTGATAAGGAGAAGAATATGAGATAGTTATGCCATACTAATTATAAAAACCAAAAATTCTTTAGACCTGAAACACATTGCGTTATCTGAGACAATTCTCTCAGGTACCCCGAATCTACTCAAGATTTTATTCATCAATAAGTCAGTGACCACATTAATTGTAGCCTTTTTGATTGGGATTGTCTAAACCCATTTGGTAAAGTAGTCAGTCGCTACCTATATCCATGCATGTCCACCACTAGATTTTTCAGATATCTCTCCTTTGAAATCAATGCCCCATTGATGGAAAGGAGCTAAAGCAGATACTGGCCTTAATGGAAAATTGCCAGAGAACTTCATCCTCCCAGCAAACCTTTGACAAGCATCACTTTTTTTAACATACCTATGGGCATCTTTGAACATAGTAGGCCACCAAAAACCAGCCCTCAAGATCTTATGAGAAGTTATCTTGCCCATGTAGTGACCTCCACAGGTTCCTTTGTGCATCTCCACTAGTAAATCTTTAGCTTGATCACCATCCACGCATCTAAGTATGACACCCTTAGGACTCCTCCACCACAACTCACTATCAATGATGACATAATTGATTTATTTTAATTTGAGAGTCCTTTTCTCATTGAGTGTAATTCCTTTAGGGCACTACATTGTTTGTAAATACTCAACAATTCTCCTATACCATCCATAGGTCTGCATATCGTAGAGGGGTGCAACATTCACTTGCTCTATTTGATTTATCTGATTGGCTTCTAAATTTGTCTTATCCATTAGCTTAGTGAGAACTCGACCTCTCACAAGCTTTGTAATATGTATGTCAATATTGAATTTTTGGATCCTATTGATCCATCTGCACCATCTCCCTATAGTCTCTTGCTAAGTAAAAAAATCTTTGACTACAGCTGTTGGATCATAAGCAATAACATTTTATCCAATCAAATAAGGTCTAAATTTTTTGATAGCCTTTGCCAAGGCATATGCCTATTTTTATGTTACATCATATTTCAACTCCGCAACTTGTAATGATTTACTAAAAAATACAATTGGTTGTTCAAAACCATCATTATTATTCTGCAATAGAACCCCTGCTATAGTGTGGAAAGAAGCGAATGTGAACATTTGGAAAGGTTTTGAATAATCCAGAGATTTAAGAACAAGAGCCTCCTTGATAGCATATTTAATAGCTTGAAAATATTTGGAGGGCTCCTCTATCCATGTCACCTTTTCCCCTTTCCTTAGCATCTTGGAAATAGGGTGGACAATTTCAGCAAAATTGGTAACAAAACTCCTTACAAAATTAATTTTTCCAAAGAAGGACTGAATACCTTTCACATTCCTTGGTTGTGCAATCTTGTCAATAAATTCTACTCTTTCTCAATCAATTCGGACCCCTTCCTTTGAAACAATGTGTCCAAGCAACTTCCCTTCCTTTACTCCAAAAGCACATTTCTTGGGATTCAAAGATATCCCATATTCTATGGCCTTGACAAAGATTTTCTCCAGATGAGAACAATGGTCTTCCTCTTTCTTGTTGTGAGCCATGAGGTCATCTTGATATATTTCAAGAAAAAGGTGAATAAAATATATAAAGGCTACATCCATAGCTCTTTCAAAATTTTCATCAGCATTCATTAGGCCGAATGACATCCTTACATATAAATATGTCCCCCAAGGTGTAGTGAATACAATTTTGAATTGCTCAGATTTCTTGACCATCACCTAGTTATAACCAAAGAACCCATCCATCATGGAGAGTATTTCAAATCCTATAACCTTTTGCAACATAGCTTCCATGTTAGGAAATGGATAGTTGTCTTTCAAGGAAGAAACATTCAAATTCTTGAAGTCAACACACAGTCTAATATCACCATTTTTCTTCCTTACAGTAACAAGCTTTGAAACCCAAGATGAATGCCTAATAAGCTTAATGATCCTGGCATCTCTTAATTTGGCAAGCTCGTCCTGCATCTTAGGTTATAGGGTTGGATTGATCGGCCTTTTTTTTTTCCTGAATGGCTTCATATCTGGCTTCAACAGAATCTCATGCTAGAACAGATCCTCCCTATATGCCTTGAGGTCATCATATGACCAGGAAAAAACATGCCTATACTTTTTGAGTAGGGCAATTAGCATATTTCTAACATGAGGCTTCATCTTTTTATGAATGTAGACTTTCTTAGGGGAATTCTTTGTTCCTAAGTTTATCTCCTCTAAATCCTCTTTGGAGGAAGGTGCCTACTTAGTACTTGACCTGTTAGGACCATCAAAAACCCTTTCAAGTGCAACTAAACCTCCAGGAATAGTATTTTTTTCAAATAGATTACATCATTCCAAAAAGGGTCTCTTTTCCATCAACCTCCACCACAAATGAACCAAAATCAATCTCTTGGCTCTCATACTGATCAATGCAATGCAAAAACCTTAAAATGTCAGTGTCATCATCAAACACTTGCCAGTTACAAATATTTTTAGGCACTGCAGGCCTAGTTTTTACCTTAATTTGTGAAATGCCATCAAAAGTAACATCATCAAGTTTAACGGTTATATTGGCTAATAATTCAGCCCTAGTGTTATGTCCTCTCTCAACCCAATTTATACCAAAAGCATCAAAAGTCTCAATAGTGTTCCAAATGACATATCTATATTGCCTAAGCCTCTTATTCTTGGCTGTAAAATAGGATCTAATCTGGGAGACAACTAATTCAAAATTTCCTAACAATTTTAATGATTTGATACCATGTTTTGAAGCCAACTTAAAACCAGGTAAAAGGGCCTCATACTTAGAAACATTGTTAGTACAAGTGAATTGTAGTAGAAAAGAGTACTTGAAGGTATTACCTTGAGGAGAAGTAAAAATGAACCGTGCTTCTGAGCCTTCTTTGGAGCATGCTCCATTAAAATAAATTGTCCACAGGTCTTCATTTGATGATACATCCAACACCTCCTTATCAATGGGTGCAAGATGGACTTCCTCCTCTTCTATATCCTCTTCAACACGAAATTTCTCCAAATCTATTTCCACAAAATTCATTCTGACAGGTTCTTGTGGCTCTTCCATATTCTCAATCATGTGAGGAGCTCTCTTCTCCCTGATAATTTTAATATCTTTATGATCAATAGAAAACATAGAAAATGATAAGTCACACTATATTATTCCACCCATGGAAGCACTCCAATGCCTTGATAGCATCATCCCATAGTTGGGTGTGATATCCACCATTGTAACACTCATGTGTAGCTCCTTTTCTGGGAATGTTGTCAGCTTGTATGGAACACTATTTATAACCCCTATGACTAGCACTTCTCTGGAATCCATTGCATAGAACTTACCATAAGTACTATCTACCTTGAAGCCCATTGCATGCATTATCTTTACTGGCATTATATTGTTAGAATCTCTAGAGTCAATCATACAATTTCTTAACATCTTTCCATCAATGATCCAACTCAAGGAAAAAGGATTCACATGCTTGGAATTAGCTGTGATAGTTGTACCCAAATATATTTGAGGGATTTTAGTGGTTGTTTCCTCGGTAGAGCCATTATTTTCTTGATCCTTATTTGACTCATTTTGATCAATTGTTAAAGTATCCCCTTTATTTGTAGCAATTATTTTGAGAAGTGCAACAACTTTATCTTTATGTTCATGTATCCGCATCATTTCTAAAAAGGGACAGTAACCTTAACTTGGGAGAGTACTTGAAACATATCCACTGAAGTGTACTTCGGTAATTCAGGGAAACCTATGGCCTCAGATGTTACCTTCTCATCTTTTTTTGGAGTCTTATTAGAGTTAAACTGTAGACCCTTGATCTTAGTTTTCTGGAAGGTAATATCACCATTTGTCTTAGCTTTATCCACTTTCTTTACCCAGATTCTAGATTCCTTAACCTCCTTGGGTTTTGGATCTACCTTCTTTGCATCTTCTTTGACAACCATTCCCCCTACATCCTTTTCTTTGATGAACAAACTGCAAGGCTTTCCTGAATCCCCAGGGACAGTTCTATTTCTTAATTGTATGTTGTTTCTTGCCCTAGCAACCAGAGAAACTACGTAGTTCCAATCTCTTCATTAGAGGGTCTTCTTAGAACAATATTATCTATTTCAAACTCATTCACAAAATGATCACCATCATCCTCTTCATCTAAGAATATTTGTTGGTGATGCACATCATTTTTTTGCCTTTGCACATCAACATCTCCTCCAGATGGGTCATCATCTAATGAACATTCATCACAAAAAAAAATCAGATGGAGTTAGCATCATATTTGTCATTGTATCTTGATCATTAGGAGGTGGAGATTCTCCTTGGTCATCTTGGGATTCCTCCACTGATTAAACCATTGTACACTATTGTGATGAATGATGCATTTGACATACCCTGCACCATGAAAAATCTTCTGTCACATTTCTAGAATTCTTCTACAGGGGATCCAATGGGATCTGAGTATTTCTCTAATTTCCTTGTATCAATTTCTTTTTATTCCAATTAGTATGATATGGTAAATCTTGCAGCCTAGGAGGCCTTTCATTCCTTTGGAAATGGGGCTTCTCATTTTTAGCTTGCTTTTGCAATAGGCTAAGAAATTGATCTATCTTATCATCAGAAGCCATGGCTTTTCCAGCCTTCTCAATCTGATTTCTTATATTTTTGGAAGCTTTAGGGTCTTCCCTTCTTCCTACCTTGCTAAAATCTCTTCTATTATTCTCAATATTAACTGCCATCTTATAAGCTTCTCTAAAAAATTGAGGGTACTTGTCTCTAAGAAGATAACACATTTTAGAATCGTAAGCATTACAATATACTACTAAACAAGAATTTTCATTTGGCCTCAGGTAACTAGGGACCCTAAGCATGACCTTCTAAAACCTCACATTGAACTTAGTGGCCATTTAATTATGCCCTTCAGTAATATTGTTTAAATCATTTAGCCTAAACCTAGGATCAGTTTAATCCCCATACTAATTTTTAAACAATCTATAGAAGGCTTCTTTAGAGTCAATGCCTGAATTGGGAAACCCTCTATACCAATCCCTAGCATCATTGGTTAAGGATCACATAAAATACTTCATTGCTACATCATCATCCCATAATTCAAAGTCTTCAATGAAACTTTGAAAAGCTTTTAAGTGGTCTTCACCACTAAAAGAACTATTACCAGTGAACTTGGGAAGATGCTTTCATGCATTATCAAGGACCGGATTTGGCTACCCCGTAATGTTGTCAAAATATACTTGTTTGTATCTATCAGCCTGGGGTGGCCCCTTGACATGCCTATCTCTATGGTCATCCCTCTACTCATCATCCTTCTTATCATATGATTGATGTCCCTTTTTGTTTTTCCATTACCACCATTACTTACCTTCTTCTTATTGTCTCCTTCCTCATCATCTGAGTAGGAATTACCATTCTTATGAACACCTCCACTTCTGCCACCTGGGTTGCCACCACCCCCCCTTTGGGATTTTTCTTTTCAGAATTATTATTTTGAGATCCCCCATCATTTTTTCGTGAACTAGATGCCTCACTAGTAAGCACAGACATCTTAAGGAAAGCAATTTTTATTTCCATCTCAGCATTTGCATCTTCTATCTATGCCTTCCTCAATTCTTCCTATAATTGATCATTTATCAATTGTAATTCCAATATTTCAGGATTTGGGGGTGCATCCAATGGTTTGGGATCAAATTTAACTCCCTTATCAATAGAAGTGTTAGTTTCAATATTGGCATTAGTGTTGATCTTGGAATTGAAAAAAATGTAAGAAGTTTTCTTGGATTGTTCCATGTCAGCTTTCCCATGATAAAAAAGGTTGTCTTCTTAGATCCAAAAGGTATATTAGAAGCCTTAGTGGTTGGGATAGAAGAGGTATGCGTGGTTGCAATAGAGGTCCCCATGGAAATTTTTACTTTAGGAACCACACGGCCCCTTTCAACAGCTGCCTTATCCACATTTTCTTCAAAGGATTTTTTCTTAGAAGCATATTCTCTCATCCTCTCTACCTTGAGCTTCTGAGAATTCCTCTTGATCTGCTTGGCTCAAACTCTTTTTAGAGTCTCTTTTCTCTTCTTCTCCCTATTATCGTCCACCTCCTGTAGCCTTTTCTCTTCCTCAATCCAAGCTTGCATATCCTTATCTATATGAGCTTCATTTTCAAGGATATCTCCTACCTCACTTGGGGTAGGAGTATAATAAGGTTGATCTACTTGATCTACATCTTGAGGAGGAGGTGCCTCCTCATCAGGAGATGCTCCTCGAGGTTTGAATTTTTGTCCATTAAAAATGGACATAGCACCCAGTGTCATAGCTTTTGGAAACTATTTATATTGTTCCCAGAAACACCACCTATCCTCTTCTCTAGATATATTATAATCAATATCAAGAAATTTCTTGATATAAATCCTTCCATGATTCACATTAGAGACAAAAAAATTGACGGATCCTCATTGATAACAACACTATTTACTTCAACATTTAAAGTAAGAGATGAAAGAGCAGGGGATATAACCGATTTACTCGGTGTGTTATCTTTCTTCACCCATAGAGGTTGCTTATCTTTTCCAAGTTTGAGTTCTAGCAGTGGCTCTAGGTTTTTCTTCAAATAACTCCTAGTCTTCTTCATGATTCTTGGTGTATGAGGATCCTTCTTTGCACATTGATTTTGAGAATTTATATGAATAATAGTATTCGAGATATCAGAGTCGCCACCCAAGATGCTGGGAACAATTAAGTGGTTGCACTTCGCTTTTGCACTCGTGACTTTTGAAAATATCATGAACATTACCTAACATGGTGACAAAGACAAGACTAGGACGAGACTCATGTACTAAACATGAAAAACATAACACAAAATTCAACCAATTATCCTTCCGTAATGAAGAATACTATAATATTTGATTCTGCCAGTTCATATCTACACTAGAGACTTTGAATTTGATAGGTCCCCAACAGAGTCACCAATCTGTTGGTGTTTTTAGAAACCCAAGCAGATTCCTCAAATCTTCTATGAGTTTTCCATATTCAATGATGAAAGCCTAGGAAAAAATTGGCCAAATTAATGAGAAAAAGTAATAATTCTTACTCTTCTACACTTTGGGCTCTACAAGACCTAGGAGGGTGATCCCACAATGTGTTCCTTAGATATAACTAAACAACTTCAAATACACATTGCATAACAACAGATAAGTTCCACATCAACACTGAATAGATGAAATCCTTCAAGAAATTGGCAATTCCTTCAAAGATCCAACTCATATCAACAGATAAATTCACACATAAAAAAGATAGGTCGATATGAAGATTAATATGAATAAATTTTCTAAAATCAAATGCCAGAGATGTGAGAAATATGACCACTACTTCAGTATTAGTACCAAATCCTAAAGCACAGAGTCAAATGAGAAAGAATTGAACTATACGGAAAATTTCATCCTGAACAGTTAAGATCTATATGAAATACATTACAATTCACGTATCTGTACTAGAAATATATTACTACTTATAAGTCTAACTGCCAACCCACATGAAATCACTCAATAACTAAAGTATTTAGCTGGTCCTTTGGACCAGAGCCACAATTAAAGTATAATTCACAGTAAAGAATAATGAAAATAAATGAAACCAATCTTTGACCAATATTTCATTAATAATTCAAGCAAGGTATCACAATTGGAGAGAAAATGGACTCAAAATATTGTCATATTCGACATAAACTTGCTTAAGAACCCCATAATTGACAAAAAATCTCCTATCTAACTCAGAACCTTAAACTATGGACTCAATGTTCATACTCTCTGTATTACAAATTTTGCACTCTCAAATCTCGGATTCAACAAAAGACCCTATATATCGGCCCTGAATTCCCTTTTATAGAATAAGGGAGCAAAACAAGTTTCAGGCCAGAGTGTACACATGTCCATATTTGATTGGACTGTAATTCCCTTCTATAGTTATATTTGCATTTTTCAATTGGAGGGAATACATATAAGACAAAATTTGTTTCAATTACCACGGGGAAGAGAAACCACCTTCCAAAAGGAAACTTGGAGGAAGGAAAAGAATCTTTAACTATTACAACACTCCATCCACCTCAACAACAATGCACATCAGTCATCTACACGTTGATCTAGGAGTTTATGTGTGTATTCAATTGTAACTTTTGAGGCTAGACTTGTACTATACTTGAACAAGTCATATTCTCCACCACAATGCTCCTATTCCAAACTCATTAGTGAATACCATCTTTCACAATTCAAATTATGCTTCAGATGGCCACTTGAAATCAATAACTTGATTAATCTTATCTCTATATGGTTCATATTTCACCATCCTTGAAGTAGCCTCCTTATCAAAATTTTCTAAGAAACTAATAACAAATGAAAGTTTCTCAAGTTTATCATTCAACATACTGATATCAACATTCATGCATATCTCATTCTTTTGGGTTGTCATGATATTGTTCACTTGATCCTTCAAAGCTTACAATGGCTTTATGTCATCATAGTTATGCTAGATTTCTAGTAATGGTGTAAGGTCTACTCCATCATATTTGGCCTTCAATTCCTTGATCTTCATTTCCATAGGAGCAACATATCATTGGAACTTCTGCTCCACAATTTCATTAACAAATTGATAAGTTGACATAACCTTGGGATACTTATCATTCTAATGCTTTACTCCAACCACCATGAACTTCAGCTGCTTAGCCTTAGGGATCCATCTATTTAGAAATGGGGTGGCCAATTCTTTATCTCTTGGGAACATCTTAATTTCTTGCGACGTTAAAACATAATTAGCATGGGCACTATTTAATTTTCCCTAAAATTTTCTATTCAACTGTCTCAATACATTATCTATAATATAACTAAATTTATTTTCAACGTTGAATCCTAGATCTATTGTAATTATTCATTGTACTCCTCAACTTGATGAATTAACTTTTCCCTTAAAAGTCCTCTTCCTAGGCTATTTTCCTTTTCAATTGTGATAGGCATCTGTCCCATATTATATGGAATAATTGCAAAGGACTGTTCTTGTGAGGGAGGTTGAGGTTGCTCCATTGATAGATCAGGAACATTATGGCTAGAGCTAGCCTTTCCTTGACACTTCCACACCTACATTTCCTACTTCCATAATGCCAACTTAGTTTCTATCTCTACAACCCTTTGTTGACTCTTATTATATTCAATAATGAGGTCATTATTTTGGCCCCTTAGAGTATCTTTGTCCTTTGTTAAATCTTCAGAAGTTGCTTTGGTGAACTTGGCAACATTTAATGTCATATTTGCTACCTCTAATGTTGGAGTATCAACAACTCTTGTTACAACCAAGTGACCACTCAAATCAGATGGTTGTGCAACTATTAGCATCCTAGACCTAGTAGATAATGACCAAATTGTCAAGGCATCCCACTCTTCACTAAAGGTTGATCCTTTAAGTGCCAATGTAGCTTCCTCTTCAGTCTCAAGAAGTGGCCTATTGGCCCTTCTTATTGTATTGAATACCACAACATCAATGATGTCCCACTTAGCGAGAAACAATACTTCACTCTTTTTTATCAACGCTCTGCCTTACTTTGGTGTCATTTCCCTAAAAATTTTGCCTCATTTTCTACATGAAATTAGATTGAATAACTTTCTCTGGAAGCTCCATATGTAGACTTATTTCTTGAGCCACCTTCTCAACATATACTATAACACGTGCCCTCCACATAATATCTTTAAAAGTATTTGTTATAATAAACGAATCATCCCTCATGAATTCTCTGCAGACTTCTATCCTTAGGTCATCATTATTGGTTATCCCTCTTATTTCATATTTTCCTAGGCTTAAAACAACTACTCCATAACTTGATGCAACACCTTGTGGAAAAGATGGAATTGCTTGTTGCATATCGTCAGGGGTCACCATGATCTCTTCATCATCTGAATCAGGATATTCAACCACCTTTTCCTTTTCAACCCTCTACCTCTTGGGTGATGATGGTTGTGTTGGAGAAGAAGCTCTTGTTGGAGTGAAAAAGAAACTAAGAGGGGGAGGGGGGGGGGGTGAATCAGTGTCATTAACAGTTTTGCAATCAGATATAACTGAAATGAGAATTATAATAGTGGAACATATCATATTAAAGAATTCATGTAATGAACTAGATTAACCACAGATAAGAAAAATGACACAAGATATGTCGAGTGGAAAACCCTCCTGGGGTAGAAAAACCACTCCTTAACTATTGCCTTTTTAGGCTTTCATTTTAATAACTACTTTTAACAATTGCCTCATAGGCTGATTTTTTAGCACCAACCCCTCTTTTAGAAACACCAATTTCAAGGAGCACCAACCCCTTTTATGTTTTCAGTAAGACATACAATGATACAAAGGATCTCTCTGTTTCTCTTAATTCTCTCAAGTGCCTCTTGACAGACAATTCCTACAATCCTCAAGGTTCAAAAATGACCCTTCAGAATTCCAACCATTGTCAAGCCTTAAGACAACTTGATATTTAATTCATATTTCTTATTTTCAATCTCTGAACTTAACATTTCTTCAATACAGTAGCTGTGTTTTTTCCACTATTCTTCACTATCATTTTTTTTTGTTCTTGCAAAAATAGTTAACCCTTTCTCTCAATTTTTACAAGAAATCTAAAAACCCCAATCTCTCTGTTTTTCTTCTTACACAAATTTCATCATTACATCTCAAGTAAATTACAACACAATAACTGCTTTTTCATTTTTCAAAACAACATAGGTAGATTTCAAAGTACCCAACTTTTGTCAAACAATGTTGCTAGGTATTGCTGTGAGTTTGAGAAAATGATCAGTCATGGAGGTTTTCTTCTGATGGAAATAGTCAAGGAATATGCATTTTTAGAAAGGAGACTAAACCATGTCTACACAAGGAGCCTGCATAGGCAAAGCTAATTGAAAAAATATTAAACAAGAAAATATTCCATGTACAATACCCTCGAAAACTATTGCAATAGTAATGTAACTGAAACCTCAAGCTACTGTAACTAAAACCTCATAATAGTGCACCCAAAAATAATTATCATCGAATCCAGGTGAAAGACTGAAAATATATGTAGAATGAATAATTACCCACAAATCAAAAACACCATCCCTTAAAGCAGGAGCATAATTAATATGATAAAGTATTTTGATATGCATTTAATATTATGTGAAATCAACATGCATTATTTTTTATCACAAACAAATAAACCCAATTTTCTATTTTCCAGAAAGAAGAAAATACATGTCTTCAAATTTTTGTGTGCTATTAGAAATAATGGTTCCTCAAAAGACAGTTGATAAGGTGAATACCTGAGGAGAGCGAAAGAGAGTTTGTCATGGAGCTATTTACCAAACTGGAAGAGAAACAAAGCAACACAAACTCCTTCCAGGTTCGAGACTTTATGCAGTGACAAAATACTGACAAGAGTATCAACCATGGAGAGGATTTTGCAGAGAGTCCCATTCGTTGACAAAGAATTTTAGAAAGCCAACAAACAGAGTGAAATAGATGAGTATATTTCTATGGTGGTGGCCGAGTTAGGGTTCCAAAACCTCGAGCATGTGAAACAAAAAATGATTGCCCTAAACTTTCCAAATCAAAGCAACCGATGACTTTTACAAGTATTGATAAAGTTTGAAGTCCGAAAGGATTGAAGTAATAAGTAGAAACCCATAATGCATTCTGAATTCCATGAAAAACCAATGTAATGAATGTTGACCATCTCATTACCTCTAAATGCATGCACACTGTTGATCATCATTATCAATGTTCAATTATTAATCAAGTGAAATGTCGACACAATAATGCCTTAAATAATTTGTCATGACCAATTTAAAAACCAAATGCCGATTACCTTAGCCATCCTTATTACGAAGACGTCAAAACCTTGTCACTATCATAGTGGCTTTTAAATAAACATAACCTCATACCTATTGTTGGCCTTAAGGCCTAGTGATTTATCAACCATAAGACCTGATATCATATTGAAATGTAATGATCAATTTGTTTACCTTTATTCAATGTTGATTGCCATGACATAATGCCCAATATATCCAACGCCTTATGAAATGTAATAAAGGCTAATTCATGCCAATTTCAATGTGACATATATCCATGCCAAATTCAATATACCATATGCCCAAGCCATTAACAATTGTTTAAGGAAACCCGATAGGGTTTTATTAAAAATAAAAACCAATTGCATTTTGTAATTCCAAGAGCCAAAATAACTGAAAGCATTACTTAAATGAGGTTGAATAGAGAAAGATACAATTCTGATGTAGTTCAAAAATATTATCAAAGCCATGGTGTTAGAAATATGAACATGTCAATACCACATAAACCTGAAGACAAGATTCCTTATGATCTGCACATGGAGTCAAGAGATCAGTGTCGTCAAAGATAACATCATAATGTCGAACTAAGTATGCCAAGATAAAATAGAAATAATACAACTGAATAAACAACCACAAAGATGCCAATCTGAAAGACAATATTGCCATCAAGGAAAAATAGAAAAAGAGAAGCTCAAAAAACTCCCCCTTCATCCTTGATGGAAAAAATTGAGCCACCAAGCCGAAATACTGAACCAGAACCAAGAGCTCATAATTCTCTCCCTTTTTGTGAGAAGGATAAAGGGAAGACAATAGTGAAATTCCATGAAGTTGTAGATATAGAAATGGAGAAGAAAAGTATGAGCTGCAAGGAGAGCTGACAAAATCCCCCTATCACCAAGATAGTGTATTAAGATAGCAAAGATTGAGAGATAACTCCCAATCTAGACTGAAGTCTTTCAAATACTTCTTTAGCCAAAGGCTTAGTAAAGATGTCAGCAACCTATGCTTGTGTAGGATTGTATTGCACAAAAACCTCATTAGCCAACACCTTTTCATGAAGAAAGTGAAATTTAATAGCAATGTGTTTAGTGTGAGAGTGTATAACAAGATTTTTGGAAATATTAATTGCACCAGTATTATCACACATAATAGAAAAATATTTAGAAATTTCAATACCCATGTTAGATAGTGTTTGTGACATCCATATTACTTGAGTACAACAAGAGGTGGCAGAAATATAGTCTGCTTTAGTAGTGGAGAGAGAAACAAATTCTTGTTTTTTGTTGTGTCATGCCACTAATCAATCACCAAGAAAGAAAGAAACACCACATGTGCTTTTCCTATCATCCAAACAACCAACCCATTCTGAATTAGTATATGCAATTAATGAGAAATAATTGCTTCTAGAATACCAGAGTCCATAATCAAGAGTGCCCTGAACATATTTAAGAATCCTTCTAATAACATTAATATGAAATTCCTTAGGGAGATGACTGAAGTCTTGCAACCATACAAAAAAAATTCATTATGTTAGGTCTTGACATTGTTAGATATAAGAGGCTTCCTATCATTGACCTATAGTTAGTTGGATTTAAAATAGTAGAACCATCAACCTTGCTAAGTTTGCAACCGGTAACCATTGGAGTGCTAACTGGATGACATTAATCCATTTGAAATTTCTTTAGCATCTCTCGCATATTTTATTTGAGAAAGAAAAATAGAAGTTTCAAGTTGAGAGATTTGAAGACCTAAGAATAAGGCTAGTTCTCCCAACATTGACATTTCAAACTCAGATTCCATAATCTGAAGGAATTTTTGACTCAAAGTAATATTGTTGTAGCCAAAGATAGTATCATCAAAATAGATTTCAACAACTAGAATATCAAAATCTTCAATCTTAACATAAAGATTGTTGTCTACACCTCCTCTAATAAAACCTTTTGAAGTTAAATGACTATCCAATCTAGAGTACCAAGCTCTAGGAGCTTGTTTTAGGCCATATAAAGCCTTTTTCAGCCTGTAAACATGATTAGGCTTGTTTTTGCAAATGAAACCTTCAGGTTGTTCTATATAAACTTCTTCATCCAAATAACCATTCAAAAAAGAAATTCTGACATCCATTTGATATACAGTAAAATTCTTGAAAATAGAATAAGCCAAGAAGATTCTAATTGATTAAAGTCTAGCTATAGGTGTAAAGGTTTCACCAAAGTCAATACCTTCTTGCTGAGCATATCCTTTGCAGACATATCTAGTGGCTATTTTCATCATGTTTGCTTCTAAATATCCATTTTCCTCCTATGAAATTTTTATCATCTGGTCTTGGGACTAACTCCCAAGTCTGATTTTTTTCAATTTGATCAATTTCTTCCTGCACTACATTAAGCCAACATTCATTAGTTAGAGCTTCATCAATTTTGTTTGGCTTAAACTGTGTAATTAAATTTAGAAAGTGGTAAGCTTAGCTATGTAAGATTTTTCATCAGAGTTAACAATTCTTCTCCTTGTTTGAACTCCTGCTGATTTATCTCCAATAATCAGATCTTTAGGATGGTTTCTAGCAAGAGATTTTGAAGGAGTTTTTGTTACACATTTTTCAGGACTAGTTTTAGCATCTTCAGAATTTTCTTCAGCTATTTTAGGACTTGCTGATTCTACTTTAGGCTTTGTTGTTTTAAATCCTTCTGAATTTATTTTAAGTTCAAATTATTCTTCCTCATCATCCTGCATAGGTTCGGCATCTAAAATCAGATTTTCATCAAATTTGACATTGACAGATTCAATAATCTTATTCAGCCTATTATTAAAGCATTTATAGGCTTTGATGTGAGTAGAGTATCCTAAAAAGATACCTTTATCAGACTTAGATAGAAATATTTCTAAGTTATCATCATCTCTCTTGATAAAACATTTGCAGCCAAATATTTAATTGAGGCAGATTTACCATACCATAGCTCATATGGAGTGAAATTGGATTTCACTTTCATTTGTAACCTATTCAAGATATAGACAGTTGTATGAACAACTTATTTCTAGTACATGTTTGGCAGTTTTTCTTCATCCAGCATAGTCTTGGCCATCTCTTTTATAGTTTTGTTCTTTCTCTCAACAACCCCATTCTATTGAGGTGTTCTAGCAGCAACATATTGTCCTTTTATGCCATGTCTTTCATAGTAGTCAATGAATTCTTGTGAGGTGAATTCACCACCTTTTTTAGATCTTAAACATTTCAATTTTAAATATGAATCCCTTTCTACCATTTTTCTAAAAACTTTAAAATGTTTAAAATCTTCAGATTTGTGTTTGAGAAAAGTAACCCATACCATATGAGAGTAGTCATCAACAAATAGCATGAAATATGTCTCACCATTGATAGAGCTAGTCCTTGTAGGACCACATAAGTCTATATGAACAAGTTGTAGAGGCCTAGTAGAAGAATGTCCTTTAGATTTAAATCTTACCTTTGTTTTCTTTCCTTTGAGACATTCTTTACAAACTGCATTTTTAACTTTTCTTAAGATAGACAAGCCTCTTACATTCTGGTTCTTACTGATCCTAACCATATTGTAAAAATTAATGTGACCTAGTCTCTTGTGCCACAACCAACTCTCTTCAACATGAATCATTAAGCACATACCTTGATTATTTTCATTTCCAGATGTGTCAAGAAGATTGTAGACATTTCCCTTAGTCCTTCTTCCAACAACAATAGCTTTTCCAAGCTTATTTTTAAACTCACATCCTTGTGAAGTGAACAAGACCTGATAGCCACTATCACAAATTTGACTAACTCTTAGAAGATTGTGTTTTAAACCTTCTACGTAATACACATTCTAAATAGGATTGTCTTCATTCAAAAGAAGTGAACCTCTACCTTTTTTGTATACCTGAATTATCTCCAAACTTCACATATCCACCTACATAATCTTCAAGATTAGTGATTTTTTCTTTGTCATCTGTCATGTGGTTTGAACAACCACTTTACAGGACCCATAAATCCTTTTTCTTGGAGTGGAAAGTAGTTTGAACTAACATAGTTTGTTCTATGTTGTTGACAGTTTTAAGTTTCCAAACCTTTTTAGTTTTCTGTTGTTTATTCTTGTTGATCAGCTTTATATTGCTTAGCAGAATGACCCATGGATTTTCATGTGAAGCATTTAATCTATCTAGCAAAGCCAATAATTTGACTATAACCAAATCTATGTGTTCTAGGATTTATAAACCTGCAAGAGCTCACTTTGTGGCCAAATATATTGCAGAAATAACAGTACCCATAAAATAAAGGATTAGAATTATATGATATTATGTTATTCCTAAAAGGATGAACATGATCCTTATTTGAATTGGGATGATTAGATTCAAAAATTTTGTTTCCAACAACAACATTATCCTTTGCACTATCATTTGAACATGCACCCTTCATAAATCCAATACCTATTTTGTCCTTGTTAAATTTCTGTTTACTGAGCATGTCATTCAGTTTGAGAGTACTCTCATACTTCTCAATGGTCTTCCTGAGATCAAAAATTTCATGTTGAAGTTTTTGAATTTCTTGATCTTTAAGATTTATGCCAATACGAAGAAAATATTCAACTCTCTTGGTTTTTTCAAGTTGATTTTCAATGAGACAATTTCAAGATTTGTGAGTTGCTCTTGTGCAAGATCTTGAGTAGAATTTTGTTCTTGAGAACACATTTTTTTTTAAAGTTTTCTTAGCTCTTTTAATGCACATTTTAGTTCACCTTCAAGATCCACTTCACCATCTTCAACATCATTGTTGTTAGTATCTTCATGTTGAATAATTTCAGCCATGAATAGGTTTTCATCTTCTTCATCTAAAGAATATTTAGATTCAGAGTCTGTTTCATATTTTCTGAAAAAACTCTTCTTCTTTTTGAAGTTGAATTTCTATTTAGGTCTATATGCCTTTTTCTTAGGGAATTTTTTAGATTTCTCATTGTCACTATTCGGGTCACCATAGGGGAACTTTGCAGAAAAGTGGCCTTTTTTACCATAGTTAAAGCATTTGAAGGGAAGTTTTCCCCTATACTTTCCAGACCCCTTTTTGAGCTTCCTAACAAAGTGGGATTCTTTGGAATTAGAAAATTCTGATTCAGTAGCCTCAACTTTTTCTTTCCTTCTAGTATTAAAGGCAGTTTCTTTTGCAAAGGAATTTTTTTTACTGATTCTCATTTCATAGGCAGTCAGAATGCCTTGTAGGCTATCTAGGGTAATCTGGTCAAAGTGTTTCTTTTCTTCTAGAGTAGCAACCTTAGCTTCAAATTTGGTCAGTAATGTTCTAATGACCTTAGTTACAACATCAAATTCTTTCACTTCTCCCAGACCTTTCATAGCATTGACAATTTCATCAACTCTCAAGAAGTAATCAGCTACTTTTTCATCACCCCTCATTTTTATTTCTTCAAACTGGTGTTTTAGAGTGAGGACTTTTGACTATTTTACTTTTTCATTTCCTTGATAGATAGTTTCAATTTTAGTCCAGATATCCCTAACAGAGCTATAGTGCATGACTTTGATAGGACATATTTAGTCAAAGAACACAGGAGAGCATGTTTTTCTCTTGCATTAATTTCATATCTTTTATTTTCATCAGAAGTTGTGGGCAAAGTAGTTGGTATAGTGTACCCAGTTAACACTATTCTCCACACATCGAGGTCAATAGAAGTTAAATAAGTCTCCACTCTAATTTTTCGGAATACATAATCAGTTCAATCAAATAATGGAGCTCTAGTCATGGATGTGCCTTAATGAGCTTGAGACATTTTGAATAGACTCCAAGGCCAGAATCAATCCTAGGTTGGAAAGACCTATTAGAGGATCCTAATCTATAATACCAATTGTTGGAGTGAAAAAGACACTAAGAGGGGGGGGGATGAATCAGTGCCATTAACAGTTTTGAAATTTTTTACTAAAACTGATATAAAACAGATTTACAGTCTCATTTATCAATGATGAACTCATTCATGTATTGAATTCAATCACATATAACTGAAATGAGAATTATAATAGTGAAACATAGCATATTAAAAAAATCATGCAATGAATCAGATGAACCATAGATAAGAAAAATGACACAAGATATGCCGAGTGGGAAACCCTCCTGGGGTAGAAAAACCACTCCTTATCTATTGCCTTTTTAGGATTTTATTTGAATAACCACTTTTAACAATTGCCTCATAGGCTGATTTCTGAGCACCAACTCAAGGGGCACCAACCCCTCTTTTAGAAACACCAATTTCAATGAGCACCAACCCCTTTTCTATTTTTAGTAAGACATACAATGATACAAAGGATCTCTCTGTTTCTCTCATTTGTCTCAAGTGCCTCTTGACGAACAATGCCTACAATCCTTAAGGTTCAAGAATGACCCTTCGAAATTCCAACCATTGTCAAGCCTTAAGAAAAAATGATATTTAATTCATATTTCTTATTTTCAATCTCAAAACTCAACATTTCTTCAATACAATAGCTATTTTTTTTTCCACTATTCTTCACTATCATTTTTTTTGTTCTCGCAAAAATAGTTAACCCTTTCTCTCAATTTTTACAAGAAATCTAAAAAACCTAATCTCTCTATTTTTCTTCTTACACAAATTTCATCATTACTTCTCAAGTAAATTACAACATAGTAACTATTTTTTTCATTTTTCAAAACAACATAGGTAGATTTCAAAGTACCCAACTTCTATTGAACAATGTTGCTAGGTATTGCTGTGAGTTTGAGAAAATGATTAGTCATGGAGGTTTTCCTCTGACATAAATAGTCAAGGAATATGCATTTTTAGAAAGGAGATTGAACCCTATCCACACAAGGAGCCTGCATAGGCAATGCTAACTGAATCAACATTAAACCAAAAAATATTCCATGTACAATACCCTCGAAAACTAATCCAACATTAATGTAATTGAAACCTCAAGGTAGTGTAACCGAAACCTCATAATAATGCACCCAAAAATAATTATCACTGAATCCAAGTGAAATACTCAAAAATATTTGCAAAACGAATAATTACCCACAAATTAAAAACACCATCCCTTAAAGCAGGAGAAAAATTAATATGATAAATTATTTTGATATGCATTTCAAATTATGTGAAATCGACATGCATTATTTCTGATAAAAAACAAATAAACCCAATTTGCCATTTTCCAGAAAGAAGCAAACACATGTCTTCAGATTTTTGTGACAATAGAAATAACGGTACCTTAAAAGACAGTTGATAAGGTGAATACTTGAGGAGAGTGGAAGAGACTCTATCATGGAGCTATTTACAAGATCGACAGAGCAATAATGCAACACAAACTCCATCTAGGTTCGAGGCTTTACGTGGTGACAAAAGATTGACAAGAGTATCGACCATGGAGAGGATTTTGCAGAGAGTCCCATTCATTGACAAAGAATTTTAGAAAGCCAACAAACACGGTGAAACGACTGAGTAGATTTCTATGGTGGTGGCCAAGTTAGGGTTCCAAATGATCGAGGATGTGAAACAAAAAATGAGTGCCCTAAAATTTCCAAAGAAAAGCAACTGATGAATTTTACAAGTATTGATAAAGTTTGAAGTCCGAAATGACTGAAGTAATAAGTAGAAACCCATAATGCATTCGAAATTCCATGGACAAACCAATGCAATGCATGCCAACCATCTCATTACCTCTGAATGCATGCACATTGTCGATCATCATTATCAATGTTCAATTATTAATCAAGTGAAATGTCGAAACAATAATGGCTTAAATAATTTTTCATGACCACTTTAAAAACCAAATGTCGATTACCTTAGCCATCCTTATTACCAAGAAGTCAAAACCATGTCACTATCATAGTGGCTTTTAAATAAAAATAACCTCATACCTGTTTTCGGCCTTAAGGCCTACTGATTTATCAACCATAAGACCTGATATGATATGCAAATGTAATGATCAATTTGTTTACCTCTATTCAAAGCCGATTTCCATGAAATAATGCCCAATATATCCAATGCCTTATGAAATGTAATAAAGGCTAATTACATGCCAATTTCAATGTGCCATATATCCATGCCAAATTCAATATACCATATGCCCAAGCCATTATTAATTGTTTAAGGAAACCCGATAGGGTTTTCTTAAAACTAAAAACCAACTGCATTTTGTAATTCCAAGAGCCAAAATAACTGAAAGCATTACCTGAATGAGGTTGAATAGAGAAAGATACAATTTTGATGAAGTTCAAAAACATTATCAAAGCCATGATGTTAGAAATCTGAACATGGCAATACCACATAAACCTGAGGACAAAATTCTTTATGATATGCACATGGAGTCAACAGATCAGTGCCATCAAAGATAACATCATAATGTCGAAGTAATTATGCCAAAAAAAATAGAAATATTGCAACCAAATAAACAACGACAAAGATTCCAATCTGAAACACAATATTGTCATCAAGGACAAATAGAAAGAGAAGCTCAACAACTCTCAGGGGAGAATCCAGATCAACGATATTATGCTTTAATTTCCCTGAGTATGATGGCACTGAATTTTTAGGAGACAATGCCTCAGGCTCCTTTGAAACAATAGAAGGTGGCATGGTTTCCTTTTCAATCATTGTTCCCTTCTTCCTAGAATATACCCTAACCTTTTATGGTGGCTCATAAGAATGTATTTCATCCAATCTTACCTCAAGATATTCATCGACATGTGGTGAATTTTCTTTGTCCTCAACAACCTATTCAGCTTTTAAGACCCCCTCATGCTCTCAAAATTGTCAATAACATATATGGCCCTATTCCAATCACCACTGATATTTTGCATGGGATTGTATGCAGGGTTCTTTTTCTTCTTCTTCTCCATCATCTTGGTAAAGGCAACATATTTTGCTTTCCTTTCCTCTTGCACCTGCAAATCAGGGATGTTTCTAATGATGTCCTCTAGGAAGTAAAATTTGTGGATGAATACACCTGTCCTGTGCTTTTCCTTCATTTGAGAAATAAAACCCTCAGGATCATGGTTCCTCGGGCATATAGTGTTTAATCCATAAGGCTCAAGTAGTGTCCCCAAGCCCGTCCATCCCCCTTTTTCTATGAAAAAATCAACAAAAGTTGTATACTCAGGAAAGAAACACCCATTCTTCTTCTCTATTGGCAAGTGTTCCATTTGAGAACATCCCAATTGTCTCATGATTTCTAAGAATCCAATTCTTAGAGGTACATCCTTTGGAAAATCAAACGGTTTGACATTAGTGCCATATACCCTTAAAATGGTTGTATTATAATATGGGATGATATCTCCCCAATTGTGTGTCAAATTCAACTCAGGCCTCCTCTCCATTGGCCTCAAGAAATCATCAATCTCCTTTGGAATTCTAGGTAGATTATAGACCAAAGATCTTCTCAATTTTGACCCAAAAACATTATGGAACACCACCTAATCAAACTCATGGTCATGCCTGTCTAGAATTCTGGTCCAGTACTGGACGAGCATGTCAATATCATCCTCATTTTTTAATTCCATGTTTTCCCAAAAAAATTATCTCCCTTATATATAAAAATTTGCATCAATAGAGAATTCCACTTAAATTCAACTAGGGTTTTTCCTTCTTTAAGAGCCACCAGACTCTCATACATCTTATTTGCTAGATATGTAGCGAAATCATATACCACATTGAAACCTGGATGCTGAAGATTCAAAACCATGTACATGAGGTTAGTAGGAAAGGTAGTCTTTATACTAATACCAAGAACCTAACACAAGGAACAAATAGTCTTCCTGAAATAATTGCAAAAGTAGTTTATGGGAAAAGGTTTTGCGTCATTTTTTCCAATCACTATCTTCCTCTTATTCTTTTCAATCCCCATGGTTTCAAAATGAGGTTTTAACAGAGAATTCCTAAATAATCCCTTAGTATTTATGTGCTCTTCTCCAAATGCCTAAAGGTCAATGGTAAGCATATCCTTATTCCATTCATGCAAATCAAAAATTTATGCAATCTTCTCCTTGGTTATTTTAACCATTTTGACACTAGCATATGTCCTGACAACTCTGGTTATGGGATCATACCTCCTTGCAACATCCTTTAACAAATCCACATCTGGATATACTTTCGGTACCACCAGCTTGTTGAGGTTCAAACTCCAAGGGTTGCATAGAGGAGCACATAAATTTCTATTCACATACCAATTTGAAAACAACTGCCATCCTGTATACGACACCTCAACATCTTGAATTGCACATTGTTTATCAATTAACCCTTCCAAAACCAAGGGCCAATAGAACAAAGCCTTTCCCTCAATTTTTTATTAGTAGAGGGTTTTAATAAGTCTATGAAATTTTGATAAAATGACCTAGAGGGATTTTCAAAGCCAAAACTTTAGGCTTTGGGTGCCATTTTCACAAGACAATTAAGGTTTGAGCGAGGGTTTTGAAATATCATAAATTTTATGGGGTGAAGGCTCTAGCTTATAGCCTTGAAACACAATAATTTCACAATTAAGGTCTTGGAAAATATTTAGATGAGCTTTAATTTTTTTTAAAAGAAAATGAACCAATGCAATATTTTAGAACAAAGCAAAACACAATTTACACTTGTCCTCAATAAATCAACAAGATTTTCGAAAAATAAAGAATGTGGTGTATATGTTACTTACAATTTTTATTGTAGAGAATTTTAATGGAAGTGATGCTGGACTTATAGGAAAATAGCTCGTGTTGCCTGGTACTTGGAAATTCTTCTTCAGTGTTGAATTATGCAGAAAAATAACAGTTTAAGGAACTTCTAGTATTAAATTTGGTGGCGCAATCTGAACTCCACCATTACGACTCACTCATGCAAGAAAGAATGCCTATCATACAACACTAACCAATTTTGAATACCAGTCATTGATCTCAATCCACACACGCAAGAAGGAGCGACTCAGATCGATTGAATGTGGTTTGAAAGTGCCACGTTCATCCACCAAATCCTAGGTGAATGAAAACTAACCTACGAGACACCATCTCAACATGACCAGGTCCCATCCAGATCACATCATGCCTGGCATTGGCGTCCATGCGTTGCCTTTTTGCACACCTCGCAACATCATTAAAATGATTGTTTTAATTGCACGAGGTCAACAAGGAATGACCATGATTCATCATTATATGACAACCGTTGATTCAACATTAATCGATAGGAGAATAAGGATTGGGCCCCACGACCATAAGTGATATATGTAAAGATCTCGCACACCTCACAACACAGTAGTGACATCATCGGTTATCCTTGTGAGGCTAGCGAGGAATGGTCAAGATTCAACCAATCCATCTGACGGTCAAAAAACCTCCACATGCCATAATTGTTATTCATAAAAAGGGGACTGACTAGGCAGACAAGGAACAACCCTTTAGGCAAGAAATTTAGACACAAGTCTAAAGTTATAAAAATTTATCAACCCAAAATTAATCAAAAAATAAAATCAATTCCCAATACGGAAGAACCGACAGGCCAAGTAATAGGGGTTGGTAACATGAATGACTTAAAAGGCTGAAAACATGACCTATGCAATTAGAAACCTAGAATAATAGGTCAACACATGATTAGAATATCCAAACCAAATTGAAGGAGAAGACCCAAAGAAAAGGTTTTATGGCTGAAACCCAAAACCCCAAGGTAGACTAGTGGTGCCAAACACTAGGGAAACAAGAATGAGCACAATTGTGGAATTTTTTAAAGAGATCTACCACTATATACATGAAATAAAAATTGAACTATAAGTTGAAATTTATGTATGGAAATTTAATTTCTTATAATTTAAGTTATATCTCATGTATATAGTTTTAGGATGTTTGATGGTGGTTTCAAATCACTAGGGGTTATAATGAAAATTCTAGTTTTTGGAAGATTTCAAAAAATTTAGACTTAGTCAAATTTTATTAATCAGCATGTCAAATTTCAGTAATCAAGAGGTCAAATTTTATTAATAAAAAAGTTGTATAATCTTTCTCTCTCTATCTCACTCATTTTTTATCCCTTATGATCTAGAACTTTCTCTCACACTTTCTCCTTCCCTTTACACTTCTATCTATCTAACCTCTCTCTCCCCCTCCATCCCTCCCTCCCTCCTTTCCTCCTTCAATCCTTTCCTCTCTAATTTTCTCTATCCCCTCTCTCTGTCTCTCTTCCTTCCTCCCACCCACCTTCCTTCTCTACTTCACTCTATCTAACCTATCCCTCTCTACCTCTCTCTCCACCCCTCTTCTCTCTCTCTCTTCCTTCATCCCAACCACCTTCCCTCTCTACTTCTCTCTAACTAACCTATCCCTATTTTCCTATCTCTCACCCTCCCTCCTCTCAATCTCAATCTCTCCACCTTCCTCCTTCCCTCTTCCTCTCTCTCTCATTCTCTTTATCAAACTTCTCTCTATCTCTCTCCCTCCCTTCTCTCCCCTCTCTATCTCTCCTTCCCTATATACTTCTCTCTACCTCTCTCCATATCTACCTCTCCCTCCCTCATTCCCTCTCTCTCCCTCCCTCTCTCCCTCTCTCTTAATCTCCCAACCTTCCTCCTTTCCTTTATGTTTCTCTCTTCCATACACTCTCTCCCTTCCCATCTCTCTCTCTCTCTGTCTTTGGTTTTGGCTTTATGGTTTATGGTTTATGGTTTAGGTTTAGTATTTAGGGTTTAGGATTTATGGTTTATGGCTTAGGCTTTAGGTACAACCCCCTCTCTCTCCCCCGCTCTCTTAGGTCTATCCCTCTTCTATCCCTCCCACCCCCTCTCTCTCTTAGGTATATCTCTCACTGGATTGCTATCTCTCTCTCTCTCTCTCCCACCCCCTTCCCCTCTTCTCAAGTCTCTCCCTTCCACCCTAAATAGAGAGCACACACACTCTCTCTATCTCTCTCTAAGGTCTCTCCCTCACACTCCCCCTCTCTCTCACTCCCTCTCTCCTAGGTCTCTCCCTCCCACCCCCTCTCCCTCTCACACATCTATCCCTCCCACCCTAACTAGAGAATCTCTCTCTTGCTCTCAACTCCTATATCTCAGGGCTCTCTCTTCCACCCCCTCTCCCTCTCCCAACCCATATCCCTCTCTCAATTCTCTCTCTCCCACCCTAACTAGATAATTCTCTCTCTGATGTCTCTCCCTCCCACCCTAAATAGATAACCCTCTCTTAAGTCTCTCCATCCTAACGTAACTAGAGAAATATCTCCCTCTCCCTCCTTCTATCTCCCTCTCTGCCTCTCCCTCTCTCTCCCTCTCTCTCAATTTTGTCCCTCCCACCCACTCCCTCTCTCTCAAGTCTATCCATCCCAACCCCTCCCCTTCTCTCAAGTCTCTCCCTCCTACCCCCCTCTCTCTCCCAAGTATCTCCCTCCCACCCCCTCCCCCCCTCTCAAGTATCTCCCTCTCACACTAACTAGAGAACACACACACATACTCTCTCTCTAGTCTCTCCCTCACACCCCCTCACTCTCACTATCTCTCCATATCTCTATCTCTCTCTATCTCTCTCCCACCCCTATCTATCCTTCCATCTATCTCCCTTTGACCCCCTCTCCATGTCTCAAGTCTCTCCCTCAGACCCTAATTAGGGAACTCTTTCTCTCTCTCTCTCCCTATCTCTTAGGTCTCTCTCTCTCACCCCTTCTCCCTCTCCCAAGTCTCTCCATCCCACTCTAACTATAGAAATATCTCTCTCTCTCTCTCTTTCTCTCTTAGGTCTCCCTCTCCCACCCCCTCTCCCTCTCTTTGGTCTCTCACTCCCACCCTAACTACAGAACACACACTCTTTCTCTTTACATATCTACCTCTCTTTCAGCTCTATCCCTCCCACCCCCTCCCCCTCTCTCAAGTATCTCCCTCTCACCCCTCCCCCTCTTCTCAAGTATCCCTCCCAACCTAACTAGAGAACATACACACACACTATCTCTCTATCCCACTCCATCTCTTTCCCTATCTCCTAGGTCTCTCCCTCCCACTCCCTCTCCCTCCAACCCTAACTTGAGAACTCTCTCTCTATGTATCTATATCTAAGGTCTCCGCCTCACACCCCCTCTCTCTCTCTGAATCCTTCTATCTCTCTCCCCTCTCCCCTTAACCCTTAAAACCTTAAATCCTCTACCCTCTACCCTCTATCTCTCTCCCACTCCCTCACTCTCTCTCTCTCACACTCAGTCCTATTTCTCTCCCCTCTAACCTTAACCCTCTACCCTCTATCTCTCTTCCACTCCCTCGCCCCCTTTCTCTCTCTTCAACTCTCTCCCTCCTACCCCTTCTCCCTCTCTCAAGTCTCTCTCTCTCTCTCTCAATCACTCCTATCTCTCTCCCCTCTACCCTTAACCCTTTACCCTCTACCCTAGCTTGCCAATTCAGTGAAATTGGCAATGTAGTGACCTATTTGAAAAAATGGGTCCAAGAAATGGGATCTCCCGATGATGTAAATTACTAGAAGACCCCATTTCTTGGACCCATTTTAAAAAAAAGGGCAAGTTAGATTTCCAATTTCACCGAATTGGCAAGCTAGTGGGCCCTCTACCCTCTAATCTTAACCCTTTACCATCTATCTACCTCCCACTCACTCTATCTCTCTCTTTCTCTCTCTCTCTCTCTCTCTCAAGTATCTACCTCCCACTCCCTCTCCCTCTCTTAGGTCTCTCTCTCTCACTCAATCACTCTATGTCTCTCCCCTCTACCCTTAACCCTTAAACCTGAATCCCTCTACTTCTATCAAGTCTCTCCCTCCTACTCCCTCTCCCTCTCTCAAGTATCTCCCTCCTACCCCCTTTCCCTCTCTCAATTCTCTTTCTCACTCAATCACTCACTCCTATCTCTCTCCCCTCTACCCTTAACCATCTACCATCTAACCTTAACCCTTAAAACCTTAAACCCTCTACCCTCTACCCTCTATCTCTCTCCCACTCCCTCCCTCTCTCTCTTTCTCTCAATTGTCTCCCTCCTACCCCCTCTCCCTCTCTCAAGTATCTTTCTCTCACTCACTCACTCCTATCTCTCTCCCCTCTATCCTTAACCCTTTACCCTAGCTTGCCAATTCGGTGAAATTAGGAATGTAGTTGCTTGTTTAAAAAAATGGGTCTAAGAAATGGGGTCTCCTGGTGATTTACATCACTAGGAGACCCCATTTCTTTGACAATTTTTTTCAAATATGAAAGTTAGGTGGCCAATTTCATTGAATTTCCAAGCTATTGGGTCCATTGACTTGCCATTTCGGTGAAATTGGTAATGTAGTGGCCTATTTGAAAAAATGGGTCAAAGAAATGGGGTCTCCCAATGATTTAAATCACTAGGAGAGCCCATTTCTTGGACCCATTTTTCAAACAAGGCAAGTTAGATTGCCAATTTCACCGAATTGGCAAGCTAGTGGGCTCATTGACTTGCCAATTTGGTGAAATTGACAATGTAGTGGCCTGTTTGAAAAAATGGGCCCAAGAAATAGGGTCTCCCTGTGATGTAAATCACTAGGAGACCCAAGTTATCTCTCTCTCTCTCTCTTTCTCAAGTCTCTACCTCCCACCCCCTCTCCCTCTATCAGTTCTCTCTCTCTCTCTCACTCGCTCCCTCTATCTCTCTCCCCTCTACCCTTAACCCTAAACCCTAAATCCTTAAACCAGAAACCCTTAAACCCTCTACCATCTACTCTTAACCCTCTACAATCTATCTCTCCCAAGTATCTCCCTCCTACCCCCTCTCCCTCTCTCAAGTCTCTCTCTCTCTCACTCACTCCTATCTCTCTCCCCTCTACCCTTAACCCTTAAATCCTTAAATCCTCTACCCTCTATCTCTCTCCCACTCCCTCCCTCTCTCTCTTTCTCTCAAGTCTCTCCATCCTACCCCCCTCTCCCTCTCTCAAGTATCTCTCTCTCTCACTCACTCACTCCTTTTATCTCTCTCCCCTCTACCCTCTACCCTAGCTTGCCAATTTGGTGAAATTGGGAATACAGTGGCTTGTTTGAAAAAATGGGTCCATGAAATGGGGTCTCCTGATGATTTACATCATCGGGAGACCCCATTTCTTGGACCCATTTTTTAAAACGGGCAAATTGGGTCGCTAATTTCACCAAATTGCCAAACTGGTGGGCCTAGTAGCTTGCCAATTTGGTGAAATTGGCAATGTAGTGGCCTGTTTGAAAAATGGGTCCAAGAAATGGGGTTTTTCGATGATTTAGATCATTGAGAGACCCCATTTATTGGACCCATTTTTTCAAAAAGGGCAATTTAGGTTGCCAATTTCACCAAATTGCCAAGTTAGTGGGCCCACTGGCTTGCAAATTCAGTGAAATTGGCAATGTAGCGACCTATTTCAATAAATGGGTCTGAGAAATGGGGAGATCCCATTTTTTGAACCCATTTTTTCAAGTAGGCCAAGTGATGGAGAGGCAGTGGGAGGGAGGAAAAAATATATAGATAGAGGGAGTGAGAGAGAGTGGTAGGGATTGATTGAGCAAGAGGTACGTAGAAAGAGGGAGAGGGTAGGTAGAGATATCTAGAGAGGGTAGGAGAGAGGGAGGGAGAAAGAGGTGATATGTATAGATAGAGAGAAAGGGATATGGTTTGAGGGTATAGGGTTGAGGGATTCGGGTGGAGGACCTATAGGGTTGATGATTTAGAGTATTGGGTTGAGGGTAGAGTGTATTGGGTCTCTTCCCTCAACCCAATACCCTCTACCCTCAAACTTAATCCCTCAACCCTTAAACCCTTAAACTCAAGAAAATTCTCTACCATAATCCTTGAAACCTAAGAGGGAGTGGGAGAGAGAGGGAGTGATGGAGAGGTGGTGGGATGGAGATAGAGAGAGATATATAAAGGGAGCCAAAGAGAGTGGTAGGGATTGATTGAGCAAGAGTTACGTAGAAAGAGGGAGAGGGTAGATAGAGACAATTAGAGAGGGTATGAGAGAGGTAGGGAGAGAGAGGTGAGATTTATAGAGAGGGTTGAGGGAGAGGGTAGGTAGGGGTTGAGGGAGAGGTTTGAGGGAGAGGTTTGAGGGAGAGGGTAGATAGGGGTTGAGGGATAGGGTAGAGGGTATAGGGGTTGAGAGATTAAGGGTTGAGGGTAGAGGGTAGAGGGTTGAGGGATTAAGGGTTTAGGGTTTAGGGTTTAGGGTTGAGAGTAGAGGGTTTAGGGTCTAGGGTATATGTGTGAGGGTATATGGTTGAAGGATTAGGGTTGAGGGTCCAATGTATAGGGTAGAGGGTATAGGGGTTGAGGGTTAAGGGTTTAAGGGTTGTGGGTTGAGGGATTAAGGGATGAGGGTTGAGGGTTTAATGTATATGGTATAGGTTTTAAGGGTTTATGGTTTAAGGTTTGAGTGTTTAAGGTTGAGGGTATAAGGTTGAGGGATTAGGGTTGAGGATCCATTGTATAGGGTTGAGGGTTTAATGGTTGAGGTTTTAAGGTTGAGGGTAGAGGATTGAGGGTACAGGGTTGATGGATTAGGGTTCAGGGTCCAATGTATAGGGTATAGGGTATAGGGTATAGGGGTTGAGGGATTAGGGTTTAAGGGTTGAGGGTTGAGGGTTGAGGGTTGAGGGTTGAGGGTTGAGGGTTGAGGGTTGAAGGTTGAGGGTTGAGGGTAGAGGGCTAAGGGTTTAAGGGTTGAGGGATTAAGGGTTGAGGTTTGAGGGATTAGGGTAGAGAATTTACTTGGGTAGAGAGTTTACATGACCAAGAGACCCCATTTCTTGGACCCACTTTTTCAAACAGGACACTACATTGCCAATTTCATTGAATTGGAAAGCTAGTGCACCCACTAGCTTGTCAATTTAGTGAAATTGGAAACTTGACTTGGACAATTTGAAAATTTGGGTCCAAGAAATGGAGTCTTCTAGCTATCAAACAGGGCAAGTTAGGTTGCCCATTTCACCAAATTAGCAAGCTAGTGGGTGCACTGGCTTGCAAATGCGGTGAAATTGGCAATGCAGTGGCTTGTTAGAAAAAGTGGGTCACATCACCAGGAGACCCCATTTCTTAGAACGATCATTTTCAAATAGCCCAAGTTCAGTTGCCAATTTTAGTGAATTAGCAAGCTAGTGGGATTGGCTTTCCAATTTGGTGAAATTGGAAATGTAGTGGTCTATTTGAAAAAATGGGGTCTCCTAGTGATGTAAATCACCGAGAGACCCCATTTCTTGGACCCTTTTTTCAATCAGGCCAAGTTAGGTTGCCAATTTCACTGAATTGGCAAGCTAGTGGGCCCACTAGCTTTCCAATTCGATGAAATTAGCAATGTAGTGGCCTATTTAAAAAGTGAGTTGAAGAATTACATCGCCATGAGACTGTATTTCTTGGACCCATTTTTTCAAACAGGGAAATTTAGGTTTCCAATTTCACCGAATTGGAAAGCTAGTGGGCCCATTGGTTTGCCAATTTGGTGAAATTAGCAATGTAGTGGACTTTTTTAAAAATTAGGTCTTAGAAATGGGGGTCATCTCTCTCTCTCTCTCAATTATCTCCCTACCACCCCTTCCCCTCTCTCAAGTCTTTACTTCCCACCCTAACTAGAGAATACTCTCTCTCTCATGTCTCACCCTCACAACCCCTTACCCTCTCTCAGGTCCCTATCTCTCTCTCCCTCTCTCTCTCTCCTAAACCCTAATCCCTATACCCTATAAAATTAACCTTAAACCTTCAACCCAATACCCTCAACCCTATACCTAATATCCTAAACCCTAATCCCTATACCTTATAAACTTAACCTTATACCTTCAAACCTATACCTTAAACCAAAAACCCTACACCATCAACCCTCATCCCTATACCCTATACCCTAAACCCTAAACATTATCCCTGAACCCTTAACCCTATAATTAAATGCTAAATCCTACATTAAACCTTTTACCCTAAATCTTGAACACTAAACCCTCAACCCTAAACCCAATACTCTCAACCCTATAGCCAATATCCTAAACCCTAATCCCTATACCCTATATAGTTAACGCTATAGCCCCAACCTTGAACACTATACCTCAACCCTCAACTGTATACTTAAACCCTAAACCCTACACCTTCAACCCTCATCCCTATACCCTATACCCTCAACCTTATAACTTAAGCCCTGAACATCATCCCTTAACCCTGTACTTAAACCCTAAACCCTACATTCAACCTTGTACACTAAACCCTAAAACCTAAACCTCAATTCTAAATCCAATACCCTCAACCCTATACCCATTATTCTAAACCCTAATCCCTATACCCTATACACTTAGACCTATCCCCTCAACCTTGAACACTATACCCTCAACCCTCAACCTTATACCTTAAACCATAAACCCTACACCCTCAACCTTATACCCTAAACCATAAACATCATCCCTCAACCCTATACTTGAATGACAAACCCTACACTCTCAAGCCTTAACCCTATACCTTATACCCTTAACCCTACACCCTAAAACCTAATCCCTATACCTTATACACTTAGCCTCATAACCTCAACCCTAAAAATTATACTTTAACCCTCAACCCTCAAACTTATACATAAATCCTAAACCCTAAACCCTAAACCTAATATCCTCAGCCAAATACCCTCAAATATATGCCCAATATCCTAAACTATAATACATATACTCTATAAACTTAACCTTATACCCTCAGACCTAAACACTATCCCTCAACCCTCAACCCTATACCTTAAGCCCTAAAATCTAAACCCTAAACACTCATCCATATACCCTATACCCTCAAATTTATACCTAATATCCTAAACACTAATCCCTATTCCCTATACACTTAACCCTATAACCTCGACCCTATACCTTAAACACTAAACCTTACACCCTCAACCCTCATAGGGGGAGAGAGAAAGAGGGGGAGGGATTGGGGAGAGAGAGAGGAGAGGTTGGGAGGTAAAGAGGAGATAGAGATAAGTAGATATGGAAGGAGAGGTAGAGAGATATGAGAGATAAAGAGTAGATAAGAAAGGATAGATGGAGGGAGAGGTATGGATGGTGAGAGAGGGAGGTGAGAGAGAAGTGAGATATAAAGAAATAAAGAGAGTGTGGTAGGGAGTGATAGAGGGATATGTAGGTAGAGAGGGATAGGTCAAATAGAGAGAAGTAGAGAGAGATATAGATAGAGGGAAGGAGGCAGGGTGGGTGAGAGAGGGGAGGAAGGGAGAGGTAAAGAGGGATAGGTGACATATAGAGTTGGAGAGAGTTACAAAGAGGGAAAGAGAGAATAGTGAGATAGAGAGGAGAGAGAGAGAGAGAAAGAGGGTGAGGTAGGAGTGAGAGAGAGAGAGGTAGAGGGAGGGAGAGATAGAGAGTAGATAGGGGAAAAGGTAGGGAGGGATACATGTAGTGAGAGAGAGAGGGATAGGGTAGATAAAGATAATTAGAGAAAGAAGGAGAGGTAGAGAGAAGTAGAGGGAGAATAAGGGATGGAGAGAAGTGAGATAGAGAGGTGTAGAGAGAGTGGTAGGGAGTGATGGATGGAGAGGTAGGTAGACAGGGAAGGAGAGGGAGAGGTATGGATGGAGAGAGAGGGAGGTGAGAGAGATGTGAGACAAAGAGCAATAGAGAGAGTGTGGTAGGGAGTGATGGAGGGATATGTGGGTAGAGAGGTATAGGTGAGATAGAGAGAAGTAGAGAGAGATAAAGATATAGGGAAGGAGGGAGGGTGGGTGAGAGAGGGGAGGAAGGGAAAGGTAAAGAGGGATAGGTGAGATAAAGATATGTAGAGAGAGAATGGTGACATATATAGAAGTAGAGAGTTACAAGGAGGGAAAGAGAGAATGGTGAGATAGAGAGGAGAGAGTGAGAGAGAAAGAGGGTGAGGCAGGAGTGAGAGAGAGAGAGAGTTAGAGGAAGGGAGAGGAGAGATAAAGATTATATAGGGAAAAAGGTAAGGAGGGAGACATTTAGTGAGAGAGAGAGAGGGGGGGCTAGGGGAGATAAAGATAATTAGAGAGGGAAGGAGAGGTAGAGAGGGAATGAGGGAGGGAGAGAAGAAAGATAGAGAGGTGTAGAGAGAGTGTTAGGGAGTGATGGATGGAGATGTAGGTAGAGAGGGATTAGGGAGATATAGAGTAGATATGGAAGGAGAGGAAGAGGTATGGATAGGGAGAGTGGGAGGTTAGATAGAGAGTAATAGACATAGAGTGGTAAGTTGTGATGGATGGAGATTGAGGTAGAGAGGGAGAGGGGAGATATATATATGTAGAGAGGGAGGGAGAGAGGGGAAGATTTAGTGAGGGAGAGAGAGGTGAGATAGAGAGAAATAGAGAGTGGTGGAAGGAGGGGTAGGTAGAGAGAGGGAGAGAGGAGATAAATATAAGTAGAGATGGAAGGAGAGGTAGAGATAGAGGAGAGTTAGAGAGAAGTAGAGAGGGAATGAGGGAGGGAGGGAGAGGTGTAGAGAGAGTGGTAAGGTTTGATGGATGCAGAGGTAGGTAGAGAGGGATTGGGAGATAAAGAGTAGATAGGGAAGAAGAGAGGGAGAGAGAAGTATGGAGGGAGAGAGAAGGGGGTGAGAGAGAGGTGAGGTAGGGAGAAATAGAGAGAGTGGTAGAATGGATGGAGAGGTAGAGAGAGAGAGAGAGTTCTTGAGATCAAGGGAGACAGAGTCAAATAAAGGGATGGAGATAGTGAGAGAGAGGTCTATGGTGTAAGGGATAAAAATCAGTGAGATAGAGAGAGAATAATACAACTTCTTGATTACTGAAATTTGACCTCCTGATTACTAAAATTTGATAGTCTAGAATTTGTGAGATCTTCCAAAAATTAGAATTTTCATTATAACCCCTAGAGATCCGAAACCACTCTCAAACATCCTAAAACTATATATATGAAATATAAATTAAAGTATAAGAAATTAAATGTCCATATGTAAGTATCAACTTATACTTAAATATTTATTTCATGTATATAGTTTCCCTAAAAGATAACAAGAATAAAGAAGAAAAAGAGAAGAAAAATAAATTTGATGCAGATCAAAATGCGAGTGCGTTATAACATGCTCACGTTTTGTCAATGCATTCACAAAATGAAAAATCCATATCAAAACTAAGATATAACATGAGTGCATTATAAAGTGTGCACTTTATATCTTGCCTTGGGAATCCCCAATCCTTGGGCTTGGTATTTTCCTTTGAATACCAACCTAAAGGCTTGGAGGACATTCCCAACAACCAGAGATGTGTTTTTATAAATTCTACAATATTTCACATAATTGGGTTCGCGCTCACTATCAAGATTGCATGCAGTTCAATGCCAAAAAAATTGAACAATTGGGTAATGTTAGGTTCTCTCTTAGCTATCCAAAGATGTAATTTTTTTCACTTTCTAACAATGTTAAGATTTTCATCTATAATTTCTTTTGTTTTTGTCTCTCTTTTTGGGCAAAAAGTCATGTTTGGTGTTTTTTTTGTTATAAATTAACCGTTCATCAAAATTTCAAATAAATTACATTTTTAGAAAGTATACTCCATTCTATAAATTTATTTTGAAAAAAAATCAATTAGTTTCTAAAATTTGTAGGGGTAGCACAACCAAAATTTTATTTTTCAAGAAGTGTCCACTTAAAAAAATACTTAAAAATCAAATATTCATTAAAAAATTATCAAAAAAATCATGCATCAACTACATATTGTTAGCTAATTTTTTACTGAAGTGATTTTAAAAATACAAAAAAAAGGTTCACCATGCTAGGGACATACAAGAGTTTCTATATTATGTTTTTCTAAAAATAACAACACCATTTTTTGTACATCCCTCTTTTGAACTCCTTAAACTCAACCATTTTAAAATTAAATTAGTAGTTTAGAAATTAGACTTAGAGAACTTCAATCCTTTTTTTTATTCCATCTCAAAATTTTGAGTGTAACTATCCTCAATTTTACATCCAATGTCAGTATTTTTTTATTTCAAAAAAAAAGTGGCCACTTAAGCCCCCTTTTTGGGAACCATCTTTTTGTGCTTACCCATGTTTTGGGTATCTCTTGATATACCTCATTGTATCTAAACTAATCCATCCCATCATTCCCTCTTGTCATAAGCTTTTCCATGAAAAATCCTAAGTCTACTACCTAGAAGGGGGCATGTTATTCCTATGTGACATAGTCCTTGGAGATCGCATCCTATCTCCTCATGATTCTTACATCCATTCCACTATATTTGATCATTTTACCCATCCATTTATCATGAGATTTCCATTCAATATGACCTATCCTTTTTATCCATCCATCTAGCACAAAGGCCTTTGAAATGCACAGGACAAATAAGAGGGGGGGTGAATCAGTTGTATCAAATCACTTTAACTTTAATATGTTATTAAGTATACACATGAAATGCAAATAACTGAAAGAAAACACCAGAGAGACCAGATTTAAATGGAAAACCCAATGAGGGAAAACTCACACTAAGGATTAACTCACAATATAGTAGTAATGCAATACCAGATACAAAGGCTCATTGCTAGAGGGCTCACTGCCTAGATACAAAGGCTCACTTCCAACAAAGGACTTACTATCTAGAAGGGGGCTCATTTCCTACAAAAAAATAAAAGATAAATGAAAATACAACACTAGGGTTCCACACATTCACAACTTGATGAGAAGATTGTAGACACCATCATCTCACTACTTTAAGGAATCTAACACCTTAAAGTATTGTTGCCTCAATTCACTCTTCCACTCTCTTCTTTTCACACTTGTTTGCATAATTCACTTGATCGATTCATGGATGGATGGATATAAAATTCACCACAACTTGATTTGATTTTATACCATCTTCAACCCTAGAAACATTCTCCAAGGTTGGCTATACAATTTCATTTGCAAATTCAAACTAGGTCGGGTACTCAACATTCTGGCGGTGGATAAGAATGAGAGAGGACCAATTACCTATTTAATTTAGGACCCAAAAAACATCTTGGATCAAACACATGCTTCCTTAAGTCGATTTAAAAACTTAATGTAATGTGTAGACACCAGGTCGACCAAACCTAATGAAAACACCAATGATCTTTGAAGTACACACATCTCTAGCAAGAAGATCACACTTGGATCACTCTACACACTTCACTAGAAATTTTACCATCTCTAAGAATACCTTAGGTAAATCCACAATGAATACAACAAACTTCATTCATAGAGAATTCTTCAACAGTTCAACCGGACCAATTAGCAAAACATAGGGGCTCTGAGTAGGTCTTCTAGAGCGCCAAACCACAAGAAATTTTTTCAGAATACATAACAATCAGTAAGAATCATCTCCCAATTTTGCAAGATTTGAAACCAAATATCGAAAGACTACAAAGCCAAAAAAATTATCCAAGTCCACAAAAAAATAGTTTTTCCAAACCAGTTCACACATCGGTGAACATATCTTTTACTCTTCATCGAACCAAAAGCTAAAAATTGGGATATATTATCCATTGAAGCTCATGAACACACTTATAGATCCACACATGCATAGGATCAATATAGAAGAAATGTAGATCACAATACTAGAGCATGCTCATAACACACTATTGAATAAACTAGATACTGAGATGGTGGGGTGAATTAGTATCCACACAAACTCATTGAAAAAATATTTAAAACTTTTTTGCAGCACAAAACAAAATAAAGCAATAATCAAACATCAAATTCCACAACACAAGAACATCATATTTTACTTGGAAAACCCAATGAGGGAAAAACCAAGTGAGGACTAACTCACAATATATATAGTTATACCAATATCGGTTACAATGAGGCTCACTACCAGATACAAAAAGCTCACTACTTACAAGGACTTACTATCCAAATATGGAGGCTCACTGCCTACAGAAATAAGTAAACAACAAATGGCTAATTGAGTGAGTTGAACTGAGGAGTTACACCACATGTGTAGATTTAGTTCCCTGATGCTCATATTATTCTCTCACATGATAATAGACTATTCTTCAACCACTTTTTCACACACTTTGCTTATAAACCTATACATATGTGCTTCTTCTTCTCTTTGCATTCACATGCCTTCACCACCTCACATGTTCTAACTATCGTGCATATATACCTGATATATCTGTATGCATTAATTAGGTCGGCCTCATTGATGCAAATCATATTTTCAAAATGATAACTTGTTGGCTTCATATTTAATCGTGTCATGCAATGTCATGTCACCTAGGAGCAAGACTAGGTTACACTTATAATCAACAATTCATGTTAGGCTATACACTAAATACTAGGTTGGCCATGATTAACCTAATACAAAAATGTAATCACAAAAACCTTTCATCATACTGATTATCAAAGGAAATATGCAGACCAAAATACTAGAGATACCAGATCAAATACCAGATAGGATAAGCCTGATTTGTGACGAGTCTAGTTTTTGGTCTAGTTATGGGTAGAATCTTTAGTGTATTTGCTGAAGTTACGATGGAATTTGTTATTACATGCTGATACTTTTATATAGTTTCTCTCAAACCATAAGACATTTGGGTTTAACTCCATTTATGCCAGTTTTAATGATATTAACCTATTATGTGGGCTATCTATATTAATATTTCATTTGGTTAATGAATGTTCTTTAAGGTGGTTATAGCTATACAATTATTATGCATACTGACATTTCCATGTAGACATGATTAAGAATACTAAGTTGAGAAATGCAACCGCCAGCTAGTCGCATAGAGGAATCACGTGAAGGTCAAGTAGAGGATGATAGTGGGAGATTCCCATGTCAGCCACATGTAACCACCTTATGCTGATCTTTAATGACATTGATAAATTCGAGTGTTACTGCAGTGGTTGAGTCCATGTTCGGGCATGCATGTCTAAATAGATTCCCCTACATGTGTAACTGCCTTTCCACTCTTTTCTCTGCTTTCCCTAAAATGACATCCTCTTAGTTAGTGAGAGTTGACTGCCCTGTTTAGTTGATAAATAAGGTTCAGATCCTCCTTCTTCAGGGGGAGTTTCCAAGCTATTATACAAGCTGATAATACTATCAAACATACTCTTTTGTATTTGCACTTTCCAATGAACAAAATAAGATTTTGAGTTGAGTATCTGAGTTTGCATTAGTTTTAGAGGATACTCATCCAAGGGGGCCCACTTGGTGAGTCATTTTTTCCTTTAGTTTAGTTAGATTAGTATTAGCTTATGTTAAGTACTTAGTTAAGAATATGACACCGACTGTTCATGCAAACACTAGGATTTCATTATGTGATTGTTCCTACATCCAAAGCAGGCAAAGTAGTTTCTTGTTTGTTGCTTAGATTTTCATTTATGTCATGCATGATCAATTTAAGTTTAATTGTTGGGTAATGTTCAAAATTTGCGTTGTTTCTTTCCATGCAATTTACTTTTAGTATTAAGTCTCTTAGTTGTAGAATGAAGATGACTACTTTGAGTTCCTAGTGCACATACTATGCTGACCCATTTCAAGTTCACGTCCCTGGGTTGACAATTTAAATGCACCTTCATGATGGTTAAGATGGCTATTTAGGTTAGATGTCCAGTCTCTGAATCATGGTTGTAAAAGATTAGTTATTGAAATCATTGTACGAGGTAGGTGATTTGGACACTGGTACAAGGCACTGGACCAACATGGTGACATCAATAAAAATATATGAAATACTTCCAGCAATCTCCACATTTTCATTGATGACAACATGTGCAAAAAGTCCAATTCAAAATTCTCCTTTAATCTCTCCAAAACAAAAATTCCCTCCCAAAAACTCTCCCCCTTTCCAAAACTCTGCCCCTTTGACATCAATGGAAAAGGACTCAAACAAGATGAAAACATGGCGACATCCAATATTTGAAAATTTTCATTCAAAATTTAAAAAACTTCAAAACTTTCAAGCATCCAATTTCTCAAACCAGAAAGACAATTTTCAATTGAAATACCTTTTTGTAGATTTCTTTGATCACCTGATGTAATTTCTTCCATTTATGTACTGCATAATCCATTCTTGTACACACACTTTCCAATACAACCAACAGTGTGAAGGAGGACGACCAATCTATGGATGAACATTGTTTCTCACAGTCTTCTACATCAGAGAGTATTTCAAAAAGATGGTCTAACTGGATCTCAACAATCTCTTTAAGAAGCCAAGAGGTCTTGACTACATCATCCATTTTTCTCTACACAATGATCATTCAGCTTGAAGTTCACAAACTCTCAGCCTTTTCTTTCCTTCTTTATCTTCAAAAATATCGAACTTCTTTCAAATGTTGTTCACTTCAGATTCAATTGCTTCAATTTTGCTTCTAAAATTATCTACTGCAATAGGCCATTGAAGACAATACTTTTATATGTCTAAAATTTATTTTATGCACTTCTTTGTCTCTATGATTAGTTTAGATAACCTCTGCTTTTCTTTAGAACATCTCTTTTCAACTAGAGCTTCCAACTTACGTCCTCCCAGAATTTCAAGCAACATTCGTTCTTCAACTATTTCAATTAAATTTTCAAGTAAGGAGTTAGAAACAGTAGATACATCAATATCTTTATGAAGTAGATATTCAAATAAAGAATCTTCAATTTTAAGTATGTCAACAAGTGAGGCCATACTCCACACATCACCAATTTTATTCATTTTACCTCTTATTAGAATAGATCAAATGCCTTTTGGATCTGAAGATTTTGATTCAACTAGAGACTTTTTTTCTTCTTTCTTCTCTTTAGGGATAACAATGACATTTTCGGAGAGAGCTTTTCTTTTCTTTGATTCTGGAGGGGAATCACTAGTGACTACTTCCAATTCTTTTGTTCTAGAGGAGGAACCTTCCTTGAATTAACTCAACCTAGTTTCACCAGAGCTCATTACATTCTGTAAAGATAATAATTTTTTTTATCCTCCAAATTTTCCAAGTGCTTTAATATTTTTCTTGCAAAGGGAATCCCAGATTCCCACTCAACATATTTCTTTCGCGATAGTGATTTCAAAAAATAAAGTACCAGGAATGTAAGCAAGGACCCAGAATGGAATGTGTATCCTTCTCCCAGTGTCATTCAAATGTTCTCAGTAAGATTTTCAAGAATGAGCTTACATAGATCAAATTGTATGTTTTCTTTCACCATTTTATGCACTAAATACACTACAATGGCCGAAGTAGAGATTTCTTGATTTCTAAAATACATTTTATAAGAAATGTTGTACACAACATACCTAACCATGAAATCATCAATAGTGTCATTCAACAATGCTCGGGGATCTTTGTCAACTCCCGTTATTTCCTCTACTTCCTTATATTTTATATTTTTTTTGTCCAGGAAGTTCTCCAACATTGCATAGTCTAGTAACCGCTTCAATTGCTTCCTTCGAAACAGGATAGGGTTTCTCCAATACAATGTTGCCATCCTTGAAGTTTCTTAGAAGCAACAAGATAAATTCTTTATCAAAAAACCAAGGGAATTATCCCCATAAATCCAAACCTAGGGTTTGTACCTTCCGTAAATCGCTTGGTTTTAACCCTAATTCTAACTTCTTTATTTTTTTATGATCAAATTCATCCATGTCAACACCTTTTAACTTTAGAGGGATATTCCTACTCGATCCTCTATTAGAAATTTCTATTATAACTCTTGAAAATTAACAAGAAAATTCTTCTATTACCTTCTTCTATAGCTACGAGATAGGGAAACTTCCATCACCCATTTCAGATATCCACAATGATTTCTTTGAAGGTCTTCAAATCACTTCAAAAATAATTCAAGACAGTTCCAAGTTGCTCTACAAATCCTTCAAGTGCATTTCATGGTCAAAATGATTTGTGAATTTTCCTTTATATTTCATCATTTTTCCCTAACTCGCATTAATTACAAAAAGCTGACAAACTTCTCTTCCATTTACACTAAGAAGCCCTAATTTAATCTATAAAGGAACATACTAGCTCCTTTTCTTCTGGTTTATTTTGCATCACTTCTTTCCTATCATTCCTCCCAACATATCCACGTGCCAACACCTGACACACTGTACTTCTGGGGGTTTAATTGATTTTATGATAAATATCCCCCTAAGACCATGCTAGGTCTAATTCCCAGAGGATTCATCTGCACCAGATAAGGGTAGAGACAAATCAATAGTCTCTGACCCTTCTTTCTTTTTCCATATTTTTCTCATTTCCTGCTTAAATTACTCCTTATCAATATTTTCCACCATTTTATTATCTTCCACTAGAGCAGACTGCTTCTCCTTTCTATTTTTGCACACCTTTGAGATATGTCTTGGTTTCTTGCAATAGTAACAAACTATATTTCTCTGACTTGTTTGATTTTCATTTGTCCTAGTTATGAATTGATTCACTTTATGTCCAAACATGTTGTAGGTGTAGCAATAGCCATTAAATGACTGATTCATCCTTTTTCCATTGAACCTATTCATCATCATCTTTACTAAAGATCTAGACTCAGTAGTTTTATGTCCTACCTTCTTACATGTATAACATTTTCCAAAGAAGGAACCATAAAAATGATTCAGCCTACTCCTACACTTCATTTCCTTATGACCAAATTTATTACATGAAATACAAACACCATTGAATGAAGAGTACCTTTATGCATTTGGTTTTCTAATAGGTGGTTTCCTTCTAGAGTATCCTTTTTGCTTCCCTTTGTCTTGAGTCTTTTGATTGATTAATGGATTTAACTTCTGCATTTTTTCTTCAGCTTCATTACCTAGGCCACTTTTGTCTTTAGAAGATTTTTGTCTTGCTATCAACTCATCAAGCTTGGTGGAGCTTGTCTTGAAGTCCTTTTCATAGAGTTTTTCTTTCTCAAGTTTTGTTTTCAAATTCATCACTTCCTATTCAAGCCTACAACAAACATGAACTTTTCCTTGTATTACAGTTTTCAAGCATTATTAAACTTTCTTCTTTTCATCTATCTTCAAATTTAGTTTGGTATTCTCATCATTTTCTTGTTTCAATTCCTCACTTACTTCTTTGTATATTTCCTTGAATTTCTTTAATTGCTCTTTTAATTTATGGATACATTCATTTGATTCATCAAGATTCTCCTTTAGGTATTTGTTTTCAATTTCATCCTTATCAAGATTTTCAAGGGTAGTCTAGAGCTCTTCTTTATGCATTTATTCAATTTACAAGATCTCCTCAAGCTGTTAGAATTCTCGAGAGGAACTAGAGCTTTGATACCAATTGTTGAATAAACTGGATACTGAGAGGGGGGGACGATGAATCAGTATCCACACAAACTCATTGAACAAATACTTAAAAATTCATTGCAACATAGAATAGATTAAAGCAATAATCAAACATCAAATTCCACAACACAAGAACACTAGATTTTATGTGGAAAACCCAATGAGGAAAAAAATATGGTGAGGATTAACTCACAATATATATAGCTATAGCAATACCGGTTACAATGAGGCTCACTCCTAGATACAAAAAACTCACTACTTACAATGACTTACTATCCAAATATGGAGGCTCACTACCTACAAACATAAGTAAATAAAAAATGGCTAACCACTAGAGTGGAACTAAGGAGTTACAACATGTGCAGATTTAGTTCTATGATGCTCATAGTATTTTCTCGCATGACAATAGACTATTCCTCAACCGTTTGTTCACACACTTTTCTTATACACATGTACATACGTGCTTCTTATTCTCTTCACATTCAGATGCCTTCACCACCTCACATGTTCTAACTATCTTTCATATATACCTAGTATATCCATATGCATTAATTAGGTCAACCTAATCGATACAAATCATATTTTCAAAATGATAACTTGTCGGCTTCATATTCACTCATGTCATGCAACATCATGTCATATGAGACCAAGACTAGGTCACACTTATAATCCATAATTTATGTTGGGATATACACTGAATATTAAGTTGGTCATGATTAACCTAATACCAAAATGTAATTATAAAAAACTTTGATCATACTTATTACCAAAGGGAATATGCAAACCAAAATACTAGAGATACTGGATCAAATACTGGATAGGATAAGCTTGACCTATAGACCAGTACAAGGTACCAGACCAACATGGTGAAATGAATGGAAATATATGACATACTTCCAACACAGACACTTCACCATTACCTTCATTATTTTTAAGTTTTTCTCAAAATCACTTGGCAAAAACACAACTACAACTTCATAAGTATAGCTCCATGTTATCTAAGCACTTCTGTAGTATCTCAACTATACAAGTACCATCTATACTCAACCTGAGTTGTGTTGACATCAATGACAACATTAATGATAACACCATCAAGCATAGATCCATACTTGAAAAAATCTCCCCCTTTGTCATTGATGGCAAAACATGATGTGAAAAACCATCAAAGACAACATACATGATTTTCAGAAGCGACAACCTACACAAGAATAAATTTTTTCCCATGATTCTCTCTCCCTCTTTGACATCAATAGAAAAGTAAAATATTGTCATATAAATATCTATTCACTCCCCCTTAGGATTACACCAATATCACATACTGCAACAATGCACTTCTCTACTCCCCCTAAGGAGTAGACCTCAATCATCAATCCATATAAAAAAGAGTCTGTGAATCCACTGGACTGATGCACCTCCATGTGCACTTAGTTCAAAGAAGGAGGGACAGTAACCCCTAACTTCCCTCTAAGATACTCAAAGGTATCTTTCAGAAGGGCCTTGGTGAATATGTCAACAATTTGTTCCTTGGTAGGTACATATTCAAGTGTAATTTCATTCTGCAATATGTTCTCCCTCAAGAAGTGATACTTGATAGATATGTGTTTTTTTCTAGAATGCATCACTAGATTATTGAAAATTTGTATAGCACTTGTATTGTCATAAAATATAGAAATAGTTTCATCACTCACCACACCTATGTCCATCAAGGTTTGCTTCATCCAAAGTACCTATGCATAGCAAGAAGCTATTGCAATATATTTTGCTTCTACAGTGGATAAAGAAACTAAATCATGTTTCTTAATCAACCATGAAACCAATCTTCCTCCAAGGAAGAATGCATCACCACTTGTACTCTTCTGATCATCTACACAACCAGTAAAATCTACATCAGTGTAGGAATTCAATGTGAAATCATTATCCTTTAGATACCATAGCGCATGATCTGGAGTTCATTTAAGATATATAAATATACTTTTCACAAATGTAACATGTGCTTCCTTAGGTGCTACTTGAAATCTTGCAACTAAACATATTGCATGCATGATATCTGGTCTAGCAGTAGTAAGATACAACATTCCACCAATCATGGATCTACACATGCTCTGATCAACTTTAGGAGATTCATCATTCTTACTCAGCTTGAATCTGGTTACCATAGGGATATAGACCAGTTTGGAGTCATTCATTCTAAAGTTCTTTAACAATTCCTTAACATACTTGGATTGTGAAATGAATATCCCTTTGTTAGTTTGATTTACTTGAAGTCCAAGGAAGAAATTCAACTCACCAATCATAGAAACTTCAAATTCTTTTTGCATCTCTTCAAAAAATTTATTACACATACCTTCATTTCTACCAAATATAATGATCAACATATACCAAAACTATCAACATCTTTTTTTCTCAAACTTGAATTAAAGATTGTTGTTTGCGAACACTTTTCTGAATCCTTTCTTTGTCAAGTATCTATCCAATCTTGCATACCAAGCTCTAGGAGCTTGTTTAAGTCCATATAATGCCTTCTTTAACTTACAAACCATGTATGGATTTTCTGATAGTTGAAAAAATTTTGGCTGCTCCATATATACTTCTTCTTCTAGTTCTCCATTTAGAAACACAGAATTGACATCCATCTGATATACTTTGAAGCCTTTATGAGCTGAAACTACCAAGAACATCTTAATGGCCTCCATTCTTTCTATAGGTGCAAAAGTTTCTTCAAAATATATTCTGTCAACTTGTGAATATCCTTTACATACAAGTCTAACTTTATTCCTTACCACCTCACCATCTTCATTCAGTTTATTTTTGATTACCCATTTTGAACCAATTACATTATTGTTTGTAAGTCTAGGAACTAGTTCCCATGTCTCATTATTATCTATGTATTATAGTTCCTCTATCATTTCTCTAATCCATATTTCATCATTACATGCTTCACTCACAGTCTTAGGTTCTAGCTTAGAAAGTAAACACAATTTTACCTCAACCACTTTCCTTCTTTTCTTCACTCCTTCACTTATGTCTCGAATTATATGTTCCTTCAGATGATTCCTCTCTACATATTTAGGAGTCTTAGGTGTAGGTTCTGAAATCTCCTCTTCATCACTTTTTTCTTTCTCTTATTCTTCTTCTTCTTGTACTTGCCCACAGATACGATCATCAAGTTTAAATTCATTTATTTCCACTAGTCTATGCGTAGCCTAATCAACCTTCACATTATCACTTTCAATTATTTTTCTCAGTCTCTTATTAAAGCATCTATATGCTTTGATGTTACTAGAATATCCAAGAAAGATTCCTTCATCACATCTACATCAAACTTTCCAATATTTTCATCATATCTTCTAATGTAGCATCTACTTCCAAATATCTTAAATTATTTAATAGTAGGAGTCTTACTAGTCCATAACTCATAAGGGGTCTTAGTTTTGCTACCTCTAATCTGAACTCTACTAAGAATGTAAACAACAGTGTGGATTGCTTCTCTTCAATACACATCAAGAACATTTTCTTCTTTCATCATAAGTCTGGTAGTCTCTTGAATAGTCTGGATCTTTCTTTGCACAACTCCATTCTCTAGAGGGGTTCTAGTAGTAGAATAATGTCTCTTTATGCCATGTTCTTCACAAAATGCATTAAACTCACCAGATGTAAATTCTCCACCTCTATCAGACCTTAAGCATTTGATTTTTAGGTTTTCCTCATTTTCTACTAATGCCTTAAATACCTTGAATCTATCAAGAGAATGAGCCTTTTCTCTAAGAAATATAACCCATTTCATCCTCGAGTAATCATCAATCAAGAGCATAAAGTACCTATCACAATTTAGGCTTCCTATTCTTGTAGGACCATAGAGGTCTATATGGATTAATTCTGACATTTTGGTAGATGATTGTTCCTTTCATTTAAAGTTGTTTCTTGTTTTTTTTCCCAATTGGAAACTTCTACAAATTTAATTTGAAGGCTTTGTGATTCTAGGGAGATCTCTCATAACTTCCCTAGAACTGATCCTAATCAGATTATCGAAATTTGCATGTCCAATCTTCTGAATCTAGAGCCAACTCTCATTAATTTGAGAAATAGAACACTGAAGATTACCACCCTTAAGTTGATAGATGTTTCCATGAGTTATTCTTCCAACTACTACCATAGTTCCAGATCCTTTTCTAATCTCACAAGTGTTATTCTAAAACACAAGCTTAAAACCTTTGCTGCATATTTGTCCTACACTTCAGAGATTATGCCTTAAACCCTTTACATAATAAACATAGTCAATATTATGTTTTTCATCAAGACTAATTGTTCCTTTACCAATAATCTTAACACCAAAGTCATCTCCAAACATAACTATTCCTCCATCATTCTTTTCAAGTTTAGTGAACTTATTCTTTTCTCCAGTCATATGATTTGAACATCCGTTGTCAATTACCCAAAAGTCTGCATCTTGTCTAGCATGAAAATCAGTCACCAAAGTACCTTCTGTTTCATCCTTCTTGCTCTTCAGACTAGATTCCTTTGCACATCTTCCATGATTAGTAGATACAACTTTATTTTCAAGGGCTAGAAACAAACATTCATCTTTATCCTCCTTAAAGTCAAATTCATCATAAAAAAATCCTACATATTCCTTGACATAATACAATTTCTTGAACTTCCTATCCTTTTTGTCTTTTTGATTATTATTATTATCCTTATTCTTATTTTGTGTTTCTCTATTAGGACATCTTGATGCATAATGATGATTATTTTCACAACTGAAACACTTAAAAGGAAATTTACCTTTGTATTTACCAATACCTTTCTTTAATCTCCTTGTGCAATTTTCTTCCAAATTTTCTAAATAATCTTCATCCGACTCATCTCCTATCTTCATTGCTTTAAAAAAAAATTTAGTCTTCTCCTTCTCTCTTGAAAATTTTCTCATCTCAAATGTAGTCAAGACACCAAATAGATTCTCCTTAGTAAATGTCATTGGATCATATGATTCTTCAAGAGCATACACTTTATCACTGTAATTGTCTAGTAAGGTCACCAAGATCTTCTCAATTATATCTTCCTCTGACATGGTACCACCTTGATTCTTGATTTTAGTTGCTATAAGTTCAACTCTTTGATAATAGATTGCAATTTCTTCTTTGTATTCCATTCTCAAGTTCTCAAATTTTAGCTTAGTAGTTAGTTTCCTTGACAAATTTACTCTATCATTCCCTTCATAAATGCCTTTCAATTTTATCCATACTGTGTCTCCAGATCCTTTTAGGTATTGAAACCAAGTGAAATCAAATAACCTCTCATCTATTCTTTCCAATCACTATAATTAGCTCCATCAAAAATAAGAATATGCATCTTGTGTGCCATATGATCTGCCTCAAGTGGTTAATCATTTCACCAAGGAACTAGAGCTCTGATACCAATTGTTGAAATGCACAAGAGAACTAAGAGGGGGAGTGAATCAGTTGTATCAAATCACTTAATCTTTTCACTTTAACTTCAATCTGTTATTAAATGTAAACATGAAATGCAAATAATAGAAATCAAACAACAGAGACACAAGATTTATGTGGAGAACCTAATGTGGGAAAAACCATGATGAGGATAAACTCACAATATAGTAGTAATGCAATACTAGATACAAAGGCTCACTGCCAGAGGGCTCACTACCCAAATAAAAAGGCTCACTTCCAACAAAGGAATCATTGTCGAGAAGGAGGTTCACTGCCTATAGAAAAAGAAAAGATAACTGAAGATCCAACACTAGGGTTCCACACATTCGCAACTCAATCAAAATATTGTAGACACCATTAGCTCACTACTTTTAGGAATATAAAACCTTAAAGTATTGTTGCCTCAATTCACTCTTCCACTCTCTACTTTTCACACTTGTACGCATACTTCACTTAGTTT
>CM021102.1:16712483-16725612 GCA_007115665.2 Sequoiadendron giganteum | reverse complement strand
AAATTTTTTTCCACTTGATCCAATTTTTCTTTTGAAGTGTTTATTTTTTTTCACATTCACAAAACCAACAACAAAGCCAAAACCATAACATGATAATTGCTCACTAATATTAGAGGGTTAGCTAGTCAAGACAAATCTAATTTTTAGAAATTTTTTTTGCATCAAGAATAAAAACATGGAGAAAAAACCCTTAGTGAAATTTCCAGAGCTTTCCAAAAATTTAAAGAAATCTAAAAAAAATGTTGTTTTGCACCCAAAATTAATTTTTCATTAAACATCATTAAAAAATTATAAAAAAATTCAAAGCAGGTCCAAAATTTCTTTATTTTTGGATGAAAATCTTTTGACAACATCCCAAATCTGAAAAAAAACTTATGTGAAAATATCTCACACGGTTTGTGAGATATAAGCAAATATTTGTAAAACCCTAATTTTTAAAGATCTATTTTTTGTCTAATTATTTTTCATCCAAATTAAAAATATAAAGAATAGACCCCTATTAGAATTTAGAGAGATTTTCAAAAATATAAAAATATCGGAAAAAATAACTAATTTTCTCTCAAAATTGATTTTTCATGAAAATTAACAAACAAATTATAAAAAATTAAAACCAGATCAAAATATCTGATTTTCGAGCATAAACCTCTTGATATTGTCCCCAAGGTGTAGAAAGCTTTATATGAAAATATCTATATCTTTTTGAGAGATATGGTTGAATATTTGAAAACTAGGGTTTTGTCCCAAAATGATGCAAAACCTGCAACAAAAAGCTAACAAAACTTGCAACAAAAATGATCCAACTCCAAAATTCCTCAAAATTTGTCAAACTATTGAGCCAAAAATTAGTTAGGGGGTTCACGTCAGGTTCACCAAAATGTATACGAAAAATTTAGATAAATAAGAAATGATAAAACAATAATATGCATTACCTAATCCAAATCTTCAACACCTCAAATAGATGCAAATGATGGATGAATGAATCGATTGATTTGGTATGTTGATAGCTCAAGTCAACAACATAACAATATGATGAGGGTGATAGATGAAGGATAATAGATAGAGATAGATGAAAGATTCAAGAATGATTTTGACAACATAAGGATGCTTGAAGAATCGAACCCCCAAATGGCTTATGAGAGGGTTGATTTATAGGAAAGGTCTGATTTGGATTGATGGTTGAGATTGGATGTCAATAAGATGTCTTAATCAATGGCCAAGATTGAAAGTTGTAGTATGAAATAGGGTTCGGGGAAACTTAGGTTAAAATTTGAAATGAAGGGCTTAGATTTAATTTTGTGAAAATCAAATCAAAGGTCAAGAATGCATGCGACAAGGAGATATTGGGCACAAAAAAAGAGGTTGGTGAAGAATAAAAAAAGAATTTAAAATTATTTGAGTCAAGAGGTGATGCGGACCTTTTGAATTAAAAATTAATTTAATTCAAAAGTGGTGGGGTCATGTGATGGTAAATAATTATTTCAAATTATTTACTTGGTGGGAAAACAGAAAGTGGGAAATTTAAATAAATGACTTTATTTAAATTTAGTAAAAAAGTCAATAAGACAATTAAATAATTAATAATAATTATTTAATTATGGATAAAATGGACAAGGTGGACAATAATTAAATAAATCATAGGAATTTATTTAATTATAAGAAGACATAAGGAATTAATGACGCATGTTTAAGTAAATAAATAAATTTTATTTATTTAAATAATCAGGAAGAAATAATAGATAAATGATAATCAAATAAATTTAGGAATTTATTTAATTATGGAGAGATATAAGAAATTAGTAACATATTTAAATGAAATAAATTTAATTTATTTATTTAAATAGTCAAGAGGAATAAAAGATATGAATTAATTAAATAATTAAGAATATTTAATTAATAGTTGAATTTGGACCATAGGACATAATTAAATATTTTAATTATGTTGAGAAGAAATGCAAATGAAATAAACTTTGTAGACCTAGGATAATTTTATATGTCTACAAGATTATTTAGAGGAACCTATTTCAAGTGTGGAGGTGAAGGACATAGAGCATTTGAATGTCATCAGGGAAGTATCGAAAAGAAAATTGAGCATACCAGAAAAACAACTTATATGGATGAAGAACTTGTTGGATCCCCTAATTCAGTTGGGAAAATAGAAAAGGGCGATCCATTAGTAATGAGAAGAGCTTTGATGCATGAAGAAGTAACTAAGGAATCACCGCAAAGGAAAAATTTGTTCAAGACAAGATGTAAATCTAAAGGAAAGGTATGTAAAGTTATCATTGATAGTGGTAGTACCAAAAATTTAGTTTCAAAAGAGATGGGAGCCAAGTTGAATTTGAAGAGTTTGAAACATTCAAAGCCCTATAAGATAGCATGAATTTAGGATGAACATATGATCTTGGTGAATTAGTAATGCTTGGTGAAATTTCATATAGGATCATATAATGATGAAGTATTCTATGATATTATGCTTATGGATGCATGCCATTTATTGTTGGGAAGACCATGGCAATATGATAAAAAATAAATTCATGATGGAAGAAGGAATACATATATTGTGACTTCAAATGGAAAAATAACTATATCAATGCCTTTGGGAGAAGATGACAATAGCGAAGTTTGTAGCACTACCAAACTATGTTTGGTTGATGGAAGGAAATTTCAAGAAGGATTGAGGCATGAGAACATGTGTTTTGCATTGATTCCAAGGAAGTGAATTATTCCAGAGGTAGAGAATTCTACTGAAAATGGAGGATATCCACTATAGAAAGAAGTAATAGAACTATTGACAAAGTATGAAGATATCATATCAAAGAATGTACCAGATGATTTACTGCTAGTTCGAAGCATTAAGAATAATACAAACCTAATACCTAGAGAAATTTTTCCTAACAAAGTAGCACATAGGATGACACCTACATAAAATGTGGAGCTAAATAGATAAATACAAAAGTTGTTGAAGAAGGGATTTATTAGAGAAATTTTAAACCCCTGTCCGGTACCTATTGTGCTGGCACCAAAGAAAGACGGAGAGTGGAGTATGTGTATAGACTCTAGAGAAATAAATAGGATCATAGTCAATTATAGATTCTCATTTCCAAGGATGAATGACATTATGGACAATTTGAGTGGAGAAAAGAATTTCACAAAGATTGACCTAAAGAGTGGATATCATCAAATCAGAATCAGAACAAGATATGAATGGAAGACTACATTTAAGACTAATGAAGGATTGTATGAATGGTTAGTGATTCCTTTTGGATTGACCAATGCACCTATCACTTTCATGAGGTTGATAAACGAAGTAATGAAGCAATTCTTGGGTAAGTTTGTTATTGTATATTGGGATGATATTCTAATTTTTAGTAAGACTAGAGAAAAACATTTATGGCACATCAAACAAGTATTATAGAGGTTGAGGGAGGAGAAGTTATTGATAAACACCAAGAAGTGTAGGTTTATGAAGATAGAGTTGGTGTACTTGGGTTTTGTCATTTCTACTAAAGGATTGAAGATGGACCCTAAGAAGGTTAGAGCAATTGTTGAGTGGCCTAAACTAGTAAACATTGGAGAGGTAAGATCCTCCCATGGATTAGCTAGTTTCTACCATAAATTCATGAAGATATTTAGTAGTCTTTGCACACCCATGACTGAAACAATGAGAGGAGATAGGAAAGACTTTAAGTGGACATCCAAAGCACAAAGAAGTTATGAATTGTTGAAGAAAAATGTGATAGAGTAGCCAGTGTTATGATTACTTGATTTTGATAAAGTATTTCAAGTTGATTGTGATTCTAGTAGAAATGAAATAGGAGCAATGTTGAGTCAAGAAGGAAGACTAGTAGCTTATTTCAATGATAAATTGAATGATTCCAGAAGAAGATGTTCAGTTTATGATCAGGAATTGTATGCCATAATTCAAGCTTTGAAGAAGTGAAGACATTATTTGTTGCGTAAGGAGTTTGTGTTGTAAACTAATCATCAAGTCTTGTAGTATTTGAATTTTCAAGGTAAGTTGAACCAAACACACATGATATGGTTTGATTTCTTTCAGTTATATATTTGTGTTGAAGACTAGGATTGGAAAGTCAAATATAGTTGCGAATGCACTGAGTAGGAGAGGGAATTCGATGATAAAAAAGAAGATAGAATTATTGGGTTTTGAAGAATTGAAACATATGTATGAGGATGATCCAAGTTTTGTTGAATATTGAGGAGCATGTAAGGAACCAATAGTAATGGATAGGAATCAATGGTTGGATTATTTCATTTAGGAATATATGTTGTTCAAAGGAAATTAGTTGTGTATTCTAAGGAGTTCAATGAGGGAGAACTTGATTAAGGATAAGTATAGTGGAGGACTAGCAAGACATTTTGGAGTTGATAAGATAGTATCTTAGGTGAATGAACATTATTTTGGCTATAGATATATAAATATGGTAGGAATTATATTCGAAGTTGTAGAACTTGTCAAGTACCAAAAGGGAGTATTTAGAATACTAGATTGTATAAATCTTTAGCAATACCAAAGAGATTTTGGGAAGATATAAGCATGGATTTTATATTGGGATTATCCAAGAACACGGAGAGGGTATGATTCTATAATGGTAGTAGTGGAAAAAATTTCTAAGATGGCACATTTCATTCCTTGCAAGAAGACCAATGATGTTGTGCATGTTGTTGACTTATTTTTTAAGGAGATTGTGAGATTGCATGGATTACCAAAGATTATAGTTTCAAATAGGGACACCAAGTTCATTGGATACTTTTGGAAGATATTTTACCTATAGCTGTCTCAGCAATTTCTACTGCATTTTACCATATGGTCATTTTTTAGCTTGCAGAGAAAGATATTGGCTCTACACCAGGTTATCTACAACATATCCAAATTTCAAGAGATTTACACTTTCTTGGAGAAAGTTCTCTCTCATAATTTCACTATTAGAGAATTCGGGGCATGTTAGCTCTGTCTTGGTTGTGTGGACCCTTTTCAAATGTGCAAAGATTAATGGAACAACATTCAAGCATTTTAGGTTCAAGGGGAACTTTCTTGGAGATCCACCATACATTTCATCTCACGATGGATCATCCTCTCATATTATTTCGCTGACCTACTTGTTTGATTTTGCATTGGGTTTGTAAACCCTTAAGGCCGATGTAGATCATAATTGGAGTTGGAGATTCATATTTAAGATCATTTTTAATTCATTGGGAAGTAGTTAGTGATTGATTAGGAACATGATAGTTAGATCCATCATTTTAGGTTGTGGAATGTAACAAGGCCTTGAGCCAATTTTAATATCTTGAATGCCCTTGTGAAAGGCCTATGAACCCCAGTTATTCCACATATGAGGCATATGATGCATGTAACACTAGAAGTTATTGAGTCAATGATAATTCATGGTTTTTTAGCATTTACTATGTTATATTTCTACTATGTTAAACTCTAAGCTACATGGTTGGACAATCCTTTTTGGACCCTCCATCCATGACTGCACCATATGTATTTGTCTTTAGTTTTGGGCATATTAGAGTCATAAAACTTACTTATTTGAGAAGAAAAATCTGTTATCCAACAAGTCTATATGAAAATATTGACCAAAATGCACTTTTTCCTCAAAAAATTGACCCAATTTGTAAAAAAATAGGAACAACTAGGTAGATCACAAAGTAAAAATGAAAATTGAAATAATAGAATTTAATCTATTTATTCAAAAAATAATAATAAGATGATAGAAAAGGGAAGATATTCACAAACCCTCATGCAATTAAATACCTTCACTTTGAATAACATGTAGTTGCAAGAAACAAAAATGAGTGTGCGTGTAAAATATATTCAAGGAAAGATGGAATTCCTTAAGTTCTTGTAGCACAAATAGATTCTACACTAAGAAAATGATATTGAAAGAGAGAGGAAGAGAACATTATCACTTCAATAGAAGAGATGAAAACTAAATAACCCTAAAACAATACATGCAATGGAAGATCATGTTGATGTAATATCCAAATCCTCATGAAAATGTTGAAAATGTAATAACTACTTACATAGAGAGATTTGAAATCAAAATAAGAGACAATTATAGATATTATTGTATATTTCAAAGAGATTCAATATTTTTCCAATAACCAAAGCTCAAAGCATCTAAAACATTGGAAGAATAAAAAATATCAAAATATTCCACTTAGAATGAAAATACAAATAGTTAAAGGTCCTAAGAGTCATTTGGGAATGAGAGCAGGGGCCCTAGCTTGATTGGATAAAGCATCGTATTGTAGGGAAGAGGTCACAAGGTCCAATCTCCCCCCATCCTCATGGTACCAGAGGGTTTGTCATGTTAGTGTCACCAATCATGTTAATAAGGTTTACTAGGTGCACTACAATTTGTAGGGGGGCTATTTGATTCCTATAGTCTTTAAAAAAATCATTTAGACATGCAAAATAAGAAATTTTACAAACTTAAGCATCCAAATGAGATGACAAAAATCTTCAAAAATAGTCCCTTGATGACTACTAGTTTCAAGACACTAGTGTGTCACATAGATGTATACATGTATTAACATCCAGGAAACTTTAGTTCTTGAAGTCTTCAAAAACCTTAGGGTAGAAAAGACAATAAAATACTTAAACAAAATTTATGAAAATAAATGCAATTGAGCATAAAAAATATGAGGGGATAGATAGCAATGTGAGCACACAACATAACATGAAATTGTAAGGGTGTACAATTTTAGGAACTACATTATGATAGTATCTTGTCAAGAAATTGAAAGAAATCAATACTTCAAATAAAAACTATAATAATGAAAAGAAGTCAACAATTGTTAGTAACAATAACTAGTAAATTTATAAAGACAATGTAGAATATATATAGAATTACCTAGAGCTTGGAGAGTAACCCAAATTCAAGTGAACCATATGTTATTGCAAGCTTGAGATATTAAGAGTGTTGTGGGATGCTTGTAAATAACATGAGAGAACCAAAAATCATGGGATTGAGAAATATTATCCAATGTAGAAGCATGTAATGAGAAATGCTATATGTTGAAATAGAAAAATATAAAGGTAAATCTAAAAGGGAAAGCATTTCCAAATAATTAACATTATAAACTGAGAGGATTCAAAAGAAGGGAATTAATAGTAAGGTAAACTCACTCAGCTTACCACCTAATTGAAATTTGTCTTATTTGGCTATTAAGAAATAATCATATGGAATTAGTATATTGAGGATACAAACAAACTTATAGAGATTTCTATGCATCTATACTTTAATCTAGATGCAGGACGTTTATACAAAAAACTACAAATTAGTCACAACAAAATATAACATGTCAGGAATCACAACATTAAGCATAAATAGTTATAAATATGGTGCTTGGAATAGAAAATAACAAGTTATGGTTTGAAATGAGTCATAGAAAATATTATGAGGATTGACATTAAAGTAGATACAATTTATAAAGTTAAAATTGTAGGGTATGTAAGTTCTAGCATTGCAATAGGGAATGTAACTTGGATGAAAAGTAACATCTCTTCTCTAGATAATTGAAACCCCGTATAGATTATTTCTACTCTTGAAAAAAACTACTTACAAGAAAAAAAATAATAGATTTTCAAGAGAGTTGATAGTGCCACTACTTTTGTAATCAACATTGCAATAGGGAATGTAACTTGGACGAAAAGTAACATATCTTCTCTAGATAATTGAAACCCCCTATAGATTTCTACTCTTGAAAAAAACTACTTACAAGAAAAAAATTAATAAATTTTCAAGAGAGTTGATAGTGCCACTACTTTTGTAATCATTTTTTAATCACCAAAATTTTGAGAGAATAAAATGAGAGCATACTCTAAACAATCACAAAAATTCTAAACTTATACTATTATTATGGAACATGTCTTTAGAAAGCATTTTGATAGTATTTAGGATCTTTACTTACAAAATATTAATAAAATAAAATAATATATGTGAAAATAACAATACTCAAAATATATTTATATTGATCACAAGAATCACTAGCTTCATCGAGAGCACAACCTCCTTAAGATGAATACTCTATTACAATACATGATTACAAGATGATTTTTTCTTTATTACAACATCAATTCAAAGTCCTCACAAAAAGTAACTTATAATTTACCATTAATGTGGGTTAAATCCACACAATGCAATATAAACTAATAACTACACTATTGACAATTAGAATGCTTAAATATTATAAAATTAGAATGGGAGGGTCTTAATAGTCCACAAGAGTGATAAATGATTGGATAAGACAAAGTATAGAAATGTATGTATAAAAATAAACTAACCCCGTCTATATCTTTTAAAATAGTTAAAGTATTACAAAATTAAAAAGAGAGGGTCTTAATAGTGCAAAAATGTGATAAATGGTCTCATAAGACACATATATAGAAATGTGTGTATAAAGATAGACTAGTCCCATCTATATATAATATGTTAAAATACTTAAATTATTACAAAATTAGAATGGGAGGGTTCCAAAAATGCACATGTGATAAATAGTTAGACAAGACACATACATAAAAATGTGTATATAAAAATAGATTAGCCCATCTATATATGTAGTCTTTTAAGTATTTAAATTATTACAAAATTAGAATGGAGGGCACTTAATAGTACACCACCATGTGATAAATGATCAAATAAAATACATGTATAAAAATGTGTGTATACAAGACTAAATATATATAAATTTGTGTATATATGATTATATAAAAATACAAAATAAAGATCACACCATTTTACACTTGTATACTTTCACATAAAATCATACCAGACAAACTCAAAACTACAATCACACTTATTAAAAAGTATTCATTGACTAGAAAAGTTTAGGCGTTTATCTCTGAACCTACTGAATCTCGAACCTAGAACCATAAACGCCCAAATCGCTGTATGAGGCCCGACCTTCTACAGCAGCGTATGCAGGTTTGGCAGAGAGAGTATCTGTTTCTTTGAATTGATCACTTTTATATTTGTCAGTAGCTTAAGCTATCAAACGCTAGCTTCTATGGGCGGAAACATGATTTGGTGGATCTCAAAAAGCAAAACCTAAAACAGAGAATAGGATTAGGTTACTGACACCAGAGAAGGGGAGTATTTGAGATAGGTTGGGTTGTTTGAATAGACATTTTTTCCCAGAAAGATAGTTCTGGAATTTCTGGTTATTTTACAGTAAGACATTTCCTTTCTGGGTTGGATCGATTTCCATATGCACTAACCGAGTAAAAATGCAAAGCGGCGTATCTTCTCAACAAAATACAGAAATTCTTATTCTGATGAGAATTTTTTGTAGTTTAGTTAATGTTTCTGACTACCAGATATTTTTAATAGGAAATTCTATTCACAGCTGGGAAGGATTGCTTCATATCCCTGTACATTACAGTCCCCCTTTCCTATTGGAAACGAAGCTCCATTATTTGAGTTAATATACGTTGCTGGTATTGTTACGAGTGACTGCCTGTGCCAATGCCTTGCCTAACCCAGAAATCCTTCCGGAAGAAGTCTCTCCCTTACCACTAATTCTGGATTTGAGATTATTCTGGAAAGAAAGCAGGGCAGTGGAGGAGTGCTCCTGCCGCTGGCTTTTAAGCTTTTCGCGAGCGTCCTTGTTAGCTTCTCTGACTGCCTTTTCAAAGTGCAGTTCCATCTGGTGAAGAAAGCAGGCGTTCCACTCCATGCCTTGGAAGGAACCGATCCCGGCGAATTGCCTGAGAAGAAGGTGCTGCTCGTGCCGCTCACGCAGAGGGCTGGTGCTGCGCTTCTGCGAACCCAACCATTTGGCTTCAATATAACGTTTTTTCCTCCACGGGGGCAGATGCATTCCCCTCGCTTTCAGCGATCTCTTCGCCGCGTCACACATTATCCAGATGATGTCACGAAGCTTATCCACCCTTCCCACCAGCAAAGTAGGAAGCACCTGAACCAAAGCTGCGTATTCTGGTGTGGGCCGAGCGATCTCAAATTGTGCTCTGAAATCTATGTCCACCAACAGTCGATCATTACTCTTTGCCCCCTCAATCACGTCAATGAACTCGTAATCACCTGCAGAGATGAGAAATACGTGAGGAAAATCACAACTGGACTAGATTTCCAATAATCTTCATGGATTGTGGAAATCTGTTCTCATTAACTGACTAGATTTGCTACTTACAGATTGCAGACATACTAACCTGCAGGGTATCCGTTGGTTTCCTCCCACCGCGATTTGCAGATACCTGCATTATAACCTACGCATCGTAGATTGTTCATTACAAATCGTCGCAGGTTACTGTTTCTGTGGCCCTCGTTGTGAGCAGAAAGCCCTACTCCTTCTGTAGCAATCCGCAGAGTTTCCCTCACATCTCTAAGTAGCGTCACCTCCAGTTGTGTTTTGCAGGAGCACAACCCCTGCAGTTGCACATATATTACATGAGCAGAGCACACAGAGAATAGAGGAGGGTTTGTGAGGGAGAAGGTGAAATCGAGACTTACCTCTAGAATGTGGCAGAGCTGCTCTTGGGAAAATAGGATAGGGTGTTGAGGAGGAGTGGAGCACTCGCTGTCACTTCCGCAGTCATCACCCCATTCTCCTCCTCTGTCTTCTTTATCCTCTTCCTCTTCAAGAAAGCCCAAGTCGGCGAAATTGGAAGCGTCGGTCCCCTGATGGGTGTTGGCAGGGTTTGCAGTTTCAGGTTCAGGTTTCATTGTTTGAGCATCATCTGTCAGGTTGCGGAAGCAGAGGGTCTGATGGACCCGCCTGCCTTTTCTGGGTTGAAAATGTAGGTGTGGATACGGAGGAGACGCCTGTCCTTGACGAAGCTGAAGCTCGGCCTTCCGTGGGGTGGTTCCGACAAGAGGGTTCGATGGCCCCTTCGCTGGGACGGCGTGGTAGCGGCACATTTCGATGATCGTCGCTATCAAACTTTTTCAATGCTCGATTTAAAGAGGAGTGGGAGAGACTTTTACCGCGGCAGCGGTCACAAAACGTGGGTCGCGCAAGAATAGTGCGTGGATATCCATGGCATATACGTGGATATCCATAGCATACCTAGCACGAAAGAGTTTTAGAGATGAGGATGCCATCCTGGCCTTGAGCCTTTAACGACATAAATTACACACTATGACATCATTTCGCTTCCTTTGCCTTCCGCTTTACCCATCTGAAAGGTGGCATGTTTGTTGTAAACATAAAAGAACGTAAAATTCACGTGTAAACCATAGCGAAAACCACCGTCGCAGTAGGCAACAGCATTATTACATGGACAGAGCGTCTCCGATATCGTACATAATACGGAGGATAAGGTAAATAAGCGGACAAAATTTGACGGCGCATGGGCTGTATTTTCAGATTTAGATGTGAAGTACAGTTAAATTTTTGTCTGCCTGTTCAGATATCTACGCAAGTTGCACAAAATTTGAATTCACTATGTTGGAAGTGAAGTTCAACCATCACTGTCTTTTCGTTTTTTTTTTGCTCATCATTTTTTTATTTGTTGAAGAATTGTAGATATTTTAATCTGTTTTTTCTTTTGGATTGTAAAGACATCTAATGAAGTTGTTGTTAATAAAAAAAAAACAGAGTGATCTGCTTTCCTTGGTAGATGTAGTCATTTTAATGATAAATCACGTTAAAAAATTTATGATTTTTCGTTATTATTGTTGTACGGCTAAACTAAACACACCATTCCCCTTTCTTTTTCTAATGATTTTGTCCCATTTGTTTCTAGAATAGAGGAGAAAGATCCATAATTTGAATCATTAATAAAACATATTTGAATATTAAAATACTAATAAAAAAATGTTAATAATTATTATATACTTAATTTTTTAAAATTTATTTTATCTTGTTCTTGGTACATAAGAATCTATTCAATTATTCATTAGACAATACTAAATGAAACATTAGTGGTTCATCACATTTTTAATATGACACAACATACAATATAATTCATTACATATAAAGTTTGTTTTTGAAAATATTTTTATTATATAATTAATTAAAAAATATATATTTTATCTTATTCTTGATACATCAAAATCTATTCAATTGGTCATTAGACAATACTAAATGAAACATTAGTGGTTCATTACATTCTTCATATGAAACAATATACAATATAATTCATTACACATAAAGTTTACTTTTGAAAATATAAAAAAACTATAATAGAATATTATATTAAAGTTTGTACAATCTCGTGCATTTAATTTATCCAAACACATAGACATAAGGTCAATATCAATACATGTATATAGTTATTTAAGGGAAAATATACAAATGTACAACTTTGGTCTTTCATTAATTAAATGTGCTCCAAACTTAACTTATTAAAAACTTATCTTTTAAAAGTATTCCAATATCTTACAAATGTTATGTTACAAGTGTTCATATTAGAGATTTTAACCACTAGATATTTGATACCTATAAAATAAATATACAAATTATGAGAAAAATAAGCCACCTATCATAGTAGAGCCTTACAATAATGTGCTTCGTTTAATATTAAAAAATATGTAAATGTGAGGCTCACCATTAGAATCAAATCAAACAAGTGCTCTGAAGGAACTAGAGTCCCTGCCAAAGAGGATAAATTTGCTTAAGCAAGTTTGCAATAGAATGTGAAAGCAATTAGTATTTGGAAAACTAACTAAGTTGAATTTGTGGAAGAGTTTAATTATAATACATAGGGTTGTAGAATTAAAATGAATTTAGATCTTGGTTTCACAGGGTTGGACAAATAATCATGTCACAACTCAAATTGAGTGAGACATGGAAATACAACTAGACTTATTCACCCAAGTGAAATAGTCTCTAATTAAGAACTCAAATTGAGTGTGACATGGAAATATACCAACCATCGAATAAAGGAACATAATATCAAAACATTTTACAAATGAAATCACTAACTCTAGAGCATTTGGTAAACTTTATAATGTTGAGTGAAGTATTATAATGACTAATATATAATATGTATATATATATATTATATGTATATATGTATGTGTATGTGTATGTATGGATTTATACATACATATATATATATATATATATATATATATATATATATAGCAACAGGGTTGGTAAAATAATCATGTCACAACTCAAATTGAGTGAGACATGG
>CM021102.1:16681218-16712383 GCA_007115665.2 Sequoiadendron giganteum | reverse complement strand
AATTACTCCTAGCTAATATTCATATCTTGTATCTAGACAAGGTTGTATTACGTTGGGGCACGAGACACATTGTCAACTTGGTTCTTATACCTTGGTGCATCATGTCTAGTGTTACATTAAATATCATGGTTGCTCACCTTCTTGCAACATTATGCATTATCCATCTTTTATCATTTCCTTCATTTTGAGAGAATACCCATGTTTGTTCAACCCGCCTATCCTATCGAGGGGGCATCATCATCCCATCATCATCATATTCTTATCTCAACATCATCCCACTCTTATTTCATTATTAGATTCTATATTTCTATCGTCATCCATTTTATTCTATCCATATCTTAGCTTCTTTGAAATGATATTACTTGACACAAATATCATCATCTTGAACATCATCTCAAATAGGGGAAAAATGTAGACACATAAAATTGACCTAGGCCTCCAAACTTTATTTCATTTGTATTTCTTCTCAACATAATTAAAATATTTAATTATGTCCTATGGTCCAAATTCAACTATTAATTAAATAATTCTTAATTATTTAATTAATTCATATATTTTATTCCTACTAACTATTTAAATAAATAAATTCCATTTATTTCATTTAAATATGTCAGTAATTTCTTATGTCTCTCCATATTTAAATAAATTCCTTTTTTTTTCGGGGGGAGATGAATACGCAACTATCTATATTAAATTAAAGATAAGAGTACATATTCACAAAAAAATTGGCAGGTGGTAAAAAGTCTCACCCCGAGAGTCATATGGGCAATGCCCAAAAAAATAGAATATCAAGTCACATGGGCCTAGCCCAAAAGTCTAAAAAGCATGAAAAATTAAAACAAAAATGCCACTAAGCGGCCAAAGCAGTGCTAGCAAAGCCCAGGGGGTCTCTATCATCCATGTTTTTCGCCCATACATCAGTGGGGTCTGGAGTGACATCAAGAGGACCACCCCAACCATCATCATATTTTTCTTTATATTTATCTTCTTCCTCATGTCAGGGCGAGATTGCAAGTGCTAGCTGTGAATTTTTTTTACCATTGGGAGGCTATTGAGAACCAAAAGCAGGCGGAGTATCAGAGGGCCACCCAGAACCTCCACCGTCGCTCCCCAAAGAACCATCGAAAGGCCATCCTTGAATAGGTCGCGAAGGAGGAGAGCGAGCACATAGAGGAGGGTGAGAGTCCCACTGAGTAGGGGGTTGGGAAAGGTGACTCGTTGAACTAGTCCGCTGTCGGCCTCGAGAGGGTGACCGACCACAAGAGGAGGAGGGTGAGTTGGGGACCCCAGCCCTAGCACATGAGGCATTGCCCCAATGGTCCAAGAGGACGTGTAGGTGAACCACCTCTAGTGTAACTTTTTTAGCTTGCACCTATATCTGTAGCATAGAGAGAAACATTAATATCCATTTGAGAATGAGAAAATATGCAAAAATTTATGTCTTTTGAGATGTTAAAGAGGATTTCCACCTTGAAAGTGTGCCAAAGTTGGGCGAACTTAGTAGGGATCCTAGGTGGATCTCCCAGTAGAATTATATGCAAAGAAAAAAGTTCCAGCCGAAAGGGCTGAAAGAATTAATCAATCCAAGTCCAAAGTTGTCGAGCTCTGGGAAAAACCAAAAAAGATGCTTGAAGCTTTTAGGTTGCCCACAAAAAGGGCAACAAGGGTCCTGGACCCCCAAGTGAATAAGACAAGAACCCAAAGGAAAGCCTTGGAAAATAATACACCAAGAAAAGTGGGCCAAATTCGGATTAACACTTGCAGACCAAGTGGCATAAAATATCTTCCATAAAGCATGAGAAGAGGAATTAAGAAGCCACCTCTGGTTCAAATTTTTGAACATACAAAAATGGGGTGAAAGCCACCTGTAACCAAGCCATGGCTTATCACTCCTGAGAGGAGTATCTATAAACCATTTCCAGTCTTTCCACCAAGGTTTGAGCCCACAAATGCCAGTTTTGTGAAGCATGTCTGCTAGAATGTTGCTCACTAGCCCATGGAAGGTGGAAAAGGTCCTAGTTTTGAAGTCTGTGCTGGCCCTTAAAAGTATCCCACTGCATGATGCACATAGTGGGCCGGTGAAAGAGCTATTGCAGGGTATGAATGCCCTTTTTGTGAAATATGAGAGCTTTGAGCCAAGGCGATTTAGCCAGGGGTTGACCATTCAGAGCAAGAAGGGGAGACCACCAAATGTTCTCCTGATTGAGTGAAAGCCCATTACGAAATCCAACCCCAACCCATCAGAGCCAAGGATTAACAACCTCCCAAGCATGCCAAATTCTCCTGGCCACAAAGGTTCCAACAATTTGAACAAGCTCCCTCATAATGAGGAGGGTTTGGAAACCTATTCATTACTAGGCAGGTTTGTGAACAGGAAATCTAGACTGGATATAGTACTTGAGGAGAATCTTCCAGGCTTCATCTCTAGTGAGGGCCCAGATAATCTACTTGACATAAAGAGTAGTCCCTTTTCGTTGAGTGAAGAGCAGCCCAAGCCCTCCAGAATCCTTAGGGAGGCAACAATACTCCCAAGCAACATGATGGAAACCTGTTGATGGTGTTTTTATGCACTTCTCAACATAGGTAATGCATAGGTGCATCACCTCTCTTGAAAGACAATCTTTGAAAATCAAATTGCATAACACTATCGCAAGGTTTCTCGGATGTCAGGTCCTGATGATGCTCAGAATGTATAAGTTGTTTGATGTGATTTTGATGGAATCACAAGGTGGTCTTATGTGGTTTAAAGCTATAGGAAAAATGGGTCAATGAATAGAGTTCTTCAAATATGAAATTACTGCACTTCGATGTAGGCTCCGACAACAGTCTTGGACTCCATTGTTTCATCAGATTTGGCTTTACAATGTGTAATGAAACTTAGCACAAATTGTTTCTTAAAAAAAGGAAAAAAGGGATGAGGAAGAAGGATGGTTCCTGGACCTACAACTACCGATGAACACTGATCATGGAGATTCCTGCTGTAAACAGTTTCCTTAAATAGAATTTCACTTAATTTGAATTCTCACAATGTCATGAAATCTATGCTATCTTCTATGGACTACAGATATTCATCATTCATTCACCATGTAAATGTGAACAAAGACAAATTTTTAAGAGAAGATATGAAATTAAAGTGCAGACAAACTTTGCACAGTCACCTACCAACAACAAATGACCAAAAGTATGGACAAAGAAAGCATACACACAACAGAAAACCTCATAACCAAGAACAACACACTAAATCCACTATAGCTAACTAAACGATACAAGAACAACAAAGTAATTTGATGTAATGTTTTAATTTAGGGGAGGAGAATCATGAAACATGTAGAGAAACCCAAAAATACACCAGGAAATGATTGTATTTTCTATTATAATTTCTGCAACATGCCTTTACAACAACTCAACTCCCTTTAAATGAGAGGAGAGCCCTATTTATAGTTTTCAAAAAGAAAAATGAGTGGCCAAGATTTGATTCTATTGTGTGGCAAAGATTCAGTTTACACTAGGGTTTCACCTACCCCCAAATATATTTCATTTATAAAACATTTCTTGTCTTTTCCCTATTTTGTCATCTAGTGAGAGCACTGTAACAATTTTGTCCTTTAGCTATTTTCCCTTTGTTGGAGCTATTCTTTGAGGAATTCTTCATCGATGATAGGGTTGCCTTCACGTTTCTTTAATGCTGCATATTCCTCAAAGTTCAAGATCATCGGCTAGAACTTATCTACTTCCATGAGATCTCATCATAGTACCTAGTAGCTCCATTCCTGAGAATTGCTGACAAGCTTCTTCCAATAATCGTCATACTTATCAACATTGCTTCTGAAAAGCTCCGATTGGGCAAAGGCTCAAGCGGCAAAACCCAAGAAATCTATGGTAACCTTAGCCAACATCCCATCTTCCATGTTCTTTAAGAAGTGGGGCTTTATGCTTTATGGATTAATTTATGGTGGGTAGCTCCTACCTCATCATTAGCTTGAGGTACCAAGCGCACTCTTCTTTGGTCTCCTTGGCCCATTCTATATCCGATGCTATACGTTCCAGGATTTGCTCCAGCCTTTTCCTCCGATAATTGAAATCTCACTTCCACACATCCACTAACCAGTGGTCATCATCTTTGAGGGCGAGGTCCTTCTCCCAGACCTTGCTTGGCAATGCGAGTATGGCCTCAATTTTTGGTTAGACTACTCTGTATTTCCTTAGGAACTCCTCGTAGACCTGCCTCGTACCCTCAAGAGTTCTTTATACTTCTAAGAACTTATTTGTTGTCCAAACAACCAAGTTGATACCTGTGTTTCCCATGTCTAAGACCTGCCAGAACCATTTTTTCATAGTCTTATCCAAGTTCCTTCTCTTCTCTAATTTATTGATCTTCTCTTGAGATAGCAACTGAGGTGGGGCTGATGACGTAGTAGGCTACTCATCCGAGGATGACCACTACTGAATATAGGCGGTTAGATCAGCCACTTGTACCTTGAGTTCCTTCTTAGAAACCTTATCCTATTTGATAAGATGCAGCACCATTGCGACCGATTCCTGGAGGTGGTCGACCTTTTTCTCCCTTGTGGCTACTCCCAAGTTGATGGTGGAGATGTTATAAGTTATTCCTTGTTCTCTAATCACCGACGTCACTATTTATATCGCCCTAGATCTTGAGGCATCCATGGTCACCTTTGATATGATCTTTGGCTTTTCCTCTTTCTTGGTGCTTATTTTCACTCTGGCCAGTATGCATTCCAGACTTGCCTTAGGATATTTTGGGGTGGGATTCTTTTTCTTCAACTACCTCTCTAGCCAATCATGTACTTGGAGCTCTTCCCTGGGTGGTTCACTTCGATTCGTGTTGTCCTCATTTTCAAGCTCAATGGCTTTGACAAAAAGAGCCCTCTTCTCATTTCCTGCATCTTCTTTCTCCTCATCGAAGTCTTATTCGAGTGTCCCACACTTAATGGGAGACTTGGTGCGCAGTTTCTCATTGGAGGGATCCTCCCTTTCAACACCCTTTTCTTCTTCATTTTGGTTGTGTTCATGTTCCTTGAGCTTCTCCTCTTGCTCATCTTCATGGAGGGATGCTTCCTCATTGTGTTCTATGGTTTGTCCATGCCCCTAAGTTGGAGACCTACTGCCTTCCATCTCTGGAGCAGAAATTTCCTCTTCATGTGCAAGCCAATCCTCAACTTCCTTATCCTCAATCTTCTTAAGCTACTTGCCCCACTCTATATTGAGTTCGGGGTCATTTGTTTCCCTGATTAGTTAAACATTTAGCTCCTAGATACTCTCACTGGAGGACTTGTAGGCCACCTCATCTATCTCCCGGCGTTCGAACAGTGGATGCTCGTGGTACTCAAATTATTCATCTTCTGACCCTTTCGCAGCCTCTAGGTGTTGTCACTCAAGTTCATCAGATATCTGCATGGTTGCCTCCATTCTTGGTAGTTTGGAAGGGGAGGGAGAGCTAGACCATTGGCCATAGCCTGAGCTATCATAGCTTGCACCATTGGATTAGTAAGCATCCCTGAAAGCTTGGATGGCACGTTCTGCATGTACTTCACAAAGGATTCCAGGAGGCTAAGGGTAGGCATCGTAGCAGCAGAAACAGAGGGGAGGGAAGGAGACATAGAGGAAGAGGAGACCAGTGAGGTCATGGTAGAGGATGAATCCATGAGAATAATATGCATGATTGGAGAGGTGGAAGCAAGGTGGACAAAGATGTCCACCGCAGGCGGGGAGGAATCAGAAATGGCTAGCAAAGCAAGCAGGATGGTAGTAAATACAGCAGAAAATTCAATGGATGGAGACCTCGGCGGGTTAGATCCCTCTCCTCCTTGCCCCAGGAGCGGACCTCTAGGTATCACAGTCATCTCTGTGACTCCAATTGTTTTTATTTGTTTCTTTGGCAGCTCACCCTTTGATGGCTTTCGAGCATAAACCTTTGATTTGGGTAGCTGCTCACCGACTTCTTTTCTCTTCTTGGTTTTGACTGACGGTGGGGTTTTGGATGTCTCCCCAGTTTTAGTAGCAAACACTCCACCATCGCAGCCACTTGGTTCACTTTCTAGTCCCTTAAACATTAAGGGGACTCCTTGTTGTTTCAATCGGGCCACCTATTGGTCGATCCATACCCTTGTCTGGACCTCAATGGGTTTAGTGAGTATGACGATGTCATCAAGCTCTCACTCACTCTAGTCAATCGTAGGCAATGGAAAATTGGTAATGACATCATATCTTGGATCGATCAGTGTGTCCTCATTCTCTTAAAGCTGGTCAAGAACCAGGCACAAATTTATTCTCCACACGTAAAGAGCAGTCATGCACATGTAGTGCTGCAACCACACTTCAAGATCATCTTTACAATTAGTCCAAAAATATTCAACATTGTGGAGGTGGGCATACTCCCGTCCTAGTGCCTTTATGATATGTCTGTATGGGTCCATTCGATGCCGAGGTGTATATTATCAGAAGTGGTATTTGGCCAACTCCCTTTCTGAGTAACCCGCACATTGGGAGGTATGAATCTTGTACATCCCTTGGTCGAGCCCAATGGGGTAAGGTGTACCCACTAGATGCTTGCTGCTCAAGATATTATGGATGTGCCATAGCTGCCAAGTCAGCTCTAATAGTATAATCCAGTCGTTGGGGTACCGGGGTAGCTTGTTTGGTCTTTCTATGAATCCCTGGGCACAGATGTAAGTGAACCTTGGGAATTGTATGTATAAGAAGGCATATTCCCTAAGGAGGGCTCTAGCACTATGGGAAACTCTTCTTTAAAAGTTGCCTCCTAGATATCGAGTATTGTGGGCAATGAATGCATCATTCACCCTGCAGTAATCCTTCTTGAAGTTTCAGTATTGAAGTTGAGGGTATTTATCATAAGGTTTGAGCTCTACCCCCGATGCCTCACTGGGTACTGCAGTTAATCCATGATAGTGTCACCGGTCTCCAAGGGAGTATAATAGGTAGGATGTCATATAGAAATTAAAGGTCTTCTTCACACTTTTAAATTGTTTGTAGAATCAATCATTGATTATCTCCCCCCAATAAAAGGCAGTGCCATCACTCTAGAGAGTCTACTCCACAAAGTAGAACATCCATTCCTAGAAGAAGGCCATATTAGGAAAGACCCATCACTCGGCTTAGCAAGGTCATGAGGTCATGGTATTCCTCGAAGAAATCGCTGTGAAAAATATCTTGAGGGATCTTTTTGGCACTACCCCACTTATCCTTCAACCAATACTGATTGATTAGTTTCTTACATTTCACCGGATCCTACTCCCATAATTCCTTGCATTCTTCCATGGTGGGGGTCTCCATGCTCTTAAAGGTAGGAATGTGGAAATTTGTCGTTATATCGGATGGGGACATATTTGCAAGGATATTCCCATCTCGATCCACTATAGTTAGGGTCTCAATTTGATATGCCTCTATGCATGCCATTACCAATTCCGGGGCCACCAAGGCCAACAGGATGCTTGTAACTTTGGCGATTTCACTACTCCTTATCAACCTCATGTTTTCTATCTTGGGATTCACCCTGACTCTCTGTGTAAATTCATCACCATCGACCTAACCGATATTGGTATCCGTGACATCTCTCAAAAGAGTGGTGATTTTCGATTGTAAAGGAACCCCCTGAAACTTGTACTTCATTTGATGCTTATCCTCCTTGCCTTGGGGTGCTTTGGCTATTTCTTTCCCCTTCTCCTTGGAGGCACCAAATGTTTTTGTGCCGGATTCGATAAATCCTGCACAAAAGACATGAATTAGTAACATTAAATATGAAAAAATGGCCTGGAGAAGTCCCTGCACACCAAGGTTAGCTCCGCAATCATTAGTCATATTTGATAATCCATAACATTTGATAAAACATCATTAGAAAGAAAATTAGGTGACTCGGATTCCTAGGGCTGCAGTTCCCTTGGCAGAATGTCGCTTGGAAGGGAAAATTAGGTATGGAACTCCCAAAGGTGTTTCCTAGTGTTGGATTTGCTCAAATGAGGGTCAAAGTGAAATAAAACCTAATTTTAGCAAGTGGGTTGAAATCCATTTTGGATTTGGAGGTCATTTGAGCCTTCATTTAGGAGTTTGGGTATCAGCTCTAGGACGACCACTAGAAATGGCACAAGGGAGATGGAACTTGAGCCGCCAGATTCTGGTGTTCGGGCCGCCCTTATCGGGAAGCAGTTACGGGTTAGCCGTCTGATACGGCAAAATGCAAGAGGCAGTCGAGGAGAGGAATTCTGGAAGACGATCCCCAAAGATAATTTTTAGGTGTTGGGATGGCTAGGTGACAAACAATGGGTCAAGACCTAGAGGTCTGAAAGTCGCTTCAAATTTTCCATATAAAACGATGCCAGTGGAACAGAATCCCGGAAGTGCAATTTCGAGGGTCAAGGTCCAAATATACTTTGGGCACTTTTTTTTTGAGGGGGGATTTTTCACAAGGCGAAAGGGGGACTGGGGTCCAAGACTTGGAAAGATGTCCTGAGACAACCGTGTAAAATGAAGAAAGCGACACGAAATTTTGGAGATGAAATTCCGAAGGTTAAGGTTTGGGGGGTGCATGGATTTTGGTTTCTCCCTTGGAATTTTGAACGGATTTTGCAAGGCCGGGATCTGAGAGTCGGAAAGACACTCAAGATAGGTCATGTAAAATGACGAAGTTAGCACGAAATTTTGAGAATGGAACTTCAGGGATCGGATCCCAGGGTCAGTTTGTTTCTTTGCCGATTTCAATTTTTTGCAAGTTTGACATGGATTTCATAGGGCCAGGATCCGAGAGTTGGAAAGATGCTCGAGGGAGGCTGTTAGAATGACGGGGGCACAATGGAAACCCATGAAGGGAAATCTAGAGGTCGAGATCTGAGATGAGCTTGGCCGCATAAATTTTGAAGTTTTAAGTTTAAGTTTTGCGTAGACGACCATGGGAAAGTTCGGGCCTGGGTAAGGTGGTCACCTGTTCTGAAGAATAGTGACGGGAAGGTCCAACTCCAGTTTGAATTTTGACTCCACAAATGAACAATTTTTCACATTTTAAAACCTGTGTTTTTATGGGAGGGTACTTATCTCCCAGATTTTAACTATATTTTACATTTTTACTTCATTTTAACATGGAATTTGATCAAAAGGAAGACAAGGCGCGCGGATGGCGGACGTACCTCAAAATCATGAAGAGAATGGTGTTGGATGCACAAAAAAAATGATTGGACAAGAGCTCAAGCATGGGGGTGGAGAATGCCAAATGCGAGGAGCTCAACAAATTTCTCTATCACTCGATAGCGTGAAAATGAGAGTCGAAAAATCTGATTTTATAGCCAAAAATTTCATTAATACCGCAAATTAATGCTTCGTATGGTGGTCCAAAAGGTTGGTGAATTCAAATCTCATAGGCGACGATAGGCGACCCGAAGTCTGGTGGCCAGAAAGACGTCCTGCCACGGCCGCAGTTCATGTGGCATCCCGGATGCGAAAATATGAGATCTAGGGTCCGAGGTCCAAAAAGACGTTGGGCGTCAGACGCCAGTAGTAGCAAACTCAGAATGGGAATCCAGAGGGGGAAACCCGAGGGTCCGGACCTGGAAGGGGCCACAGACATCCAAAGGGCATTCTGACAAGGGAAACCTGAATTGACCTTAGATTTAGCATTTTTAAAGGGGTCAAGTTTGGTCAAACTTAATATGTGACTTTGGAGGGTGAGTTGACCTCTTAGGGCACAAAAATGGACATGTAAAATGAGGCAAAGCCAAAAGGGACCCGACAATCAAAAAGAGGGAAGAGAGGGTCCCCATCCTGAATGGGGCGTGTGTGTAATAGGCACAACAAATGGTGACTTTGCTGGAAGAACACTCCTAGTGTTCTAGAGATAAATATTCATTTTGAACACATGATCTCTAGTTTCACAGACCAAACATGACTTGCAAAGCTCAACTAAGAACAGTTTATGGAAGGTGGGATTGAATCATACTACAACATCATCATGGAGGTGTGTGCATGGTGAGTTCATTTCCTTTTCTCGAAGAGAGAATGAGAAACTACTGGCTGGGAGAGATAAGCTACGTAGTTCGCCTGACCTCAAAAGTAACCTGGATATTGCTCTGCTGCTAGTCATGTATCCATAGCCCCAACAGAGTTGTCGCTGTGACCCCACAAACATAGTTCTACTGCCAGCCAGGTGTCCATAGCCCCGGTAGAGATATTCACACACCCTTACAGTTGTTATTTTCACTTTATTTATTCCTTTTATTTGATATTTCTTTTTAGCACTTTCTCTTTTCTTTCTGTTCAACTGCATAAACAATGAAGCTCACAATGGGCTTGGGAATTGTAGTGGTCACTGAAGTAGACTTTAGATTTTTCACTTATCCCTTCTTCCCAGTAATCACCATACCATTCTTTGGAAACATTCAAATGTGTTTTTGTGTGTTCCATAATAAATGCAGGGGATTCAAGCGGATAGCCATCCTAGGTTAGTTTAGAGTTCAAAAGTTGAAAACCGATGCTTAGGGGCTTTCAGAGGTTAGCAATAGGGAATGAAGCCTTATCTAGAGAAAAACACAAGAGCGGGCAGCGGGGCCAACCATTTTTTGGGCCAAGCGTGGCCACCACAACAGAACAGGAAAGCTCTTCCAAGGTCGAGACAAAATAGCCAGGTCAACGAGCAAAACCGGAGGACAAAATGGGAAACCTATTCTAACCTATGTGCAGGTGTACACATCTAAAAATGGTCACGGTCGATCGAACCTGTTAATTAATTAAATATGAAATATTTAATTAATGTTTCTTAAGTCTTCTACATATAAATAAATTTAATTATTTATTTATATTGTTCATTTTTCTAAATCTTCTAATTCAATTAAATAAATTTATTTGTTTAATTAATGCTACCTTCTTCTTAATTAATTAAATAGATTTTACAATCTATTTACATTAATTATCAAAGTTTAAATTCTAAATTTAAATGATTATTCTTCCCTCCACGTTTAATTAAATATTTTCAATACTTAATTAAATAATTTTCTAAATTCCCACTTCTCTCACAAAATTAAATATTCTTAATATTTAATTAAAAAGATTTTTCTTTTCTCATAATTAAATATTTACAATATTTAATTAAAGCCTTTTCATATTTCTCTCACGCATAATTAAATATATACTTATTTAATTATGAGAGACCTTTCAATTTGTCTCTTCATTTTTTCGTCTCTCAGAATTCCACCTTCTTTTCGAATTCTCGATCTCTAACCGTTCATTCTAACAGGTTTGAACTCGACCATCGATCTTGGCTAATTGAATTCCTACCTTCAAAAATCTATAAATACAACCCTCTTATGAGTGGAAAAGGACCTCGAATCTCACATTTTTCATGCGTAGTTATTATAGTCACAATCTTAGCAATTCATAGCATTATAATTCAATAGTTCAATCTTGTAGATGCATATGCATTCATAATAATCTCATTCTCTCAAGTGCCATTCTATAAGCTGTGTTTGCACAACTGAGAGCAAACATATTGAAGCAAATCCTTGGAGATAGAGGACAATGGAACAAATTTGAAGAAGCTGCTATCAAGAGTTTGCATTTGTTTTATTTTATTTAGTTTTCTTCAATCTAATGTTTCATTGGTGTATTAGATTAGATTCAATTTAATTGACATATTTCTAATGTACACATTTCTGGCGCCCACCCTGGGGCCAAGCCCCGCATTTTAACTTCTATTTTTGCAGATTTTTTTGGTAGGTGATGAACAAAAATCACGATTTAGTGCATATGACTCTCGGTTTAGTGCATACGATGACTGTTATGGTGCATACGTGACCTATTCCAGTGCATCCATGACCTCTTTCAATGCATAAACACTCTATTTTGGTGCATCCCTGAAAACCCTTTCGGCGCATACGTAACCTGTTCTAGCACATACATAACCTGTTTCAGCACATACATCTTATGTTTTAGTGTATAAATTTGTAAAAATTTAAATTCTGATTCCGACGCAATTCGCGGACATAATTTTTCTGATGCTATTTTTAATAAAATGAACCAATCCTAGGGTAGACACTTAATTTTGAATTAACCAATCCTAGGATAGTCACCAAATGTATTTTCTTTTAGTTAAAATAAATCCCATGCTTTTAGTGAAGCAACATCTTCACTTAGAATAGAAAATTTTTCAATTTGGGATTTAAAATTGAACCATTATTTGCATGTTGTGATTGTGGGTAATAGGTCTATGCTCGCCCCTTAACTGGGTGATCAAAATACTAGACTTACCTTTTGTTTTATACATTTAATGCTTTATTACATCCTTTAGAAGGCCTGCCATAGTGGGAAAAAGTACTCACCCTACGGGAACGACCTAAGTGGGAACACCTAAAGCCAAGGTTTCCAACCCACTTTAATCAAAAGCAAGTTGTTGATGAAAATCCAACTTGACAGTAGTTGACAGGATAACCATCCCCAAAGCCATTGTGCTAGAGGTTGGGAGGTCTCTCGAGGGAGTATATCCATTGTCACACTGAACGTAAAGACTTACTAAGAACCTAGTGTAGTAGCCAGCCATGTCAGTATCCAAACATCATTTTAATCATGGTGCAAGGGGAGGGAAGAATCTTCCCCCAAGACACTCACCATATAGTCGCCACAGATTGTTTGCTCAAGGGATTCGGTATCCACTTCCGTCACTTTGAGTACGCACCTAGAAAAGACAAAAGCATAGGCACCCTCTAGGGGGTGACAAGGCTGTGTGAGTCGACGTGATTTTAAGATGTGGGTTGTGATTACTTTGATGACCTATTTGAAAAATTAAGAGTGAGTCTGACTGAAGTGCTTATATTATTCAAAAACCTGTGGAAATCTCAAAGAAAATACACTCTTTGTTTAGATTTTAGGATTAACAAAACAATTGTTTGCTTCTATGCTATGTTTTTCACATTTAAATTAGATTAAGATCATCCAAAACAAGAAAATTTTATCAAACTGTCAAAACATGTTGGTCTCAGAGCTGTTTTAGCGCATCTGCTCTCTATTTTAGCACATTTGGTCTTTGTTTTAGTGCATTTGGTCTCTATTTTAGCGCATCTGGTATCTATTTTAGCACATCTGTGCTTTGTTTCAGTGCATCTGTGCTCTATTTTAGCGCATCTGTGCTATGTTTTAGTGCATCTGTGCTATGTTTTAGCGAAGCATAGGTGATTTTCTGGATTTTCAAAAATTAGAGTTTAGTCGTCCTTATTTTTGCCAACTTGCAATCGCATATACTACTCATCCAAATCAAATTCTGCAATAGAGAACTCAATCACATTTAGGCATCCATTGAAATTCATCTTTCTACAAAGCTAAGATCAATCTTCATAAAGTGCAAAATCACCTTTGTTTTTCAATCTTTGGTTTAATTCCCACAAATAGGATTTTCATCCTTTCACTTAGGGAATCACGAACTAAAGATTAAAAATCTTTTAAGTCATAGAATCTTCATTCTATCCTAACTTTCATCACCATTGCACTGTTTCATTCCTTTGATCAAAGTTAGTAGGATTTGAGTAAAGCTTATTCCTGTTACCACGAGATCTCAAAAGCACAAAGAAAAAGAGGAAAGTATAGTAAACAAAATGGGCAATAATAATGAGAGGGAGGAAAACCTCTTTAACATTCTGAATACTGAAGAAGTAATGGAAGAAAAGCTTCAAGAAGCAAAATAGGATCCTCAATTCCATACTCTTATGGAAAAGATTTTAGAAAGAAACAAGGAAAGGTACTTCCTTTCTTTAGCTATTCAAGGAGCCAAGTTACCTACCGATTTTAACACGGAAGGGATTAAAGAGAATCCTGAAACTACTCTTAATGATTTTGGTGCCCTTACTCAACAAATCAAAGAACTACAAGGAAAAATAAAAGAAATGCAAGGGGGAACACCAAAGAAGTATGTTTTGGAAGAAATATGTCCCTACCCATTTGATAGAAATCTTCGAATGATACCTTTTCCAAAACATTGCGAAATCCCTAAGTTTGATAGATATAATGGGAAATCTGACCCCATTGAGCATGTACGGGATTTCCAAAATATGAGCTTAGAATTTGTGCATGAAGACACCTACATAATGCGATTGTTTCCATGAAGTTTGGGTGGACAATCCATGGACTGGATTTCAAAGATCACTCCCCCCATCAAAACCTTTGAATATTTGATAAATATATTCATATCGCAATACTCTTACAACATCCAACATCAGATAACCATGCTTGATCTTTGTAAGATAAAACAAAAAGTAGGGGAATCTTTCACTACATTTTTGCAAAGATGGAGAAGAACGTTTGCTAGATACTCTCGCCTTGTTCCTAAAAAGGAAAAGATGGAGATCTTCATCGATAGTCTTAATCCAGAAATGAGTTATAGAATAAACCTTCATTGTCCTCCATCATTTGAAAAATTGATTGAAAACACAATCACTATTGAAGGTGCATTGATCAAGCGTGGAATTCTAAAAATTGATAAAGAAGGTTCAAATTCATACAACAACAACAACAACAATCATAATAAAAACAACGACAAGTCATGATTTTGGACTTGAAATAAAAATGTTGGAAATGATGGGGTAGTAGGTGCTAACAACGTGAATTCGAAACCCGTCATTCTTAATGTGTCAGGTGCTCAACGTAACAATAATGTTGGACATTCTAGCACCCAAGGCAATGTTTCTAATCGACGAAACACAACTAATACTCATGGAAATAATTTTGGCAATAATCAAAATTCAAGTGTGCCCAGACCATCATATTTTTCAAATCGATGGAGTTTCGCTCCCTTGGGCCAATCTTTAGAATCCATTCTCAAAGAATTGTTGAATCAAAACGCTATTAAATTGCCACCACAAAGAGATTATGAGCCTCGAGTTAAACCACCATCGTGGAATGACTCACACTTTTGTGATTATCATAGATGCAAAGGTCATAAGACAAATAGTTTCCAAGGGTTAAAGAATATCGTTCAAGATCTGATTGATAACCATACCATCATAGTTGAGGGACACAATGTCAATAATGATTATCAAGCATTCAAAAATCCGCTCCCTAATTATCACAAAGGGGAATCCTCGAATGATAAGGGCAAGAATGTTAATAACATCCAAGACATTATTATCAATCATATCTATACTGATGACCCTCAAATCAATGCTATCTGAATCAAAGGTAAACCAGAATATTGAGAGGTCAATGTTACCACAAGGGGACAAGACAAGATCATTGTCAAACGTGGCTCATCTAAAGCAGCAATTCCCCCTCCAAGTCAATACAATTTGGTTGAACAATTACGAAAAACGTTAGCCCAAATCTCTATCTTGGAGCTTTTAAAGTTATCATCTGCACATAAGGACATTTGGAAAAGGCTCTTGTCAATACAACTGTAACTCCTGATCTAGATACTGATAAATTTCAAGCCATGGTGGGGCATTTGTCCTCCAACACATGTTTATCTTTTTCTGAAAGAGATGATTCATCCATAACCCATCCACATAATTCATCACCATATTTAGAAGTCATGGTTCACAAAGCCCGCATTAGACATGTCCTTATAGATGGGGGAGCTGGATTAAATATTTGTACTTTAAAATTGGTCCTAGCTTTGGGATATTCAGCAGACTCAATAGACCCACAGAGGAAAATTACAATCAAGGCCTATGACGATGAGAAAAGAACTTCAAAAGGTCTTATCATTTTACCAATCAGAGTGGGACCTGTTGTAAAGAATACCTTTTGTCAGGTCCTCGATCGGGATTTAACCTATAACATACTATTGGGTCGTCCATGGATCCATGACATGCAAGCAGTTCCATCTACTTATCACCAATGTTTGAAGTTTCCATATGATGGACAAGAAATAACCATACCTACTGATCACAATAGCAGTCAAACTTGTTCTAACCTAAGAGTGACTCAGGACACGTTTGTCCCACATAATAGAGAGGCTTTGGCCATCTCTACCTCCAAAAACAAAGAACAAGTGCAAGAAATGATAAACAATTTTGGCAGCAAGTTAAAATTGAAAGATAATGGTGTAGGAGAATATTATTTATCTCTCTCTAACCTACACTTATCACCAAGATCTCATGGTCAACCATCAACATCTACACTGCAAGCTGCAACAGTTTTAGCCTCAACTTCAACCCCCATCACCAAGTTTAATGGGATGTTTATCAAAGAAACTGAAGGGGAAGATAGAGCTATTCTCGATTGGCTCTATCAAGATGAAGAAGAATCTATACAACATATCAAGTTTCCCACACAACAATATGGAAAAGTTTATGCTATCATGCAACAAATGGGTTATGAAGGAAATGGCCCTTTAGGTAAAAGAAAAGAAGTTATTGTTGAACCTGTCCAACTAAAAACAATGCATCCAAAAGATAAGATGGGGATAGGATATGGTGAGGATACTAAGGAAAAAGTAACATAAGACCATCTAATGAAGAAATAGCTGAGTCAATTCTGTGAATTCAAGAAAATAATCCTGACACTGACTCCAATGAATATGAATGGGACACCATCTTTGATGTTAAATTCTAGAGGGAAAAAAAGGTGGATGTAATACACAAATTCTCACTTGCATTCTTACAAGGAGAAAGCTCAAGACCTCCATTTGAATATGTCGTACAAAGTGATCATGACTCTAGTGAGACCAATTCGATTCAAAGCGAGATAAAACATTTTGAGGAGGATACCATCTTAGACTTCTCCCATAATAACGTTAACAATAACATCATGACCCTAACGGCCAATGACTTTACTCATCCTAATAATCCATTACCTTTGGTTCATCCTGAACTCATTGATTGGGAACAAATCGCACCCATTGATGTTCCAACTTTCCCAAATGACAAAACCGTAATAAACTTTCTTTGTTCATCACATTCTGAAACAAGTTCCACTGGGGAATCACCAAATCAGAGTTTTCAACAGGAAAGTGCCAAGTTTCTCAGCTATGAAATAAATAACATAAAAGAAAGACCTAATGGTGAAAACCTAACAAAGGAAGTATTAGGTCAAGAAAAATGAAAAATGAAAGAAAGATCTAATGGTGAAAACCTAACAAAGGCAGTATTAGATCAAGAAAAGAGAAAAATAAAAAGTGTATCCAATGGTGAAAACCTTTCAAAGGCACCAGAGGATGGGAAACTTGATACTCTTCCAGAGTACCATCAGGAAAGATCTTCCATTTTGATTGAACCGATAGAGGAACTCAATATAGGTACCACGGAAAAGCCTAAAGTGTTGCAATTGGCTGCATCTCTTACAGATAAAGAAATACCTAAGTTCACAGAATTTCTCAAAAATAATCAAATCAGTTTTGCATGGTCCTACGCAGATATGCCTGGATTGGATCCAGATCTCATCATGCATCATATATCTATTACACCAGGGGCAAGGCCAGTAAAATAGAAACTCAGAAAAATGCATCCACACATCGCGTTGTTGGTTAAAGAAGAATTAAAGAAACTTTTAGACGTTGGATTCATCCAATCCATAGATTATGCAGAATGGATTTCCAATATTGTGCCTATTTCAAAGCCAGATGGAAGGATCAGAATTTGCATGAATTTCAGGGATTTGAACAAAGCGTGTCCTAAAGATGACTTTCCTTTACCAAACATTGATATGATTTTGGATTTAACTGTTGGACATGCAATGTACTCATTAATGGATGGATTCTCAGGATAGAACCAAATAAAGATTGCACCAGAAGATCAGGATAAAACAACATTTACATGTTTTTGGGGTACCTATTGCCGGAACGTAATGCCATTTGGATTGAAAAATGCAGGGGCTACCTACCAACGAGCAATGACAATGATTTTTCATGACATGATGCATACATTTATGGAGGATTATGTTGATTATCTTCTTGCCAAGTCTAACACTAGAGAAGGACACATCGATATCTTGTCTAAAATTTTCAAAAGAATGGAACAATTTAAAGTACAATTTAATCCTAAGAAATGTGTCTTTGGAGTAAAATCCGAAAAGTTATTAGGATACATTGTGTCAGAAGAGGGAGTCAAAGTGGATCTAGCTAAAGTACAAGCAATCCTTGATATTCCACCACCAAGGAACATCAGTCAATTATGCTCTTTACAAGGATGATTACAATCCATTCGAAGATTCATTGCTCAATTGGCAGATAAGAGTTTACCATTTACAAATCTCTTGCACAAGAATGTTCCATTCAAATGGGAGAACAAATGTGAAGCAACCTTTAATCAAATAAAGCAATACCTCATGAATCCATCAATATTGACTCCAACAATACAAGGTGTGCCTCTCATATTATATATTGCTACCACAGAAGTATCTTTAGGAGCATTATTGGCACAAGAAGATTACTTAGGAAAGGAACGAGCCATTTATTACATCAATAGAACTCTAACAAGTCACGAGATAAATTACACCTTCATTGAAAAAGCTTGTTTAGTAGTGGTGTTCACTTCTCAAAAGTTATGGCATTACATGTTGACTCATATAGTAAATCTTGTGGCTAAGATTGACCCACTCAAGTATCTTCTAAGCAAAGCAACCTTAACTAGTAGGTTGGCTAAATGGGTTATGATCTTAAGTGAGTTTGATATTCAGTATGTGGATCGAAAAGCTATAAAGGGACAAGTAATTGTAGATCAATTAGCAGAAGTGCCGATGCTAGTAGAACATCCAATACATGTTGATTTTCCTGATGCTGATATTTTCACAGCAAAAATCCAACAATCATGGTCACTTTACTTTGACGGTTCTTACACTCAACATGGTTCATGAGCAGGAATTATTTTCATTACACCTCAAGGACATACAATTCCAAAATATTATCATCTAATGTTTCCTTGCACAAACAACATAGCTGAATATGAGGCATTGATAATCGACATGAAGATTGCAGTAAATTGGAAAATCACAAAACTTCAAGTTTTCGGTGACTCGCAACTTGTCATAAATCAAATCAATGATGAATACCACACTAAAGATGACAAATTGATACCTTACAAAATAATGGTGGATGATTTCAAGAGATAGTTTGTTAATATCAAGTTCAAACAGATTCCACGCATTGATAACAAAGCAGCAGATGCCATGGCTACAATTACCTCTCTACTCCAATTGTCAGAGAATCAAAAGCGGTACGATTTCTTGGTGGAACAATTGTTTTCCCCTTCCCATGACGATCCTGAAACACAAATCATTTGCCATATAACAAGTTCTGACTCTTCCTTATATGGCCAAATCTACACTTACTTGAAAGATACTACTTTACCCTTAGGTTTGTCTAGGAATGAAAAACGGAATTTCATTCGTCAATCATCCCATTATACCTTAATTGCTGACATCCTATACAGGCATGGTCTGGATGGTACACTCCTTAGGTGTCTTGAACATGATGAATCGGAAAAAGCCTTACAAGAGGTCCATGGTGGGATTTGTGGGACACATTCAAGTGGACTAACCTTAGCAAATAAACTTGTAAGATTAGGATACTACTAGCCAACTATGGAGAAAGAATCTTTTGCCTTTGTGAAGAAATGTGCAAAATGACAGATTCATGAGAATCTCATTCACGCTCCTGCTTAGGAATTACAACCTTTTACCACAACATGGCCTTTCACCCATTGGGGATTGGACTTGGTTAGTAAGATACATCCATCATCTTCAAATGGACACAAATTTATCATTACAACCACTGAATATTTCACTAAATGGATTGAAGTTGTTCCTTTAACAACTGTTATAGGTAAACAAATCTCTTCATTCATCTTGAATTATATTATTTGCAAATATGGCATTCCTAACTCCATCATCACAGATAATGGTAGACCCTTTAAAAATCAAGATGTTGATGAACTATGTGAAAGGTTTCACATCCAACACAGATACTCCACACCTTATTATCCACAGGGGAATGGTCAAGCTGAAGCTTCAAACAAAACAATTCTAAATTTTTTGAAGAAAATAGTGAATGAAGCAAGTCATGATTGGCATGTCCAATTAAATCTAGCATTATGGGCCTATCAAAGAAGCATTCACACGCCGATAGGAGCTACTCCTTATGCTTTGGTCTATGGAGCAGAAGCTATTTTTCCAATTGAAGTTGAGATTCCATCGCTTTGAGTATCAGTCAAAGGATTAATCAATGGTGAAGACTACAGAGTATCAAGATTGCAAGAATTGGAACTGCTTGATGAAAGACGTCAAACTATGGTTAATCACTTGAAGGGATACCAACAAATCATGTCTCACAGTTATAATCACAAAGTCAAATAGCGCATTTTTCAAGTGGGTGATTTGGTCCTTAGAGAAAACCCTCAAAATCAACAAGATTGAGAAAAGAAAGGGAAATTCGAACCTAACTAGTTAGGCCTGTTTGTTATCATGGCAGCCTATGGATCGGGGGCATATCAGTTGTCAGCAGCAGAAGGGGACCTGTTTGAAGACCCGATCAACAACATTCATCTGAAAAGGTTCTACACTTGAAAAAAATAAAAAAACAATATTAAAAGTCTTGAAAAAAAATAAAAAATAAAAAACATTGCCTTGATGAAAACCTGGCAAACAGGCATCTTGATAATAGCAAAAAAATCATAAAATTAAGAAAAAGTGCAATAAAAACAGACAATGAAAACATGACAAACAGGAATTTTTTGTGATTTCATTTAGCTCTCTCATCTAGTAGGATTCATTCTGCATATGCATCCTCGCATCAACATCGCACACACCTCACTATTGCATCCGCATCATTTTCCTTAGAACGACAGGGGTCTCATCATGGCTTGATTATTTGAGGTTTATTCATCGCAATAGTTGTGTTTAGTAAGAGTCAGAGTACAAGGTCACTAGGGGGAAATTCACTTTTATACGAGGTAGTCAGCAGCATGTGTCTAACGTCAGAATGTCTGAAACAATAAGTTCTTTGAGCTTACATGATTATCTTGACAGATGATTTAAAAACAAATTGGATGATCTTAATCTGAATAAAATGAATGACAAAACTTAAAAGCAAAAAGTTGCAAATTATTGTTTTGATATTTGATGACATCATATCTTTGGAGTGGTTCAATGATGTACTGAACTAGAATCACAAGGAAGAAGTATGATTTTTCTTTGATTGCTATTTGCAAGTTAATCATTAGTATGATGCAAATTGGTCATGGGACATGTTCTACAATGGATCATTGATGACATTTCAGAATTTTCATAGGAAAATGATTAACTTTTGTCTATTTATGCATGCAATATTCAGGTCATCTTGGTTCAATTATACCATCGATGCTTGTATTAACTTGCTACATTAAACATTATGGAAGTAGTACTTAGGTCATCATTGGTGCTAACATACCCTTTGATGCTTGTACTAACTTTCAACATATGAAAAGGCTCAATGATGACAACTAAACACAACAAGAAATGGCAACAAGGAGAATGATTCATTTATTTCATTTAGGGTTGCATAATTCATTTGCATTTTGAGGTTCTTTTTAAAATAGATTTTTGAGGATGGGTCACATTCATCTTTTTCAACAATGGTTGAGTAAATATTGGACATTTGTTACATCTCATCATCATCATTTCATATCATCATCATAGGCATGGTTATCATTCATCATTCATTAACATATACATCTACATATTTCACACATTCATAACATAAAAATTGCATTCATTTTTTCACATCATCACATCATATATCATAAGATCATTACATGAGTGCATTCTCATTACATCATCATCATCATCATAAATTATAAATCATTTACATATTGCATTTTGCATACATCATAAGAGAAAAGAAAAATTTTAGATCATATCATCATTGCATCATCATACATGACATAGCATATCAAAATTAAATCATCCATAACATGTGCATAATCAAAATCACCACTGCATATCATAGATCTCATCAAAACAAATGTCCGAAAATACAAGGATATCAAATGTTTCAAAAAGATATATCATAAAATGACATCAATGTGTATAATAAAATGCTCATCACTGAGGGGCATCTGGCCGTGGATCATGGCTACTGCTGCCACCAAAGGTAGCGGGTATTGCTGGATCTCTGCTCCTAGAACCTCTAATCTCTCATCTGACCAGCTAGCCCACACTCCTGGTCATAGTCCTAGAGTGATTGTGTGAGTGAGTCCGAGTCTGAGTACCTAACTGGGTGAAGGCTATCCGTCACTCAGGTGGCACTGCCTCAAAGTAGTGCATCCTGTAATACTCGACCTCTCAGGTAGTCTCTAATCCCTTTGCCACAACCTCTCCAATAGAGGTGCTCTCCACTAATCTCAGTAGCCTCTTGGATACCCCCTCGGCCTGTACACATCTCTCCCAAAAACTGTCCCTCTCAGCCATAAGCTGCGCTATCTGTGGGTCGGGAGGTGGTGGTTGTGCTATCTATCCCTGCAATTGATTGATGGTCATCTAGGCCTATGCTAGCTAACTCCTAAGAGTCTGAACCTTTATCTGCAAGGAATCTAATTGTCCCTGTGACGGAGCCCTGATGGTGATCCGCGACGCTGAAGTACTGGCTTGACCCACTGCTCTAGCTGTCTGTGGCCTCGTCCTGAAGGGAATATCAAAGAGGAGTCTCTGCCTCCCACCACCCCCATCATCCCCATCATCAGAGTCATTTGAATCCTCATCTATCTCCTCAGCCTCAGAGCTCTCATCATCTACCTCCATGGCTACCCCGCCGATATCTGCCACCTACTCTGCCTATACCTATCCCTGATCTTGTGGCTGCCCTACTACTGGATGTCCCTGTGGCTGTTGTAACCCTACCTAGATAACTGGACCTCCCATCAATGGGGTAGGCTCATTTGGACTAGTGAAATGAGGAAAGGGATGTGTGTAGAAATATGCGACATAGTCATCCGTCATCCCTGCATCTGTGACCTCTGGTCGAATGGTCCAATCCTCTGGCTGTAGCTCATAGTACTCCTCTTGGGCAGCCTCAATAGTCAAAATTGGCCCCCACTTTGGTACATCTCCCTGATGCCTGACATACTATGTCGTCCCCTGGGGCATCATCTGAACCCATCCATACCGCCTCAGAACCCTTCGACCTAGAAATCTCTCGATAATGAAGGGGGTGCATCCAATCAAATATCTAAGCCTCGTAACATATGGCAACTCTCTGCCATCTGTCTTCCATAGGTCACAATCCACATACAGTCGCCAGATGACCGTGTCAAAATCATCTAGTACCCGTCGCCAGTACTCCAATTTTCTCAGCCATGGATGGACAAGGGGCCCTATGTATGCATAAACATATGGAAATCTAAGGGGGCGATCTCTCCTGACAATGGGGTGGGTAATCGCAAAGTGCTCCCACATGAATATCTATAGAAGAGTCACTCCACAAGAGAGACTCTTCCCATCTGTGTACATGACCTGATGAAGGTCATGATATAGATGGGCAAGCATGCATGATCCCCATGCATATCTGGTACGGTGGAGAAGCATGTCCTCAAAAATCCTACCCCACCCAATGGATAGTCCCTTTGACCTGTGATCAGGACAAAGGAAACCACCAATCATCCTTACTAAAATCGAAGGTAGTGGAGCGTATCTTTCCGTCATCTCCTTCCAAGCAATCTCATATCCACAGATATGAGGATCCTGGAAGACCCGCCTCAGAGCATCTGTACCCCCAATCTTCTTGTGATCGTAAATCACAAGCTTTCCAACCATAGGAATACCCAAAATCCAGTAGACATCCTCTCGAGTCACTGTAATCTCTTTTGTCAGTAAGTGGAAGGTGTTGTGCTCGTTGTGCACCGCTCTGCTAAGGTAGTCAACAGTCCCCTGTTGACCCGATACTGCGGGATACTCAATAGAGCTCTCAAACCACACTGGTCTATCATTCCCAAATCATCCTGGGACAGTCGGGGAATCATCTCCCATGTCTATGGAAATCTCTCTCTAATCTAAAGGAGGCCAAAATCCTCCTTTACAAAATTATCAGGCAAAAATGCAAAATCAATCAGCAAATGAATATCATCACTCAATCAGTACATCAAGCAAGTTTAAATCTATTATAATATTTGTTTTTCATATTGCATGAAAACAAATTTAATAGTCATCATGACTTAATTTGACTTTCAAACAGGAAAGCAAATCTATCATCTAGTTTGTTTTTCATATCGCATGGAAACAAATTTAACAGTCATTGTGACTTAATCTATTTGACTTTCAAATCAGAAAAGCAAATTATCATTTCTATTTTGTTTTTCATATTTCATGGAAGCAAAATTTATCAAATCTATTTGTTCTTCAAGCACGAAGACAAAATTATCAAATCTATTCATCGATGATATTCCAAATGCATAAAATTTGTTGTCTAATCTAGCAACAATCATCAAGCATGCATCAATTTTTCTTCAAAAATGGAAATTCGGCAAAAATCCATGGATGCGCAACTTTATTCCATGGATGCACTAAAGTAGTCTATGGATGCATGATTTCATGAATGTGCTATTTCATCAATCATATGCGCTATAACAGTTCATGGATGCGCTAAATCTCCTATGCACTAATTTGTCATCTTCGGCGGACAGGTTTCATAGATGCACCATTTTATCTATCCTATGCATTAAATCACCTATGTGCGACTGTTCTATCCCTATGCGCCACTTTGGATGCGCGAAAAGACCTATCGCATGCACTAAAACATAATTTTAAAATTTGAAAAAATTCAAAAAAGCATCCAAAAATGCATACAAATTTCACAAAGAGGTTTGGATTGACTTATCGGAGGTCCATACCTAGGTGGTCTTTGATGACGGTGACCTCACTTGAATCTATGGCTCTCATATGGGATCGGCATTTCTTTTATCTCTCTCAGAGCTCCAAATTTCCTCAAAGGTTACTGTTCAAATGAAAGTGACATTTCACCTTTTTCACCTTTTAAAGGGGTAAAACTAACATTTATTACTTTGCAAAGTGCTATTTCGAGAGTTAAATCACCAATTTTTCTTCGAAATCATTTGAAAATCTTTCAAATCAATCTCATAATCATTCTCATCACACGATTTATCTCTCGAGGGGGCATATAGCATCATCAGTAATTTTTCAAAGTTAGGGGCAAAATTCTTTGAAGCAATGTGTGAAACACATCACTTCAAAAAGGGGCAAAATGTACACATCTAAAAATGGTCACGGTCGATCGAACTTGTTAATTAATTAAATATGAAATATTTAATTAATGTTTCTTAAGTCTTCTACATATAAATAAATTTAATTATTTATTTATATTGTTCATTTTTCTAAATCTTCTAATTCAATTAAATAAATTTATTTGTTTAATTAATGCTACCTTCTTCTTAATTAATTAAATAGATTTTACAAACTATTTACATTAATTATCAAAGTTTAAATTCTAAATTTAAATGATTATTCTTCCCTCCACGTTTAATTAAATATTTTCAATACTTAATTAAATCATTTTCTAAATTCCCACTTCTCTTACAAAATTAAATATTCTTAATATTTAATTAAAAGGCTTTTTCTTTTCTCATAATTAAATATTTACAATATTTATTTAAAGCCTTTTCATATTTCTCTCACACATAATTAAATATTTACTTATTTAATTATGAGAGACACCTTTCAATTTGTCTCTCAGAATTCCACCTTTTCGAATTCTCGATCTCTAACCGTTCGTTCTAACAGGTTTGAACTCGACCGTCGATCTTGGCTAATCGAATTCCTACCTTCAAAAATCTATAAATACAGCCCTCTTATGAGTGGAAAAAGACCTCGAATCTCACATTTTTCATGCGTAGTTATTATAGTCACAATCTTAGCAATTCATAGCATTATAATTCAATAGTTCAATCTTGTAGATGCATATGCATTCATAATAATCTCATTCTCTCAAGTGCCATTCTATAAGCTGTGTTTGCACAACTGAGAGCAAATATATTGAAGCGAATCCTTGGAGATAGAGGACAATGGAACAAATTTGAAGAAGCTGCTATCAAGAGTTTGCATTTGTTTTATTTTATTTAGTTTTCTTCAATCTAATGTTTCATTGGTGTATTAGATTAGATTCAATTTAATTGACATATTTCTAACGTACACAGCAGGTATTTACACAGACAACTCCAAAAGAGCTCAGGCTTGGAAGTAGTGCTTAAGGTGTTGCCCGTTGACAGGCAGCGAGACATCTTCACTAGTGAGAGTCCTTAGGCAGAAGGCATTGTCTCCAAGGATTTCAGCAATCTAAAAGGGGCCAAGCCAAAGCTTGTCGAATTTTTTGTGTCCCCCTTTCTTTTCATGGACCTTGTCCCAGTAAAGGACTAGTCAAAGATGCAGAAGGCTTTAAATTTGGCTCGACGGTCCAACCATCTTCTAACTACACCCTGATGTTTGGCGAAAGTTTCTATTGCACGGTCTCATACTTCTTCAAGGTGCAATAGCTCAGTGATGCGAGCTTCTCTGTGATCTCCTCATTCATAAAAAATGTTGACAAACTGGAGGGTGTGGATTTTCAAGTGTATGGGAAAGAAAACCTCTAAGCCATAGATGAGATGGTATGGGGAATCTCTGAGGGTAGCCTTGTGACGGGTGCGATCTGTCCACAGGGTGAAACGGAGTTGGGTATGCCAATCCTTGGAATTCCTATCTAGCAACTTCTTGATCACCATGATCAGGTTCTTGTTGGTGGATTCAACAAGGTCATTGCCTTGAGGGTATTAATGAGATAAAAATTTGAGGGCAATGCAATAGTCAAAGCCCAACTCGTGAATTTTAATGAAGCAAACGTAGGGCCATTATCGCATACTAGAGCATATGGGCAACGTAAACGATTTAAAATGAAACTTTCTAAGAAATTGATTATGACTTCAGTTGTACATTGCCTACAAGTTATTTCCTCTATCGATCTAGTGTAGTAATCAGAAGCGGTTAGAATGTACCTGTGTCTAGCATATGATAGAGGGCTTACCAGACCAATGAAGTCAAGACCCCATTGCACGAAAGGTCTTACCTCTAGAACAGATTGCAATGGGATAGAAACATTCCTTTCTCTGGTGGAAGCATTCTAGAACATGTGGAAATTATGAACATGACCATGAGCATCCTTAAAAATGGTGGGCCAATAGTACCCAGCTCTCAATATTTGGTGTGCAGTTGATGGACCCGAACCATGACTAGTCCCGAACTTGTTATGGAATTCCTTAAGAACACGATCAACTTCTTTCTTACCCAGGCATCTCAAATAAATACCTTCATGATTCCTTTTGTACAAAATGGTGCCCTGTAACATATGTTTTCTACTTTTCAGCCTAAGGGCTTGCCTTTGGACCCCCTACAGATGAGGTGGACATCTATGATTCGGCAGGTAGTACACTATGCTGTTGTACTAGTCCCCTGGAGAGACATCCTCCAACTGGTACTATTGTACCATGACTTTAGGCTTAGCATCAATAACTACCTTTTCCATGGTTCAGGCGAGTTCCTGTCCTCTTACCAGCTTCATCGACTGGATTTCCATGTCTTACTCCTGTAGCAATGCGATCCATTTTTTCCTTCATTCCCCTAACTTGTTCTGCATAAGTAATTTTTTCACGGTGGGGTTGGGAACTATAGCAAACACCTTGTTGCATAAGATATAATGCTGAAACTTCTTGATTCCCTTAACAAGGGCATACGTCTATTTTTCAATGTTATGATAGCGTAGTTCAACATCCTTCAGGGGGGCGCTCATGAAGGTGATTGGATGTTTGCTCCCCTCGTCATCCTTTTGAGTCAAGATACTGGTAGAGGAATGATTCAAAGCAAAGGAGTATATGTAAAAGGTCTTTAGGTAATTGGGGCTGACCAGCATAGGGGTGTTAGTGATTGCTTTCTTGATTTCCCAAAAAGCTTGTTTCACTTCGGGAGTCTACTTGACCTTAGCGTCCTGTTTTAGCATGGCATTGAGTGGTTTGACTATTTCCGTGAAGTCAGTGATGAATTTGTGGACAAAGTTAATCTTTCCAAAAAAATATTTTAATTCCTTCTTGTTGCTTGGTAGTTGGATTTTCATAATGGATTGGATACATTCGGGGTCAATAGAGATTCCCCGCTTTGACAAGACGTGTCCAAGGAGCTTCCCCTTAGTGACCCCAAAGATGAACTTCTTCGGGTTAAGGGAAACCCCAAATGTGCGGCACCTTTCAAAGACCTTGCCTAAGTCAGCGATGTGATTACCCCCTATTTTGAAAATACTGTTAAATCATCCACGTAGATGACTATGCATTTTCCTATCAAGTCCTTGAATGCAATATCCATGGTGCTTTGGAAAGTGGCACCAGCGTTGATTAGCCCGAAGGACATTCTTCTACACACGAAAGTTCCCCACTTGGTGGTGAATGTTGTCTTGTGTCGATCTTTGTACTGCACCATAACCTAGTTATATCCTGAATATTTGTCCAGGAAGGACATCATCTGGAAGCCGTTTACTTCTTATAACACCTCGTCTAATGAGGGTACAGGATAATTGTCTTTCTTTGAGGCTCGGTTCAAATTGCGAAAGTCCATGCACAATCTGATTTCCCCATTTTTCTTTCTGACAGGAACCAAATTCGCTACCCATGTGGAGTGTCTAACCGAAAAAATGATCCTGGATGACATCAACTTTTGTACTTCTTTATATATTATTAGTTCCAATAAAGTGTTGACAAGGTGTTACCACTACCAGAATGGCTTTGCATTTGGTCTAAGAGGGATAGTGTGCATGATAATCATCATGTCATATGTCTTGAGATCATCATAGCTCCAGGAAATGATGTTGTGATACTTCTGTAGTGCTTCAATAATCCCCTTTCTTTCTTCATGGGTGCACACTTTACCTATGAACATGTTCTTGGCATTTCAAACTATCCCTAGATTGTAAGTGTCACATTGGCCACTAATGGTATCCTTCTTAGCTTGCTGGTCCTGGTCTCTAATCTGATCAAGGTCAAAGATCCACTCCAATTGAACCATTCCCTTAGGAATGATGTTGGCCTTTTGGTTGATAATCCCTTCTATAGCCAAGTCCACCTCTTGGGGTTTGACCTATCGATTATCTGAGAAGAAAACACATCCGAACTGGTGATGAAATCTAGGATATGTTTTTCATCATTGAATACTTGGAAATTAGCTACATTATTCGGCACTGACAAGATGAAGGTGAGTTCCATTGTGAATCTTTTGAGGCCTGATAGGGACAACGGTTGCAACGTGCTTGCTGCCTACACCAGGGCATTAGCAGTATGATTCTGAGCATGCATAATCAATTGAATTTTGAATGAATATAACCCTTCTAGTAGATCCCATATGCAGTACCAGTAGTTAGTGAGTCTTCGATCATAATAGAAATAAAGTTGTCCGACTTGTTTTACAACTAAATCCGAATCTCCGTACACTTCAACAATTTTGATACCCTTCCTTAATGCCATTAAGAGGCCCAAGACCAAGGCCTCATACTCTGCTACATTATTGATACAATAAAATTGAAGCCTATGAGCAGCAAAGTATGACTTACCTTTGGGACTGATCAATTTGAAACCTACCCCAACTCTGTTCTTAGATTTAGATCTGTCAAAGCACAATGTCCAGAATCTAGGAGAATCCTTGGATGTAGAATATGCAGTTTGGACTCCTGCCTTTGATGGAGCCCTCATTTCAGTAATGACTTTAGGAGATACAGGGACGGAATGTGTTTTTTCGGTTAGAGTAAATCCTATTTTCTAATATATTCGATTGCTACTTGACACAGGTAGCAGTCAAATTCTGAGTGAGCAACATTGTGTACCCTACACTAGTTAGGTAACAAGATCTCTTTGAAGTCCATTCGAGTTCCCAGGCTAACCTGGTCCTGAACACATTTTTCCATGAAGTCCTAGAAACCATCGAGTAATCCCTGAGTGTCATTCTCTCCTAATTCTTCATCATCAGATTCGATTAGCACTGCAGTGCTCTGAGAAACATTTTCCAAACTAGAAGGCGGGCTACATAGTACGAGAAAGACCTTGCTCATTCCTTGGTCTTCAGGGTATTCCTATTCATTCCAATATGACACTGGGGAATAATTCCCTAGACTTGTTTCAGCATACAGCACCTCATTCATGTTGTTGTACTCAGTGATCATGAATCTCATCTATGGTTCCCGATCAATCCGAATCTGATTTGACATTCCTTTCCATGGCAGCCACATATGTGAGTAATCAGTCGCGGCGTATCCGTTCAATACCCTCATGAAATCCCTTCCTAGGATTATAATGTATGTATCAGGGATATCAACCACCTGAATCTCAATGGTCTATTGGATTCGAGGATCAACAACAACTTACATAGGTATTCTATTAATTTCCCCCACTATGCTGATTTTTGTTTTCTCAAGTTGTGTTACTTTTCATTGAGAGGGAGTTGGCATTATTCTGAGTGTTTTGCACATGCTTAGGGGCATAACATTGGCCAAGGCTCTTGAATCAAGCAAGAAATTGTGGAGGTTCTTCCCAAACACATGGATGGTGGTTAGAAAGGGAGGAGTTTCGAATTTCCCTTGAAACAATCCTCCAGAAACGTCCATCTAAGCAACTTGGCTTTTATCTTTCTCACTGCCCTTGCCCTGGGTTTGTGCCTGATTGGCCAACCTATCGGGCTTCTTGTTTGCTTACTGACTCACTAGAGGGTTAGCCTTGCCTTTGAAAATCTACTTGATGACTGACTGATTTTGTTGATCACCAAAAGAAACCTTCTTTACTGGAGCTTCCTGAGTTGACCCCTGTGGTGGAGTCCTATTTATCATTCTGAAAAAGACATTATTGATAGCAGGCACTTTTAGAAGTTTAAATGCCAGCACGCTTAGCTTCACCCTTTTGAATTCTTCAGTAATACACTCCCCCATCTGCTCAATTTATTGATCACAAGGAACATTTTGGAAGGAGGTGGTCGCTTGGATTTGGTTGTTTCTTTTCTATTTATTTTTGCTGAGGTACTGTGTGGGTGTATGGGGAAAACCTGGGTTATTATTTACATTCAGATTGGGAGGGGTTCTAAAATTATTTGGCGGAGTGGAGGTCATAAAAGGACCTCCAACATGACCTCCAACTTGTCTATTTCTGAGGTTGTAAGGAGTAGTCCACTGGTGAAACATTGAGAA
>CM021102.1:16636097-16681118 GCA_007115665.2 Sequoiadendron giganteum | reverse complement strand
ATACTCTTATGGAAAAGATTTTAGAAAGAAACAAGGAAAGGTACTTCCGTTCTTTAGCTATTCAAGGAGCCAAATTACCTGTCGATTTTGACACGGAAGGGATTAAAGAGAATCCTAAAACTCCTCTTAACGATTTTGGTGCCCTTACTCAACAAATCAAAGAACTACAAGGGCAAATAAAAGAAATGCAAGGGGGAACACCAAAGAAGTATGTTTTGGAAGAAATATGTCCCTATCCATTCGATAGAAATCTTCGAATGATACCTTTTCCAAAACATTGTGAAATCCCTAAGTTTGATAGATATAATGGGAAAAGTGACCCCATTGAGCATGTAAGGGATTTCCGAAATATGAGTTTAGAATTCTCCCACAAAGACACCTACTTGATGCGGTTGTTTCCACGAAGTCTAGGTGGACAATCCATGGTGTGGCTTTCAAATATCACTCCCCCCATTAGAACTTTTGAAGAGTTGATAAATAAATTCATATCGCAATACTCTTACAACATCCAACATCAGATAACCATGCTTGATCTTTGTAAGATAAAACAAAAAGTAGGGGAATCTTTCACTACATTTTTGCAAAGATGGAGAACAACGTTTGCTAGATACTCTCGCCCTACTCCTGAAAAGGAAAAGATGGAGATCTTCATCGATAGTCTTAATCAAGAAATGAGTTACAGATGAAACCTTCATTCTCCTCCATCATTTGAAAAATTGATTGAAAACGCAATCACTATTGAAGGTGCATTGATCAAGCGTGGAATTCTAAAAATTGATAAATAAGGTTCAAATTCATACAACAATCATAATAACAACAATGACAAGTCATGATTTTGGACTCGAAATAAAAATGTTGGAAATGATGGGGTAGTAGGTGCTAACAACATGAATTCGATACCCGTCATTCTTAATGTGTCAAGTGCTCAACGTAACAATAATGTTGGACATTCTAGCACCCAAGGCAATGTTTCTAATCGAGGAAACACAACTAATACTCATGGAAATAATTTTGGCAATAATCAAAATTCAAGTGTGCCCAGACCATCATATTTTTCAAATCGACGGAGTTTCACTCCCTTGGGCCAATCTTTGGAATCCATTCTCAAAGAATTGTTGAATCAAAATGCTATTACATTGCCACCACAAAGAGATTATGAGCCTCGAGTTAAACCACCATCATAGAATGACTCACACTTTTGTGATTATCATAGATGCAAAGGTCATAAGACAAATAGTTGCCAAGGGTTAAAGAATATCGTTCAAGATCTGATTGATAACCGTACCATCACAGTTGAGGGACATAATGTCAATAATGATTATCAAGCATTCAAAAACTTGCTCCCTAATTATCACAAAGGGGAATCCTCGAATGATAAGGACAAGAATGTTAATAACATCCAAGACATTATTATCAATCATATCTATACTGATGACCCTCAAATCAATGCTATCTAAATCAAAGGTAAGCCAGAATATCGAGAGGTCAATGTTACCAGAAGGGGACAAGCCAAGATCATTATCAAAGGTGGCTCATCTAAAGCAGCAATTCCCCCTCCAAGTCAATACAATTTGGTTGAACAATTACGAAAAATGTCATCCCAAATCTCTATCTTGGAGCTTTTAAAGTTATCACCTACACATAAGGACATTCTGGAAAAGGCTCTCATTGATACAACTGTATCTCCTAATCTAGATACCGATAAATTTAAAGCCATGGTGGGGCATTTTTCCTCCAGCACATGTTTATCTTTTTCTGAAAGAGATGATTCATCCATAACCCATCTGCATAATTCATCAATATATTTAGAAGTCATGGTTCACAAAGCCCGCATTAGACGTGTCCTTATAGATGGGGGAGCTAGATTAAATATTTGTACTTTAAAATTGGTCCTAGCTTTGGGATATTCAGCAGACTCTATAGACCCATGGAGGAAAATTACAATCAAGGCCTATGACGATGAGGAAAGAACTTCAAAAGGACTTATCATGTTACCAATCAGAGTGGGACCTATTGTGAAGAATACCTTTTATCAGGTCCTCGATCTGGATTTAACCTATAACATACTATTGGGTCGTCCATGGATCCATGACATGCAAGCAGTTCCATCTACTCACCACCAATGTTTGAATTTTCCATATGATGGATAGGAAATAACCATACCCGCTGATCACAATAGTAGTCAAACTTGTTCTAACCTAAGAGCGACTCAAGACACATTTGTCCCACATAATAGAGAGGCTTTGGCCGTCTCTACCTCCAAAAACAAAGAACAAGTGCAAGAAATGATAAACAATTTTGGCAGCAAGTTAAAATTGAAAGATAATGGTGTAGGAGAATATTCTTTATCTCTCTCTAACCTACCCTTATCACCAAGATCTCATGGTCAGCCGTCAACATCTACACCACAAGCTGCAATAGTTTTAGCCTCAACTTCAACCCCCATCACCAAGTTTAATGGGATGTTTATCAAAGAAACTAAAGGGGAAGATAGAGCTATTCTCGATTGGCTCTATAAAGATGAAGAAGAATTTTTACAACATATCAAGTTGCCCACACAACAATATGGAAAAGGTTATGCTATCATGCAACAAATGGGTTATGAAGGAAATGGCCCTTTAGGTAAAAGAAAAGAAGGTATTGTTGAACCTGTCCAACTAAAAACAATGCACCCAAAAGATAAGACGGGGATAGGATATGGTGAGGATACTAAGGAAAAAGTAACACAAAGACCATCTAATGAAGAAATAGCTGAGTCAATTCTGGGAATTCAAAAAAACAATTCTGACACTGACTCCAATGAATATGAATGGGACACCATCTTTGATGATAAATTTTGGAGGGACAAAAACGTGGATGTAATACACAAATTCTCACCTGCATTCTTACAAGGAGAAAGCTTAAGACCTCCATTTGAATATGTTGTACAAAGCGATCATGACTCTAGTGAGACCAATTCGATTCAAAGCGAGATAGAACATTTTGAGGAGGATACCATCTTAGAATTCTCTCATAATAACATTAACAATAACATCATGACCCTAACGGCCAATGACTTTACTCATCCTAATGATCCATTACCTTTGGTTCATCCTGAACTCATTGATTGGGAACAAATCGCACCCATTGATGTTCCAACTTTCCCAAATGACAAAACCATAATAAAATTTCTTTACTCATCACATCCTGAAACAAGTTCCATCGGGGAATCACCAGATCAGAGTTTTCGATAGGAAAGTGTCAAGTTTCTCAGCTATGAAATAAATAACATAAAAGAAAGACCTAATGGTGAAAACCTAACAAAGGCAGTATTAGGTCAAGAAAAAAGAAAAATGAAAGAAAGACCTAATGGTGAAAACCTAACAAAGGTAGTATTAGGCCAAGAAAAATGAAAAATGAAAGAAAGATCTAATGGTGAAAACCTAACAAAGGTAGTATTAGATCAAGAAAAGAGAAAAATAAAAAGCGTATCCGATGGTGAAAACCTTTCAAAGGCACCAGAGGATGGGAAACTTGACACTCTTCTGGAGTACTATCAGGAAAGATCTTCCATTTTGATTGACCCAACAAAGGCACTCAATATAGGTACCACAGAAAAGCCTAAAGTGTTGCAATTGGCTGCATCTCTTACAGATAAAGAAGTACCTAAATTCACAAAATTTCTCAAAAATAATCAAATCAATTTTGCATGGTCCTACGCAGATATGCCTGGATTGGATCCGGATCTCATCATGCATCATCTATCTATTACACCGAGGGCAAGGCTAGTAAAACAGAACTCAGAAAAATGCATCCACATGTCGCGTTGTTGGTTAAAGAAGAATTGAAGAAACTTTTAGATGTTGGATTCATTCGATCCATAGATTATGCAGAATGGATTTCCAATATTGTTCCTATTTCAAAGCCAAACGAAAGGATCAGAATTTGCACAGATTTCAAGGATTTGAACAAAGCATGTCCTAAAGACGACTTTCCTTTACCAAACATTGATATGATTGTGGATTTAACTATTGGACATGCAATGTACTCATTAATGGATGGATTCTCCGGATACAACCAAATAAAGATTGCACCATAAGATCAGGATAAAACAACATTTACATGTCCATGGGGTACCTATTGTTGGAATGTAATGCCATTTGGATTGAAAAATGCAGGGGCTACCTACCAACGAGAAATGATAATGATTTTTCATGACATGATGCATACATTTATGGGGGATTATGTTGATGATCTTCTTGCCAAGTCTAACACTAGAGAAGGACACATCGATATCTTGTCTAAAATTTTCAAAAAAATGGAACAATTTAAAGTATGACTTAATCCTAAGAAATGCGTCTTTGGAGTAAAATCTGGAAAGTTATTAGGATACATTGTGTCAGAAAAAGGAATTGAAGTGGATCTAGCTAAAGTACAAGCAATCCTTGATATGCCACCACCAAGGAACATCAGTCAATTATGCTCTTTACAGGGACGATTACAATCCATTTGAAGATTCATTTCTCAATTGGCAGATAAGAGCTTACCATTTACACATCTCTTGCACAAGAATGTTCCATTCAAATGGGAGAACAAATGTGAAGTAGCCTTTAATCAAATAAAGCAATACCTCATGAATCCACTAGAATTGACTCCACCAATACAAGGTGCACCTCTCATATTATATATTGCTTCCATAGAACTATCTTTAGGAGCATTATTGGCACAGGAAGATTACTCTAGAAAGGAACGATCCATTTATTACATCAACAGAACTCTAACAAGTCACGAGCTAAATTACACCTTCATTGAAAAAGCTTGTTTAGTAGTGGTGTTCACTTCTCAAAAGTTACGACATTACATGTTGACTCATACAGTAAAGCTTGTGGCTAAGATTGACCCACTCAAGTATCTTCTAAGCAAAGCAACCTTAACCGGCAGGTTGGCTAAATGGGTTATGATCTTAAGCAAGTTTGATATTCAGTATGTGGATCGAAAAGCTATAAAGGGACAAGTAATTGCAGATCAATTAGCAGAAGCAGCGATGCCAGTAGAACATCCAATACATGTTGATTTTCTTGATGCTGATATTTTCATAGCAGAAATCCAACAATCATGGTCACTTTACTTTGATGGTTCTTACACTCAACATGGTTCAGGAGTAGGAATTATTTTCATTACACCTCAAGGACATACAATTCCAAAATCTTATCGGCTAATGTTTCCTTGCACAAACAACATAGCTTAATATGAGGCATTGATAATCGGCATGAAGATTGCAGTAAATTGGAAAATCACAGAACTTCAAGTTTTCGGTGACTCGCAACTTGTCATAAATCAAATCAATGATGAATACCACACTAAAGATGACAAATTGATACCTTAAAAAAGAATGGTGGATGATTTCAAGAAATACTTTGTTAATATCAAGTTCGAATAGATTCCATGCATTGATAACAAAGCAGCAGACGCCATGGCTACAATTGCCTCTCTACTTTAATTGTCAGAGAATCAAAAGCAGTACGATTTCCTGGTGGAACAATTGTTTTCCCCCACCCATGACGATCCTGAAACACAAATCATTTTCCATCTAACAAGTTCCGACTCTTCCTTATATGGCCAAATCTATACTTACTTGAAAGATACTACTTCACCCTTAGGTTTGTCTAGGAATCAAAAATGAAATTTCATTCGTCAATCATCCCATTATACCTTAATTGTTGACATCCTATATAGGCGTGGTCTAGATGGTACCCTCCTTAGGTGTCTTGAACATGATGAATCAGAAAAAGCCTTACAAGAGGTCCATGGTGGGATTTGTGGGACACATTCAAGTGGACTAACCTTAGCAAAGAAACTTGTAAGATTAGGATACTACTGGCCAACTATGGAGAAAGAATATTTTGCCTTTGTGAAGAAATGTGCAAAATGTCAAATTCATGGGAATCTCATTCACACTCCTGCTCAAGAATTACAACCTTTTACCACAACATGGCCTTTCGCCCAGTGGGGATTGGACTTGGTTGGTAAGATACATCCATCATCTTCAAATGGACACAAATTTATCATTACAGCCACTGAATATTTCACATCCATCATCTTCAAATGGATTGAAGTTGTTCCTTTAACAACTGTTACGGGTAAACAAATCTCTTCATTCATCTTGAATTATATCATTTGCAGATATGGCATTCCTAACTCCATCATCACGGATAATGGTAGACCCTTTAAAAATCAAGATGTTGATGAACTGTGTGAAAGGTTTCACATCCAACACAGATACTCCACACCTTATTATCCGCAGGGGAATGGTCAAGCTGAAGCTTCAAACAAAACAATTCTAAAATTTTTGAAGAAAACAGTGAATGAAGCAGGTCGTGATTGGCATGTCCAATTAAATCCATCATTATGGGCCTATCGAACAAGCATTCGCACGCTGATAGGAGCTACTCCTTATGCTTTGGTCTATAGAGCAGAAGCTATTTTTCCACTTGAAGTTGAGATTCCGTCGCTTTGAGTATCACTCAAAGGATTAATCAAGGATGAAGACTACAAAGTATAAAGATTGCAAGAGTTGGAACTACTTGATGAAAGACATCAAACTGCGGTTAATCACTTGAAGGGATACCAACAAATCATGTCTCGCAGTTATAATCATAGAGTCAAACCGCGCAGTTTTCAAGTGGGTGATTTGGTCCTTAGAGAAAACCCTCAAAATCAACAAGATCAAGAAAAGAAAGGGAAATTCGAACCTAACTAGTTAGGCCCGTTTGTTATCATGGCAGCCTACGGATCAGGGGAATATCAGTTGTCAACAACAGAAGGGGACCTGTTTGAAGACCTGATCAACAGCATTCATCTGAAAAGGTTCTACACCTAAAAAAAATCAAAAATAATATAAAAAGTCCCGAAAAAAAAAATCAAAAATCAAAAACATTGCCTTGATGAAAACCTAGCAAACAAGCGTCTTGGTAATAGCAAAAAAATCATAAAATCAAGAAAAAGTGCAATAAAAACAGATAATGAAAACCTGACAAACAGGCATTTTTTGTGATTTCATTTAGCTCTCTCATCTATTAGGATTCATTATGCATATGCATCCTCACATCAGCATCTCACACACCTCACTATCGCATTCACATCATTTTCCTTGGAACGACAGGGGTCTCATCATGGCTTGATGATTTGAGGTTTATTCATCGCAATAGTTGTGTTTAGCAAGAGTCAGAGTACAAGGTCACTAGGGGGCAGTTCACTTTTATAGGAGGTAGTCAGCAGCATGTGTCTAACGTCAGAATGTCTGAAATAATAAGTTCTCTGAGCTTACATGATTATTTTGAAAGATGATTTAAAAACAAACTGGATGATCTTAATTTGAATAAAATGAATGACAAAACTTAAAATCAAAAAGTTGCAAATTATTGTTTTGATATTTGATGACATCATATCTTTGGAGTGGTTCAATGATGTACTGAACTAGAATCACGAGGAAGAAGTATGATTTTTCTTTGATTGTCGTCTGCAAGTTAATCATTAGTATGATGCAAATTGGCCATGGGAAATGTTCTACAATGGATCATTGATGACATTTTGGAATTTGCATAAGAAAATGATTAACTTTTGTCTGTTTATGCAAGCAATATTCAGGTCATCTTGGTTCAATTATACCATTGATGCTTGTATTAACTTGCTACATTAAACATTATGGAAGCAGTACTCAGGTCATCATTGGTGCTAACATACCCTTTGATGCTTGTACTAACTTTCAACATATCAAAAGGCTCAATGATGATAACTAAACACAATAAGAAATGGCAACAAGGAGAATGATTCATTTAAATCATTTAGGACTGCATAATTCATTTGCATTTTGAGGTTCTTTTTAAAATAGATTTTTGAGGGTGGGTCACATTCATCTTTTTTTCTTTTCTTTTCGACAATGGTTGAGTAAAGACTCGACATTTGTTACATCTCATCATCATCATTTCATATCATCATAGGCATGGTTATCATTCATCATTCATTAACATATACATCTGCATATTTCACACATTCATAACATGAAAATTGCATTCATTTTTTTTCACATCATCACATCATATATCATAAGATCATTACATGAGTGCATTCTCATTACATCATCATCATTATCATAAATTATAAATCATTTACATATTTCATTTTGCATACATCATAAGAGAAAAGAAATTTTTTAGATCATATCATCATTGCATCATCATACACGACATAGCATATAAAAATTCAATCGTCCATAACATGTGCATAATCAAATCGCCACTGCATATCATAGATCTCATCAAAACAAATGTCAGGAAATACAAGGATATCAAATGTTTCAAAAAGATATATCATACAATGGCATCAATGTGTATAATAAAATGCTCATCACTGAGGGGCATCTGGCCATGGATCATGGCTACTGCTGCCGCTGGAGGTAGCGGGTCTCGCTGGATCTCTGCTCTCAGAACCTCTGATCTCTTGTTTGATCGGCTGGCCCACACTCCTGGTCGCACTCCTAGAGTGACTGCGTGAGTGAGTCCGAGTCTGAGTACTTGACTGAGTGAAGGCTATCCGCTGCTTAGGTGGTACTGCCTCAAAGTAGCACATCCTGTAATACTCAGCCTCCCGAGCAGTCTCTAATCCCTTTGCCACGACCTCTCCAATAGAGGTGATCTCCACTAATCTCAGTAGCCTCTCGGCTACCCCCTCGACCTGTACACATCTCTCCCAAAAACTATCCCTCTTAGCCATAAGCTGCGCTATCTGTGGGTCGGGAGGTGGTGGCTGTGCTATCTATCCCTGCAACTGACTGATGGTCATCTGGGCCTATGCTAGCTAACTCCTAAGAGTCTGAGCCTTTGTCTACAAGGCATCTAACTGTCCCTGTGATGAAGCCTTGATGGTGATCCGCGACACTAAAGTACTGGCCTGACCCACTGCTCTAGCTTTCCGTGGCCTCGTCCTGAAGGGAATATCAAAAAAGAGTCTCTACCTCCCACCACCCCCATCATCCCCATCATTAGAGTTGTCTGACTCCTCATCTGTCTCCTCAACCTCAAAGCTCTCATCATCTACCTCCATGGCTACCCCATCGATATCTGCCACCTGCTCTGCCTGTACCTGTCCCTGATCCTATGGCTGCCCTACTACTGGATGTCCCTATGGCTGCTATAACCCTACCTGGATAACTGGACCTCCCATCAATGGGGCAGGCTCATCTGGACTAGTGAAATGAGGAAAGGGATGTGTGTAGAAATATGCGGCATAGTCATCCGTCATCCCTGCATCTGTGACCTCTGGTCGAATGGTCCAATCCTCTAGCTGTAGCTCAAAGTACTCCTCTCGGGCGGCCTCAATAGTCAAAACTGGCCCCCACTCTAGTACATCTCTCTGACGCCTGGCATACTGTGCCGTCCCTTGAGGCATCATCTGAAACCATCCATACTGCTTTAGAACCCTCTGACCCAGAAATCTCTCGATAATGAAGGGGGTGCATCCAATCAAATATCTGGGCCTCATAACATATGGAAACTCTTTGTCGTTTGTCTGCCACAGGTCGCAATCCACAAACGGGCGCCAGATGACTGTGTCCAAATCATCTAGTACCCGTCGCCAGTACTCCAATTTTCCCAGCCTCAGCTGGACAAGGGGCTTTGTGTACGCATAAACATATGGGAATCCGAGGGGGCGATCTCTCCTGACAATGGGGCGGGTAATCACGAAGTGCTCCCACATGAATATCTTTAGAAGAGTCACTCCACAAGAGAGACTCTTCCCATCTGTGTACACGACCTGATGAAGGTCATGGTATAGATGGGCAAGCATGCATGATCCCCATGCATATCTGGTATGGTGGAGAAGCATGTCCTCCAAAATCCTACCCCACCCAATGGATAGTCCCTTTGACTTGCGATCAAGACAAAGGAAACCACCAATCATCCCTGCTAAAACCGAAGGCAGTGGGGCATATCTCTCTATCATCTCCTTCCAAGCAATCTCATATCCACAGATATGAGGATCCTGGAAGACCCGCCTCAGAGCATCTGTACCCCGAATCTCCTTGTGATCATAAATCACAAGCTCTCCAACCATAAGAATACCCAAAATCCTGTAGACGTCCTCTGGAGTCACTGTAATCTCTCCTATCGGTAAGTGGAAGGTGTTGTGCTCACTGTGCCACCACTCTGCTAAGACAGTCAACAGTCCCCTATTGACCCGATACTGCGGGATACTCAACAAAGCTCTCAAACCACACTGGTCTATCACTCCCAAATCATCCTGGGATAGTCGGGGAATCATCTCCCATGTTTGTGGAAATCTCTCTCTGATCTGAAGGAGGCCAAAATCCTCGTTTACAAAATTATCAGGCAAGCATGCAAAATCAATCAACAAATGAATATCATCACTCAATCAGTACATCAAGCAAGTTTAAATCTATCATAATATTTGTTTTTCATATCACATGAAAACAAATTTAACTGTCATCATGACTTAATTTGACTTTCAAACAGGAAAGCAAATCTATCATCTAGTTTGTTTTTCATATCGCATGAAAACAAATTTAACAGTCATCGTGACTTAATCTATTTGACTTTCATATCAGGAAAGCAAATTATCATTTCTATTTTGTTTTTCATATTGCATGGAAGCAAAATTTATCAAATCTATTTGTTCTTCAAGCACGAAGACAAAATTATCAAATCTATTCATCGATGATATTCCAAATGCATAAAATTTGTTGTCTAATCTAGCAACAATCATCAAGCATGCATCAATTTTTCTTCAAAAATGGAAATTCGGCAAAAATCCATGGATGCGCAACTTTATTCCATGGATGCACTAAAGTAGTCTATGGATGCATGATTTCATGAATGTGCTATTTCATCAATCATATGCGCTATAACAGTTCATGGATGCGCTAAATCTCCTATGCACTAATTTGTCATCTTCGGCGGACAGGTTTCATAGATGCACCATTTTATCTATCCTATGCATTAAATCACCTATGTGCGACTGTTCTATCCCTATGCGCCACTTTGGATGCGCGAAAAGACCTATCGCATGCACTAAAACATAATTTTAAAATTTGAAAAAATTCAAAAAAGCATCCAAAAATGCATACAAATTTCACAAAGAGGTTTGGATTGACTTATCGGAGGTCCATACCTAGGTGGTCTTTGATGACGGTGACCTCACTTGAATCTATGGCTCTCATATGGGATCGGCATTTCTTTTATCTCTCTCAGAGCTCCAAATTTCCTCAAAGGTTACTGTTCAAATGAAAGTGACATTTCACCTTTTTCACCTTTTAAAGGGGTAAAACTAACATTTATTACTTTGCAAAGTGCTATTTCGAGAGTTAAATCACCAATTTTTCTTCGAAATCATTTGAAAATCTTTCAAATCAATCTCATAATCATTCTCATCACACGATTTATCTCTCGAGGGGGCATATAGCATCATCAGTAATTTTTCAAAGTTAGGGGCAAAATTCTTTGAAGCAATGTGTGAAACACATCACTTCAAAAAGGGGCAAAATGTACACATCTAAAAATGGTCACGGTCGATCGAACTTGTTAATTAATTAAATATGAAATATTTAATTAATGTTTCTTAAGTCTTCTACATATAAATAAATTTAATTATTTATTTATATTGTTCATTTTTCTAAATCTTCTAATTCAATTAAATAAATTTATTTGTTTAATTAATGCTACCTTCTTCTTAATTAATTAAATAGATTTTACAAACTATTTACATTAATTATCAAAGTTTAAATTCTAAATTTAAATGATTATTCTTCCCTCCACGTTTAATTAAATATTTTCAATACTTAATTAAATCATTTTCTAAATTCCCACTTCTCTTACAAAATTAAATATTCTTAATATTTAATTAAAAGGCTTTTTCTTTTCTCATAATTAAATATTTACAATATTTATTTAAAGCCTTTTCATATTTCTCTCACACATAATTAAATATTTACTTATTTAATTATGAGAGACACCTTTCAATTTGTCTCTCAGAATTCCACCTTTTCGAATTCTCGATCTCTAACCGTTCGTTCTAACAGGTTTGAACTCGACCGTCGATCTTGGCTAATCGAATTCCTACCTTCAAAAATCTATAAATACAGCCCTCTTATGAGTGGAAAAAGACCTCGAATCTCACATTTTTCATGCGTAGTTATTATAGTCACAATCTTAGCAATTCATAGCATTATAATTCAATAGTTCAATCTTGTAGATGCATATGCATTCATAATAATCTCATTCTCTCAAGTGCCATTCTATAAGCTGTGTTTGCACAACTGAGAGCAAATATATTGAAGCGAATCCTTGGAGATAGAGGACAATGGAACAAATTTGAAGAAGCTGCTATCAAGAGTTTGCATTTGTTTTATTTTATTTAGTTTTCTTCAATCTAATGTTTCATTGGTGTATTAGATTAGATTCAATTTAATTGACATATTTCTAACGTACACAGCAGGTATTTACACAGACAACTCCAAAAGAGCTCAGGCTTGGAAGTAGTGCTTAAGGTGTTGCCCGTTGACAGGCAGCGAGACATCTTCACTAGTGAGAGTCCTTAGGCAGAAGGCATTGTCTCCAAGGATTTCAGCAATCTAAAAGGGGCCAAGCCAAAGCTTGTCGAATTTTTTGTGTCCCCCTTTCTTTTCATGGACCTTGTCCCAGTAAAGGACTAGTCAAAGATGCAGAAGGCTTTAAATTTGGCTCGACGGTCCAACCATCTTCTAACTACACCCTGATGTTTGGCGAAAGTTTCTATTGCACGGTCTCATACTTCTTCAAGGTGCAATAGCTCAGTGATGCGAGCTTCTCTGTGATCTCCTCATTCATAAAAAATGTTGACAAACTGGAGGGTGTGGATTTTCAAGTGTATGGGAAAGAAAACCTCTAAGCCATAGATGAGATGGTATGGGGAATCTCTGAGGGTAGCCTTGTGACGGGTGCGATCTGTCCACAGGGTGAAACGGAGTTGGGTATGCCAATCCTTGGAATTCCTATCTAGCAACTTCTTGATCACCATGATCAGGTTCTTGTTGGTGGATTCAACAAGGTCATTGCCTTGAGGGTATTAATGAGATAAAAATTTGAGGGCAATGCAATAGTCAAAGCCCAACTCGTGAATTTTAATGAAGCAAACGTAGGGCCATTATCGCATACTAGAGCATATGGGCAACGTAAACGATTTAAAATGAAACTTTCTAAGAAATTGATTATGACTTCAGTTGTACATTGCCTACAAGTTATTTCCTCTATCGATCTAGTGTAGTAATCAGAAGCGGTTAGAATGTACCTGTGTCTAGCATATGATAGAGGGCTTACCAGACCAATGAAGTCAAGACCCCATTGCACGAAAGGTCTTACCTCTAGAACAGATTGCAATGGGATAGAAACATTCCTTTCTCTGGTGGAAGCATTCTAGAACATGTGGAAATTATGAACATGACCATGAGCATCCTTAAAAATGGTGGGCCAATAGTACCCAGCTCTCAATATTTGGTGTGCAGTTGATGGACCCGAACCATGACTAGTCCCGAACTTGTTATGGAATTCCTTAAGAACACGATCAACTTCTTTCTTACCCAGGCATCTCAAATAAATACCTTCATGATTCCTTTTGTACAAAATGGTGCCCTGTAACATATGTTTTCTACTTTTCAGCCTAAGGGCTTGCCTTTGGACCCCCTACAGATGAGGTGGACATCTATGATTCGGCAGGTAGTACACTATGCTGTTGTACTAGTCCCCTGGAGAGACATCCTCCAACTGGTACTATTGTACCATGACTTTAGGCTTAGCATCAATAACTACCTTTTCCATGGTTCAGGCGAGTTCCTGTCCTCTTACCAGCTTCATCGACTGGATTTCCATGTCTTACTCCTGTAGCAATGCGATCCATTTTTTCCTTCATTCCCCTAACTTGTTCTGCATAAGTAATTTTTTCACGGTGGGGTTGGGAACTATAGCAAACACCTTGTTGCATAAGATATAATGCTGAAACTTCTTGATTCCCTTAACAAGGGCATACGTCTATTTTTCAATGTTATGATAGCGTAGTTCAACATCCTTCAGGGGGGCGCTCATGAAGGTGATTGGATGTTTGCTCCCCTCGTCATCCTTTTGAGTCAAGATACTGGTAGAGGAATGATTCAAAGCAAAGGAGTATATGTAAAAGGTCTTTAGGTAATTGGGGCTGACCAGCATAGGGGTGTTAGTGATTGCTTTCTTGATTTCCCAAAAAGCTTGTTTCACTTCGGGAGTCTACTTGACCTTAGCGTCCTGTTTTAGCATGGCATTGAGTGGTTTGACTATTTCCGTGAAGTCAGTGATGAATTTGTGGACAAAGTTAATCTTTCCAAAAAAATATTTTAATTCCTTCTTGTTGCTTGGTAGTTGGATTTTCATAATGGATTGGATACATTCGGGGTCAATAGAGATTCCCCGCTTTGACAAGACGTGTCCAAGGAGCTTCCCCTTAGTGACCCCAAAGATGAACTTCTTCGGGTTAAGGGAAACCCCAAATGTGCGGCACCTTTCAAAGACCTTGCCTAAGTCAGCGATGTGATTACCCCCTATTTTGAAAATACTGTTAAATCATCCACGTAGATGACTATGCATTTTCCTATCAAGTCCTTGAATGCAATATCCATGGTGCTTTGGAAAGTGGCACCAGCGTTGATTAGCCCGAAGGACATTCTTCTACACACGAAAGTTCCCCACTTGGTGGTGAATGTTGTCTTGTGTCGATCTTTGTACTGCACCATAACCTAGTTATATCCTGAATATTTGTCCAGGAAGGACATCATCTGGAAGCCGTTTACTTCTTATAACACCTCGTCTAATGAGGGTACAGGATAATTGTCTTTCTTTGAGGCTCGGTTCAAATTGCGAAAGTCCATGCACAATCTGATTTCCCCATTTTTCTTTCTGACAGGAACCAAATTCGCTACCCATGTGGAGTGTCTAACCGAAAAAATGATCCTGGATGACATCAACTTTTGTACTTCTTTATATATTATTAGTTCCAATAAAGTGTTGACAAGGTGTTACCACTACCAGAATGGCTTTGCATTTGGTCTAAGAGGGATAGTGTGCATGATAATCATCATGTCATATGTCTTGAGATCATCATAGCTCCAGGAAATGATGTTGTGATACTTCTGTAGTGCTTCAATAATCCCCTTTCTTTCTTCATGGGTGCACACTTTACCTATGAACATGTTCTTGGCATTTCAAACTATCCCTAGATTGTAAGTGTCACATTGGCCACTAATGGTATCCTTCTTAGCTTGCTGGTCCTGGTCTCTAATCTGATCAAGGTCAAAGATCCACTCCAATTGAACCATTCCCTTAGGAATGATGTTGGCCTTTTGGTTGATAATCCCTTCTATAGCCAAGTCCACCTCTTGGGGTTTGACCTATCGATTATCTGAGAAGAAAACACATCCGAACTGGTGATGAAATCTAGGATATGTTTTTCATCATTGAATACTTGGAAATTAGCTACATTATTCGGCACTGACAAGATGAAGGTGAGTTCCATTGTGAATCTTTTGAGGCCTGATAGGGACAACGGTTGCAACGTGCTTGCTGCCTACACCAGGGCATTAGCAGTATGATTCTGAGCATGCATAATCAATTGAATTTTGAATGAATATAACCCTTCTAGTAGATCCCATATGCAGTACCAGTAGTTAGTGAGTCTTCGATCATAATAGAAATAAAGTTGTCCGACTTGTTTTACAACTAAATCCGAATCTCCGTACACTTCAACAATTTTGATACCCTTCCTTAATGCCATTAAGAGGCCCAAGACCAAGGCCTCATACTCTGCTACATTATTGATACAATAAAATTGAAGCCTATGAGCAGCAAAGTATGACTTACCTTTGGGACTGATCAATTTGAAACCTACCCCAACTCTGTTCTTAGATTTAGATCTGTCAAAGCACAATGTCCAGAATCTAGGAGAATCCTTGGATGTAGAATATGCAGTTTGGACTCCTGCCTTTGATGGAGCCCTCATTTCAGTAATGACTTTAGGAGATACAGGGACGGAATGTGTTTTTTCGGTTAGAGTAAATCCTATTTTCTAATATATTCGATTGCTACTTGACACAGGTAGCAGTCAAATTCTGAGTGAGCAACATTGTGTACCCTACACTAGTTAGGTAACAAGATCTCTTTGAAGTCCATTCGAGTTCCCAGGCTAACCTGGTCCTGAACACATTTTTCCATGAAGTCCTAGAAACCATCGAGTAATCCCTGAGTGTCATTCTCTCCTAATTCTTCATCATCAGATTCGATTAGCACTGCAGTGCTCTGAGAAACATTTTCCAAACTAGAAGGCGGGCTACATAGTACGAGAAAGACCTTGCTCATTCCTTGGTCTTCAGGGTATTCCTATTCATTCCAATATGACACTGGGGAATAATTCCCTAGACTTGTTTCAGCATACAGCACCTCATTCATGTTGTTGTACTCAGTGATCATGAATCTCATCTATGGTTCCCGATCAATCCGAATCTGATTTGACATTCCTTTCCATGGCAGCCACATATGTGAGTAATCAGTCGCGGCGTATCCGTTCAATACCCTCATGAAATCCCTTCCTAGGATTATAATGTATGTATCAGGGATATCAACCACCTGAATCTCAATGGTCTATTGGATTCGAGGATCAACAACAACTTACATAGGTATTCTATTAATTTCCCCCACTATGCTGATTTTTGTTTTCTCAAGTTGTGTTACTTTTCATTGAGAGGGAGTTGGCATTATTCTGAGTGTTTTGCACATGCTTAGGGGCATAACATTGGCCAAGGCTCTTGAATCAAGCAAGAAATTGTGGAGGTTCTTCCCAAACACATGGATGGTGGTTAGAAAGGGAGGAGTTTCGAATTTCCCTTGAAACAATCCTCCAGAAACGTCCATCTAAGCAACTTGGCTTTTATCTTTCTCACTGCCCTTGCCCTGGGTTTGTGCCTGATTGGCCAACCTATCGGGCTTCTTGTTTGCTTACTGACTCACTAGAGGGTTAGCCTTGCCTTTGAAAATCTACTTGATGACTGACTGATTTTGTTGATCACCAAAAGAAACCTTCTTTACTGGAGCTTCCTGAGTTGACCCCTGTGGTGGAGTCCTATTTATCATTCTGAAAAAGACATTATTGATAGCAGGCACTTTTAGAAGTTTAAATGCCAGCACGCTTAGCTTCACCCTTTTGAATTCTTCAGTAATACACTCCCCCATCTGCTCAATTTATTGATCACAAGGAACATTTTGGAAGGAGGTGGTCGCTTGGATTTGGTTGTTTCTTTTCTATTTATTTTTGCTGAGGTACTGTGTGGGTGTATGGGGAAAACCTGGGTTATTATTTACATTCAGATTGGGAGGGGTTCTAAAATTATTTGGCGGAGTGGAGGTCATAAAAGGACCTCCAACATGACCTCCAACTTGTCTATTTCTGAGGTTGTAAGGAGTAGTCCACTGGTGAAACATTGAGAATTCATCCTCCCTAAGATCTTCTTCATCATCTTTGGGACCATTATCTACTTAATCGAAAAGTTGAGCTAAAGGAATTTCAGAACTTACCTCTTTCATTGTATCATTGTCGTTCGAATTAGCACCTTCTTGTTTAGGTGTGTTACATTTTTCCCTTGGGAAGAGAGCCTGGTTTAGCACCAACATCGAGGAATCATATGGATCAGATGGGATAATGTCTCTGCATCCCAAATTATCGATCGCATTCTGAACTTCTACCAGGAAAATCTCAATGGTAGTTTGAATTCCAGACAATCCAGTTCAGAATAGTGACTCATCCAGTGAATTCAACACCAACCAGATAAAGTAGCCTCTACCAAGTAAACTTCGCTTGCGGGGTTTTCATTGTTGTTGTTGTTGCGAGGATCAAAAGGTATGGGTATGCCACCATTGTTGGGGCATGTATTCCACTTCCGGTTTTTTCTTTGGAAGGGTCTTTTTTGGAAGTTCTGATTTCTGTCATAATTCTGCCCCGACAACATGCTAGCATCCTGATTGTCCCAATTTTCAAGCTGATCTTGATTTTCCCTATTAAGGTTGGCCTGGATGCTCTTTTGCAATGCCTGCAGCTAGTTGTTCTGATTTCTTAAATGTATCATTTCGGTTGACATTTTCTTGATCATTTCTATGAGCTCGTCGATTCTATCCTTTTCGGTGTTTTTTGGTTGTGGCCAGATGTTTTGAAGGAACATGAACTGTGCCACCAACTGATTCTGATGAGAAGTGGGAACTTTATCGCTTGAAGGTATGCCGACACCTGGGACTGTTTAGGATGTGACTATTGCTACTAGGGCAACAAGTAGTGAGGTATTGGATATGCCAAGTTCATTGGCTGCCCAGGATGCAGATCCAGAGGTACTTGTGACACTGGATTCATCAAGGGCGTCTGATGCTGCAAGGCTTTCATGGGTCCTTGAATCTGCATCGGATGTGCAGTTTTCCCAAGAGTAGGCAATGGACTGAATATGTTCTACCCCAAATCTATGCTGGCATTAATGGCTTCAGTGTATGCATTGACCAACCTAGCTGGTGGTGGTCTCATTCTTTTCACCAAGGTTGAAGTGAGATTGTCCAAGGCTGCATAGTAAACAGGCAAGACAACAACATCATTGAAAACATATAGGGCCTGTAGCTGAGTGTACACTCTGTGGAAGCGGTCATTGAACGAGTTGATTGATTCATTGATTTCCCTATGAACTGACATGAAGTGTCAATACAAATCTACGGGGCTGATCGGGGTCTTGAAATTCTCTAGAAATGAATTTTTCAGAAGATCCCATGTGTTGATAGTTTCGGCTAGTAAATTCACATACCAATAGAATGCCTCCTCCCCTAAGGAGTAAGGAAAGAGCCTGTAAGCCACAACTTCATATATGATCTGCATAGTCTTCAGGGTAATTTCAAAAATCTTGACATGCTCCTTGGCTGTCCTCAGTGGATCCCGAGAGTTGAACTTCATGCAGAAATTCTCAAAATTCTTTGGAATATCATGGTAAAGGTTGAAGGTGAGAGGAGATGGTTTATTACCTAGCCACGCCATTGGGAAGGGTGGTGGAGGTGGCTGCACCAAATTGGTCTATATCTGTAGCAGGGTGACAACAGTTGATGAGGCAGCAACAGACCTGGTGACTGTGTTTGGCTAAAAGGTAGTGTTCAGCCTAGCTGGAGAGGTAACCTGGAAGGTTGTATGGATCAGATGAGCGAAAGGTGGTGCTGCCAGTGAAGATGAAGGAGACGGAGGTGAAAGAGTAGTGAGCTGCTTTGACAAATTGGTGAAGGATGGTTCCCCTCATTTAGTTCTCTTAGCTCAAACAGGGGGTTGTAATTCCTTAAACTCTCCCTTGTTTGGTGTAGACCTCAAGACTCAGTGGAGTCTCTTAGGGGAGAATGACCCAATTTGATCCAAATTTACCTTTTAGCCCTCCTTCTAGCACCAGTTATGTTGATGGTTTTTTATGCACTTCTCAACATAGGTAATGCATAGGTGCATCACCTCTCTTGAAAGACAATCTTGCACAATCAAATTGCAGAACACTATCCCAAGGTCTCTCAGATGCTAGATTTTGACGATGCTTGGAATGTATTAGTTGTTTGATGTGATTTTGATGGAATCACAAGGTGGTCTTACGTGGTTTAACTCTATAAGAGAATTGGTTCAGTGAACGGAGTTCTTCGAATATGAAATTACTGCACTTCGATGTAGGCTCCGACAACAGTCTTGGACTCCATTGTTTTGTCAGATTTGGCTTTATAATGTGCAATGAACCTTAGCACAAATTGATCCTTAAAAAAAGGAAAAAAGGGACAAGGAAGAAGGATGGTTTTTGGATGTGCAACTATTGATGAACAGTGATCATGGAGGTGCCTACTATGGACAGTTTCCTTAAATAGAATTTCACTTAATCTGAATTCTCACAATGTCATGAAATCTATGGTATCTTCTAAGGATTGTAGATATTCATCATTCATTCACCATGTAAATGTGAACAAAGAAAAATTTTAAATAGTAGCTATGAAATTAAAGTCCAAACAAACTTTGCATAGTCACCTACCAACAACAAATGACCAAAAGTATGGACAAGGAAAGCATACACACAACAAAAAACCTCATAACCAAGGACAACATACTAAATCCACTATAGCTAACTAAATGATACAAGAACAACAAAGTAATTTGAAGTAAAGTTTTAATTAAAGGGAGGAGAATCATGAAACATGTAGAGAAACCCAAAAATACACTAGGAAATGGTTGTATTTTCTATTATAATTTTTGCAGCATGCCTTTACAACAACTCAACTCCCTTCAAATGAGAGGAGGAAAGCCCTATTTATAGTTTTCAAAAAGAAAAATAAGTGGCCAAGATTTGATTCTATTGTGTGGCCAAGATTCAGTTTACACTAGGATTTCACCTACCCCCAAATATATTTCATTTATAAAACATTTCTTGTCTTTTCCCTATTTTGTCATCTAGTGAGAGCACTGTAGCAATTTCATCCTTTAGCTATTTTCTCTTTGTTGTAGGTATTCTTTGAGGAATTCTTCATCGATGATAGGGTTGCCTTCACATTTCTTTAATGTTGCATATTCCTCGAAGTTCAAGATCATCGGTTGGAACTTATCTACTTCCATGATATCTGATCACAACACCTGGTAGCTCCATTCCTGAGAATTGCTGACAAGCTTCTTCCAATCATCGTCATACTTATCAACATTGCTTCTGAAAAGCTCCAATTGGGCAAAGGCTCAAGTAACAAAACCCAAGAAATTTATGGTAATCTTAGCCGACATCCCATCTTCCATGTTCTTTAAGAAGTGGGGCTTTATGCTTTCTAGATTAATTTCGACGATGGGCAACTCGTACCCTGTCATTAGGTTGAGGTACGGAGAACACTCTTCTCTGGTTTCCCTAGACCATTCGATATCCGGCGCTATACATTCCAGGATCTGCTCTAGTCTTTTCCTCCAATAATCAAAATCTCACTTCCATACATCCACTAACCAGTGGTCATCATCTTTGAGGGCAAGGTCCTTCTCCCAGACCTCGCTTGACAATGTGAGTATGGCCTTAATTTTTGTGTAGGCTACTTTCTATTTCCTCGGGAACTCCACGCAGACATGCCTCGTACCCTCAAGAGTTCTTTGTACTTCTAAGAACTTATTTGTTGTCCAGACATCCAAGTTGATACCTGTGTTTCCCATGTCTAAGACCTATCGGAACCAGTTTTTCGTAATCTTATCCAAGTTCCTTCTCTTATCTGATTTATTGATCTTCTCTTGAGATAGCAACTGAGGCGGGATTGATGATGTATTGGTCTGCTCATCTAGGGATAACCACTGCTGAATATAGGCCATCAAATAAGCCACTTGTGCCTTGAGTTCCTCCTTAGAAACCTTATCTTGTTGGATAAGATGCACCACCGTTGCGACCGATTCCTGGAGGTGGTCGACCTTTTGCTCCCTTGTGGCCACTCCCAAGTTGATGGTGGAGATGTTATAAGCTATTCCTTGTTCTCCAACCATCGGCATCGCTATTTGTACTACCCTAGATCCTGAGGCATCCATGGTCACCTTTGATCTGATCTTTGTCTTTTTCTCTTTCTTGCTACTTATCTATGCTCTTGCCAGTATGGCTTCCAACCTTGCCTTAGGATCTTTTGGGGTGGGAGTCTTTTGCTTCAACTATTTCTCCAACCAATCGGGTACTTGGGGCTCTTCCCTGGGTGGTTCACTTTGATTGCTTCTATCCTCCTTCTCATGCTCAATGGCTCTGAAAAAAAGAGCCCTATTCTTAGTTCCTGCATCTTCTTTCTCCTCATCGGAGTCCTATTCGAGTGTTACACACTTAATGGGAGACTTGGGTCGTAGTTTCTCATTGGAGGGATCCTCCCTTTCAACACCCTTTTCTTCTTCATTGTGGTTGTGTTCATGTTCCCGTAGCTTCTCTTGCTTATCTTCATGGAGGGATGCTTGCTCATTGTAATCTAGGGTTTGGCAATGCCCCTATGTTGGAGACCTGCTTCCTTCCGTCTCTAGAGCAGCAATTTCCTCTTCACGTGCAAGATGATTCTTAGCTTCCTTATCCTCAATCTCCTTAAGCTGCTTGCCCCACTCTGCATTGAGTTCGAGGTCATTTTTTTCCCTAGTTAGTCCAGCATCTAGCTCCTCACTACTCACACCGGGGGACTCGTAGGCCACCTCATTTATCTCCCGACGCTTGAACAGTGGATGCTCATTGTACTCAAATTATTTGTCTTCTAGCCCTTTCATAGCCTCCAGGTGTCATCACTCAAGTTCATCAGATATCTACATGGTTGCCTCCATTCTTGGTGGTTCAGTTGGGGGAGGGAGAGCTAGAGCTTGGGCCATAACTTGAGGTATTGCAGCTTGCACCACTAGATTAGAAAGCATCCCTGAAAGCTCGGTTGGCATGTTTTGCATGTACTTCACAAAGGATTCTGGGAGGCTAAGGGAAAAAATCATAGTAGTGGAAATGTAGGGGAGGGAAGGAGACATAGAGGAAGAGGAGACCAGCGAGGTCATGGTAGAGGATGAATCCATGGGAATAATCTGTATGATTGGAGAGGTGGAAGCAAGGTGGACAAAGATGCCCACCGTAGGTGGGGAGGAAGCGGAAATGACAAGCGAAGCATGCGGGATGGTGGTAACTGCAACAACAATTACAGTGGATGGGGAGCTTGGTGGGTAAAATCCCTCTTCTCCTTGCCCAAGGAGTAGACCTCTGGGTATCACAGTCATCTCTATGGCCCTAGTTGTTTTTCTTTGTTTCTTTAGTGGCTCGCCTTCTAATGGATTTCGAGCATAAACCTTTGATTTGGGTAGTTGCTCACAGATTTCTTCTCTCTTCTTGGTTTTGACTGATGGTGGGGTTTTGGATGTTTCCCCAGTTTTAGAGGTAGCCACTCCACCATCAGAGCTACTTGGTTCACTTTCTTGTCCCTTAAACAATAAGGCAACTCCTTGCTATTTGAATTGGGCCACTTGTTGGTCAATCCATACCCTCATCTAGACCTCAACGGGTTTAGTGAGTATGTCGATGTTGTCAAGCTCTCGCTCATTCTAGGAAATTATAGGTAGTGGAAAATTGGTGATGGAATCATATCCCAAATCGATCACCGTGTCCTCATTCTCTTCAAGCTGGTTAGGAACCGGGCATAAATTTATTCTCCACACATAAAGAGCAATCATGCACATGTAGTGTCACCACCACACTTCAAGATCATCTTTACAATTAGCCTAGAAATATTCAACATTTTGTAGGTGGGCATACTCCCGTCCCAGTGCCTTTCTGATATATCTGTATGGGTTCATTCGAGGCTGAGCTGTATATTGTTAGAAGTGGTATTCGGCCAACTCTCATTCTAAGTACCCTATATAGTGGGAGGTATGGATCTTTTAGATCCCTTGGCTGAACCCAATGGAGTAAGGTGTACACACCAGACGCTTGTTGCTCAAGATATTATGGATGTTTCGTAGCTATTAAGTCAACTCTAATAGTATAATCTAGTTATTAGGGTACTGGGGTAGCTTGTTTGGTCTTTCTGTGAATCCCTAGGCACAGATGTAAGTGAACCTTGGGAATTGTATGTATAAGAAGGCATATTGCCTTAGGAGGGCTCTAGCACTGTGGGAAACTCTTCTCTGAAAGTCACCTCCTAGAGATCGAGTGATGTGGGTGATGAATGCATCATTCACCCTGCAATAATCCTTCTTGAAGTTTCAGTACTACAGTTGAGGGTATTTATCATAAGGCTTAAGCTCTGCCCCCTATGCCTCACTGGGTACTGCAATTAATCCATGATAATATCGCCGGTCTGCGAGAGATTATACCAGGTAGGATGTCATATAAAACTTGGAGGTCTTCTTCACACTTTTAAATTGGTCGTGCAAGAAATCACTAATTATCTCCCCCCAATAAAAGGCAGTGTCATCACCATGGAGAATTTGCTCCACAAATTAGAACATTCATTCTTGGAAGAAGGTCGTAGTAGGAAGACCCATCACTCGGCTTATCAAGGTCATGAGGTCATGGTAATCCTTGAAGAAATCCCTCTGAAAAAGCTCCTGAGGGATCTTGCTGACACTACCCCGCTTGTCCTTCAACCAATACTGATCGATTAGTTTCTTACATTTCAGTGGATCCTGCTCCCATAATTCCTTGCATTCGTCCATGGTGGGGGTCTCCATGCTCTTAAAGGTAGGAATGTGGAAAGTTGTCATAATAGCCAATGGGGACATATTTGTAAGGATATTCCCATCCCGGTACACTATAGTTCGGGTCTCAATTTGATATGCCTCTATGCACGCCATTACCAATTCTGAGGCGACCTAGGCTGGTGGTATGCCTATAGCTTTGGCAATTCCACTACTTCTTATCAACCTCGCATTTTCTATCCTGGGATTCACCCTGACTCTCTATGTAAATTCATCAACATCGACCTGACTGATATTGGTATCCATGACATCTCTCCAAAGAGTGGTGATTTTGGATTGTAAAGGGACCCCTTGAAACTTTTACTTCATCTAATCCTTATCCTCCTTGCCTTAGGGTGCCTTGGCTATTCCTTTCCCCTTCTCCTTGGAGGCACCAAAAGTTTTTGCACCGGATTCCATAAATCTTGCACAAAAGACATGAATTAGTAACATTAAATATGAAAAAATGGCACCCGACAAGTCCCTACAAACCAATGTTAGCTCCACAATCATTATTCATATTCGATAATTGCATAACATTTGATAAAACATCATTAGAAAGAAAAGTAGGTGACTCAGGTTCCCAAGGCCGAAGTTCCCTTAGAAGAATGCCGCATGGAAGGGAAAATTAGGTATGGAATTCCCAAAGGTTTTTCCTGGTGTTGTATTTTCTCAAGTGAGGGTTGGCATGAAAGAAGACCTAATTTTAGCAAGTGGGTCAAAATCGATTTTGGATTTGGAGGTCATTTGAGCCTTCACTTAGGAGTTTGGGTATTAGCTGAAGGGCGGCCACTAGAAACGGTGCAGAGGAGATGGAACTTCGGTCATCAGATTTTGAAGTTTAGGCCAACATCATCGAGAAGCAGTTACGGGTCATCCATCTATGATGATGAAATGCAAGAGGTAATCTGCGAGGGGAATTCTGGAAGACAATCTTCAGAGACAATTTTTAGGAAATGGGAAGGCTAGGCGACGAACAATGGATCGGGACCCGAAGGTCGAAAAGTCACTTCGAATTCGCCGTATAAAACGATGCTAGTGGAATGGAATCCCGAAAGTGAAATTCTGGTGGTCAGGGTCCAAATATACATTGGGCACTATTTTTTTTTTGGGGGGGGATTTTTCACAAGGCGAAAGGGGGACCGGGGTCCAAGATTCGGAAAGACATCCTGGGACAACCGTGTAAAACAACAAAAGGGACACAAAATTTTGGGGACAAAATTCTAGAGGTCGGGGTCTGAGGAGTGCTTGGATTTTGGTTTCTCCCTTGAAATTTTGAATGGATTTTGCAGGGCCAGGATCTGAGAGTCGAAAAGACGCTCAAGACAGGCCATGTAAAATGATGAAGTTAGCACGAAATTCCGAGAATAGAACTCCGGGGATCAGATCCCGTGGTCAGTTTGTTTCTTTAACGATTTTGATTTTTTGCAAGTTGGACACAGATTTCGTAGGGCTGGAATTCAAGAGTCAAAAAGATCCTTGAGGGAGGCTATTAGAATGGCAGGGGCACAACGGAAACCCGCGAAGGGAATTCTAAAGGCCGGGATCCAAGACAAGCTTGGCCGCATAAATTTTGAAGTTTGAAGATTAAGTTTTGCGCAGACGGCTGCGGGAAAGTCCGGGCCCGAGTAAGGTGGTCGCCTATTCCAAAGAATAGCGATGGGGAGGTCCAACTCTAGTTCAAATTTTGACTCCTCAAACGATCGATTTTTCACATTTTAAAACATGGGTTTTTATGGGAGGGTACTTATCTACTAGATTTTAACCCTATTTTACATTTTTACTTCATTTTAACCTAGAATTTTATGAAAAGGAAGGTGAGGCACGTAGACGGCAGACGTACCTCAAAATATTGAAGAGGATGGTGTTGGATGTGTGAAAAAAAATTGTCGGACGAGAGCTCGGGCGTGGGGTCAGAGAATGCCTGATGCGGGGAGCTCTGCAAATTTCTCTATCACTAAGTCACGTGAAAATGACAGCCGAAAAATTAGATTTTATATCCAAAACTGTTATTAATACCACAAATTAATGCTTCATACGATGGTCCGAAAGGTTTGGGAATTCAAATCTCATAGGCGGCGGCAAGCGACCCGGAGTCCGGTGGTCGGAAAGACATCTAGCTGCAGCTGTGAAGAACGACGAAGTTCAGGCGGAATCCTAGACGCAAAAATTCAAGGTCCGGGGTTCGGGGTCTGGAAAGATGTTGGGCACTGGACGCTAGTAGCAACAAACTCAAAACGGGAATCCGGAGGGGGAAACTCGAGGGTGTGGACCCGAAAGGGGCCACAGACGTCCGAAGGGCATTCCAACAAGGGAAACCCGAACTAACCTTAGATTTAGCATTTTTAAAGGGGTCGAATTTGTTCAAACTTAATATGTGACTTTGGAGGGTGAGTTGACCTATGAGGGAAAAAAAATGGATATGCAAAATGAGGCGAAGCCAAAAGGGACCCGACAATCAAAAAGAGGGAAGAGAGGGTCCCCGTTCCGAATGGGGTGTATGTGCAACAGGCACAACAAAACCCTAGTAAGTTTCAAAGGAGGCCCATAGAAAATCCCATAGCAACTTTTCAAGCCTACTGTAGGCAGTTTTCGAAGGAGCCAAATAGGAGGAGTAGTAAACATGAGTGGCTACCAAGATTTTAGAACAAACCTCGAACTAACTAGCTAGAGAAAGAGGATTGGTAATCCAGTAAGAAAGATTCTTCTCGACCCTGGAGAGAACAACTTGTGAAAGCTTCCTATGGGAAGCGTAGAAGGTGAAGGGGATGCCCAAAAAATGAAAGATATCTCCCTGCCCAATCAACTTCCAATTATAGGTTTGAATCCATGCAAGAGTGGGTAACACAGATTGCCTATAGCATAAGGTCTTGTGCCATTAGATGGTAGAGCCAAAGGCAACACAAAAAGTGCTAAGACAATCAAGGGTAGCAGTGATTGATTCTTCTTCTTCCAAGAGAGTGAGAAATGAATCATCCGCAAAGTGGCCATTAACAAGTTGCTCCTAAGAGTTTGGGAGAAGAATCCCTTTGACATGTTGCTAAGAAATAGCATGGGATAAAAGGTAACCAAAGCCTTCAGTCGCAAGCACATACAAAGAAGGGGCAAGAGGACAACCTTGTTGAATTGAGAAAAAAAGACCAAAAGTAGTAGACTGGCAACCATCAATGGTTATACAAGCTAAAGCATCAACAAAAAGAATAGGAACTGACTAAATGAAGTTGGGTCCAAAACCCAAGGCTTGCAACATCACAAGAATGAAAGGCCATTCAATGCAGTCATAGGCTTTGGCAAAGAGCGTTGGGCCCACTCCATGCCTTCCCAAACAAAAATGATATTATCCAAAATAAACCCGGATTTGATGAAACTAGTCTGCTCTAGGTGCACAACCTGAGGCAAGAGATGGAGAATTTTGCAGAGCCAGAGCTTTGACAATGATTTTGTAGGAGACATTAAGAAGCGTGATGGGCCCCCAATTGCAAATATCCTCTAAATCCCAAGGCTTAGGTATGAACTTTATATTTCCCTTGTTCATTAAATTTCCTAGAGAGTTAGCTTGAAAAGCTTCAAGATAAACATGATGCAAATCACTCCCAACATAGTCCCAAAGAGCTTTGTAGAATTCACAAGGGAAGCCATCAATCCCAAGAGCCTTGTCATCAGCCATACAAGAAACAACTTCCTTGAGATCATCACAAAAATTTATTTGGGCTGAAGAGGCCTATGTGGCACAATAGCAAGGTAGTCCTAAGGGCTTGTTGTCACATAGGCATGGAATCCTGTGCAGTGAACACCTACTTATAATGGCGCACAAAGGCTTGGAGAATTTTGGGTAGCTCAGAGAGTACCCAAGTGCCATCCTTGATCTTTTTGGTGCTTGGGGATGAGTGCTTGACACAAAGTGCCAAAAAAAATTCTTTGGAGGCACAATCATAGATCTTAAGCCAATGTAGCTGACCTTTTATTTGCACTCCTCTGGCAGAATAATTATCAGCCACTTGATTTTTGTGCCTTAATTCTGCTACCCTGACTTGATGTAATGGGGAAAAAGGATTGGCCACCAAAGCCTCCATAGTTGCATGTAATTCGGTAGTGGTAGCCTCATAAGATCTTCGGTGAAATATGGCCAATTGGTGCCCATAAATGTGAAAGAAATGAGTAGTATGAGTGATGGCATCCTTCCACTATGCAATCTAGCCTATTTGGCCAGTTGGTCTGCACTCCAAATTCCACACTCAATGAAAGTGGGCTAGAGTGGGCTTGTGATAGAGCAAAGACATGTTAAAAAAGAATTGAGTTTTACATGTTTTTGGTTGACAAGACCTCCATTCAATGCAAAAATGAATAGGGAAGTGATCAGACAGAGTCACATCCACTAACGGCTTCACTGGCAAGGCAGAGCTAGCAAAAGAAAAGAAAGATTGAGTCAAGATCATGGCATGATTAAGTCTTTTAAAAAATCTATCAGAACTAGCCATGTAATTACACCAAGTCTGCTAGAGGGAATGAGAATGGTGGTAGCCAATCTTGGGATCAAAAAGCCCCAATTTATTATGCATGTAAAACCATGCATCCCTTTCACCTTAAGCCCAATGGAAGGGCAAGGTGCCATCCTTATCACACACAATGTCGACCATATTGAAATCCCCACAGAGCAACTAGGTGGCAATTGGTAGAGAATCAACAACTGAGTGCCAAAGCAAAGAGCACTCCACATCATCATTAGAGGCATAAACATTAATAATCCCAAAGGAATGATTATCAATATTGAGAAGAAGCTAGAATACCCACTCAGAGTGATTAGTCCCATGATCCACAACGCAAGAATACAATCATGGGGAAAAAAGAGTGGCGGCTCCACCATGCCCGATTTCATGCAAACTGCAAAAAATAGTACTAGCTGGCCAAATAGAGCAGCAAACTGAGGCAAGCAAAAATCCTGAGATTTTAACTTCTTGGAGACAAAGCACTTCAATCCCTGAGTATTTATGTAAATTATCCCTAACAGAATACTTTATGGAGAGGACAGTTAGACCTCGAACATTCCATGAAAGAAAATTCATGGATAAAACTCCTCCATGCTTTCGGAATCCAGTTCCACCTCAACTAGGGAAGAGTTGGTGTACTCGAGTCATCTTGCTCTCATGACTTGCTTAAGCCTAGTTAGGTGTCCTTGTTAGTTGAACCTAGTTGAGTTCACACCTCAATCCTTTCCACTTCATGTGGATCTTGATCTTGATTTCCACATCTTGTGGATCTAGATCTTCTTGTTTTCTCCTATTTATGATTGCGCAATGATCAATATTTTAATGGGGTTTTGACATCATCTTGTGCCTATTTTTTATCTCCTTGATCCTCAAATATGACATGGTATCAGAGCCATGAAGGAATTTTTTAGGCCAGAAGCAAATGCAATGATTGTGTTAGAGCTTTTAGATTTTCTCTGTTCTTAAACGGTTGCAAATCTTTGTTTTTCATTCAAAATCGTTCTTTGGAAGTTGAATCTCATCAAGTTCTCTGCTTCGGCCAATTTTACTCATCATTTTTGTTGAGTGAGTGTTTTAGAGGCTATTGCAAGCCGATTTTCAACTATCGGCTGGGTGCGCATGGAGGAAAGACATCTTTTTTAATCGAAGGTCAAGTTTTGGGGGTGGATGCTTCTATTTTGGGGGTCGATTCTACCTCATTCTATCCAAGCCATCACATGCACTCTGCTCAGACTGATGTGTTCACTCTTATAGGGTGACACATCAAGGGGAGGATGATTGGAGACGTGAAATCCTCTATTTTTGTTTCTATTTGGAGATATTATTCATAGGAAGCCATAAACTGATGGCCGCAGTGGAGGAGGGCATGCATTTTTTACTGTTTGAGGGAAAATTGATTAAGAATTCATTTTTCCTCATGATTTGGTGATTTGGTAGATGCAATTTCTTGTCACATTCCTCTGTCTTTTCATATCACAAGGGTCTTGGCATATTGTATTTGTATTAGATCAAGATCCTCAGTCCACGCATCAAGAGGCCATAGAAAAATCAAGCCCACACAACAACCCAAAGTCATTCCTCACATGGCCACATTTAGTCTCAGACACCCAGCTCATGTGACTATTAGTTTCAGCATTTTCCATAATAGAGCTCAAGTGAAATAAAGGTGTGAACTATGGTCTCATAGGCATTGCTCACATAGGCATGAACTTTGGCAGCGGTTGGACCTATCTTCTACATCCAGCGCAACAAACCCCGAGACGGCCTTGAGAAGACTTGGTAACATCTCTTCTCCTTCATTTCCTTGACTCACTCAAAGAGTCAATCTGCCAGAATGCCCACTTCCACCTTTTGAATTGGTCAATTTAGATATCTTGCTTTGATTTTTTCACATAAAGAGAGCATGGTAGAATTAACAAAATTATCTTTAACCTCTAATGTTAAAATGCTAAACATTAACCATGTGTGAAATTTCAAGTTTATGTTAATTTTTCACATGATCATTTAAAATTTTGAAAAGGAGGGGGTAAATTTTTTTGCAATTAATTTGTAAAAAGGAGATTTGTGATAAGGAGTTAAATTCAATTTGTCCTAGTTAAAATTTTGCAAAAGAAGAAGTCAAATCTTTTTGCAATGAATTTGGAAAAAGTGTTTAAAGAGGAAAGGTCTTTTTCTTTTATTTTGTCATAATTGGCAAGAAATGGGAGGTCATATGGGATTATTAGAAATTCATGCACTCATCTTATAATGTGTCGCTTTTATGTATTTTTCTTTGGGGGGATTATGCAGGGTATTTTATAAATTAATGAACTGAAATAAAGTTCCAAAGGGGGTATTTATCTATTTTTTATCATGGGATACACGACTCATTATTTTGTAATCAACCTAAATAAGGGAAACTATAAGTCTTGGTGTGAAGGCATCCTAAAAAATCTTTGGTATCATAATCTTTTGCCCCATTTGTATGGACTTATCCCTGAATATGGTAATCAATTTAAGAAGGATAAATGAATTAATAAAAATAATCATATTGTTGGATTAATCAACTTATATATACCACATGAATCTTTGATTGTCATCATGGATATTGAAATTCCACATGCATTATGGATCAAAATTTGGGAAATACATGGAGACTCCAATGTTTCTCCCTTCTCGCATGATCCTACTATGATATCAACTCACATGCCACATCATGATTCAGATATAGAGTGTCCAGTTCACACAAAGGAAATCATCATTCCTCCACCTCCTCTTGTTGTTTAATTGGATTTCAGAGTCACTTCTTTGAGAGTTTCCAACACTTATTTGCAACAAGATATTAGTCTTCCTAGCATTTCCAATTGGGATGCATATCTACATGATATTGCATGTCTTTTCATACAGTCCCGCATTGTTGACATGGAAGCACACATTGAGGACATCAGGTTTCATTTTTATGATAGCTTCAATGAAGTTCCATCATCCTTGTCTTCTTCAGATATTCTTGCTCATGCCTTGCCTACATTAGCTTGTATAGTGATAGTATTGGGTTCTTATGGTTCTAGTTATCATCATACATCAATGATCCATGTGGTCCCTATTCTTGAATATTTGTCACATATCAACTTTGGTTTGGAGATCATTGAGCATTCTACGAAGACATTATGGGCACCATCAACATCTTTGGATCTTGTGCATAATTCAAAGACCTTTATAATTATTTTTGCATGTTCCTATTAGGAATGGGAAGATAATTTGCACACTTTTGTAGTTCAACTTCTCCTTAGGGGAGAAATGTGGTTCAACATTCATGGATTCTCTTCGGCATACTTCATCGAGAATCTATGCGTACTACAACATATCTTATGGGGGGATTCCAAGTCTCTCTCTTTCTCTCCTTTAAGGGGAATATCTCTTGTAATTTTGTGATAGAATTAGTTATTGGGGGGTCTTGAGTCCTCCTTCTATCTTTCTTTCACTTGTACATCTTTTGCTTTCTCTCTTTTTGGAGGATAGTTTTTTCCCATGGGTTTTCTATCTTTATCTATTTCTGAGAGCTTAGTTTTGTGCATGGGTACCTAAAATGGCCTTGTAGCCGAGACCCATATTTATTATTCCCACCTAAGCTAGGCTTAAGGGGGGTGTTGGTGTACTCAAGTCATCTTTCTCTGATGGCTTACTTAAGGCTAGTTAGGTGTCCTTATTAGTTGAACCTATTATGTCTCAAAAACTCAGGTTTGAACCACAAGAGGTTGCCAAGCTCTTGACACATTTTTGGCTAATTTACAAGGCTAATTAATGTAATTGAACCTTCTACTCTTTAGGCTCTACTAAACCTAGGTGGGTGTACCTATGTAAATGATGCATATTTGAAATATGCTTCCTACTTGATCAATCTATCCACTATGACAATTTGACAATAGAGAGATGTGATCTTAATTTAGTATAAATAGTATAAGCAATATCAAGGTATAATTAGGTATGTTTAGTTAAAAAATGTGAAGTTTTGAAACAAATTTAATGAAATTGAATAAATAAAATGAGTGAGACCAATTCCTTGTTGGGTAAAACAGAGTCAAATGAAAGTCTACAATGAATGGATTCTATTTGGAAAAAATTGTAATCATTTGGCATACCAATATCTATTTATAACTTGTATAAACATGCAAGATAATGATTAACAAACCCTACTGAAGGAAGAATACCAATCCCAATTATCTAACTCTTCTTACTGATCCAAATAACATTCCCAAGTTACTGTGACTGACCAAAAGGAATTTAATTCTTCCTTGAAGAAACCAAATATTCACATCACACAGATACAACAAATGTGCATTGATAAATTGAATATATACTAGATATATCAACCTAAATAACTATACAACATTGAGTCAGAGACAATTAGATAATACAATAATTTTAACAAACAATTGATACCAAACTAGAACCACCAAAAAATAAATCTGTCATTATTTCCCTAAAGCTTAAACTTGCATCATGGTCTCTACAACATAAAAATTCTAAAATTATCTTTGTTCTAACTATTCTACTAACTCCCAACCTCAATTATGCCATGAATTCATGCTTTTATATCTTTTAGAGAACCTTTCCGGCACCTTTTGGTTTCTCCATGTTCACATTCTTTGAGAGGCAAGGAGTCACATTGTTTTAGAAAATATAACAAAAATATGAAAGGGAAAACAACCACCGCAACAACGGTCACTTTAGCGTGTTACCACGAACCTACATTTCCTCGGTTGTGGTACCATGGTAACATTTCATGTTATCCCATCATCTACCGCTCTACCACGGTGATTGCTCGCTACCTTTTTTGCATACTGATCTACTACGTTCACCTTGATGACCCTTCGTGGTATAGAGGTGTTGGCCCATCACAGTCTTCTCTCCCTTTACCGCTCCACTGTGCTCTACTTGTCTACTCCTTGTAGTTTCATGGTGACTGACCCTGTTCTTTCTACTGCCTTACCATGGGCTATGTTCTATCCCTCTATCGTATGGCGGTGTTTGAATTTTCCATGCTCCGTTCCTTCCACTGCTCTACTGTGGGTGTAGACATAACTGTGCATGGTGTAGTGGTAAAAGGGGACAATGTTTACTATCTTGACTGTAGTACTGTGAACTATTTTACAAAGGGTTGTGGTAAAGAGGTAAATGGTGTTGGCCAAAAGAGGGTGGATGATAAGGCAATGGTATTCCAGTAAAAGACAATTTAGCATTATGGAGGGTGGTAAAATGACTTTTCATGAAAAAGATACCAAAATATTGGGTTCGAATGCGTAAAACCCCTAGAATTTTAATGAAAATTATGGTTCTAATAGTGGCTCCTGTTGGGGATGAGTGATTTTCCAATCACTGCAAGAAACCAAAATATCACTGGGAGATCAGACCAAGATATCAAAGGATATGAAAAATGAAGGAGGTGAAAAAATGGAGTAAGTGGAAAGACGAAAGAGATGGAAAATGGAAGAAAAAAAATGGAGCATAAAAGTGACCGTACACTAGTGTACATGGAAATAAAAAAATGTTTTCAATTAGGAAACTCTAGGATTGTCCATGTACTAGAAAATCCTAGCCTCTTTGAAATTCCTAAACTACTGTGTGTGGAAACAAAATGTTTAAAAAGGTTTATAAATAATTGCCCATGCACTAACAATCCTTAACCCTCTGCTACTCCTTAAGAGAAAAAATGCTTCAGGAATTGCCCATGTACAGGCAACTCCTGCTCCTCTCCAAACATGTTCTATAGGAAATCAGAATTCTCCCCTCCTATTCCAATTATCAGGAAAGGACCCAACCACAAAGCTTCAAACTTTCCATGCTTTCCCTTTTCCTCACATTGAGCATTCCACATCAACACTAGATCATTTTCTTCAAATTTTTGCTCCTTAGCATTTTTATCAAAAAGATACTTCGTCTATGACTGCAACTTCACATTCTTCTTCTGGGCCATTCTTCTTATTTCATCAAGTTCTGCAAGCTGCTCTATTCTTTCCTTCATTGGTTCAAAATATCCAAATCCTCTTGCAGAATAAAATTATAGACTAGTAAAAGATTTTGTAGTGGCATCCTGGCTTGTGTCCCATACACCAGTTCAAATGGATACTTTCCAATCACCTTTTTTTATTGTAATCCTATTTGCCTAGACAACCATTATCAACTTTGAGTCCCATGCCTTTTTATTTGTATCTAACATCCTCTTTATTATCTTCGAAAGACTTTTATTACTTGATTATACCTGACTGTTTGCTTGTGGATGATATGGGGTAGAATAAGAAACATTAATGCCATATGTGTTGTAGAAATATCTAATCTCATCAGATCTAAAACACATCCCATTATTTGTGATCAATCTTACCATTGTGCCAAATCTTGTTATAATGTTCTCCATCAAAAATTTTACCACCACCTTGCTTGTTGCTTGCTTAGCTGGGATAGCCTCCACCCACTTAGTAAAAAAATTTGTAGCATTAGTATCCATTTATGTCCTCCACTTTATTTTTCCTGTATCTCTCCAATGAAGTCAATTCCCCATTGGTGGAAAGGGGATTCTACCTGCAAAGGTCTAAGTGGTAAGGCTCCTTGATACTTCAATTTCCTTGAAAACTTCTGACAAGACTCACATTTCCTTACATGTGCAAAAGAGTCATTAAACACTTTAGGCCAATAATAACCAGCTCTGAGAATCTTATGCACAATAGTCTTAGTAGAATAATGGCCTCCAGACACCCCTTCATGCATCTCCCTCAAGACATATTTTTCTTGTGATTCATCTAGACACAACAACAACATTCCATCCCTATTTTTCCAAAATAGGCCCCCTTCTATAAAAACATACTTAGATTCTTGCAGTTTCAAAGTTCACTTTTGATTATCATTCAACCCCTCAGGGAATTTCATGTGCCTGAGATAATACATTATATCATTGTACCAAGAAGTATGTTCAATACTTGCAACTACATTCTCCTCACCTTCTATATTGTAGATTTGATTTGCTTCAATGTTTTTTTTTTCCATTAGCCTAGCCAAACCCTGTCCTCTTACCAACTTGGTAATCTAAATTTCCATATTGAACTCTTGGAATTTATCAATCCATCTACATATTTTCCCTATAACCTCTGTCTGCACCAGGATATATTTCACAACTACATGTGGGACATAAGTAATTACTTCAACTCCAACTAGATAAGGTATGAAAGCTTTTGCTGCCTTGACCAACGCATATGCCTATTTTTCCATAATGTCATACTTCAATTCCGCCCCTTGCAAACATTTTCTGAAAAAAGATATAGTCTTCTCATGACCTTCATCATTCTTCTGCAACATAATAGCTGCTATGGTGTGAAATGAAGCAAACTAAAATATCTAGAAAGGTTTAGTAAAATCAGGGGACTTTTGGATGGGAGCTTTCTTGATAGCTCTTTTTATAGATATGAAATCTTCCATGGCTTCAGCAGTCCAGTCTAACTTCTCTCCTTTTTTCAAAATCTTGGAGATAGTTTAAAAATCTCTACAAAATTTGATACAAATATCCTAACAAAGTTAATTTGACCAAAAAATGATTGGATTGCTTTGATAGTTTTAGGAATGGAAATTTTATCTATGGCATCTACTCTCTCAGGGTCTATCCTAATCCCATCTTTTGATACAATATGTCCCAAAAGTTTACCATCTGTGACAACAAAATGATATTTTTTAGGATTAAGACTAATACCATATTCCAAATCCTTGATGAATATCTTCTCCAAGTGCCCCACATGATCCTCTACCCTTTTGGAGTAAGCAGTAAGATCATCCTAGTACACCACCATTATAACATTAATTAGATCTAGAAATGCCACATCCATGGCCCTTGAAAAGTAGCTCATGCATTTGTGAGACCAAATGACATTCTCACATAAACATATGTTCCCCATGGTGTAGTAAATGTTGTCTTGTATTGCTCAGACTCTTCTACTTTAACCTGGTTGTATCTAGAAAACCCATCCATCATTGATAGTATCTCACACCCTATTACTTTGTGCAATATTGCCTCCATATTTGGGAGAGGATAATTATCTTTAAGAGAAGAAACATTCATATTTTTGAAATCTACACACAATTTAATATCCCCATTTTTCTTCTTTACTGGAACCAAATTTGAGACCCATGTTGAATGTCTAGTGCGTTTAATAATACCTCCATCTTTGAGTTTTTCTAGCTTCTTCTACATCTTAGGTTCCATAGTTGGGTTAATAGGCCTCTACCTTTGTCTGAATGGTTTTGAGTCTAGTTTAAGTGAAATTTCATGCTGGAAATGATCTTCTTTGTATTCCTTGAGATCCTCATAAGACCAAGAAAATACATGTTTATACTTTCTCAATAATGAAATCAACATTCCTCTGATGGTTGGTCTTATCTTACTTCCAATGTAGACCCTTTTTGGTGCTAAATCAATTCCTAGATTTACTTCTTCAATATCTTCTTTCTTGACTGATGTGTGCTTCATGAGAGAGCGATCATTCCCATCATAAACTCTTTCCAATGCCACAATCCCTTTGGGGAGCTTTTGGTTTTAAGCTGCAAAACTTCCTTCCAAAATACAATCTGTTTCCCATTCACTTCTTCCACAAAAGAATTGAAGTCAATCTCATGTTCCTCATACTGATCTATACAACGAAGAAACTTCAAAAGGTCGGTATCATCATTAAAAACCTGCCAACTATATATATTGTCAGGCATAGAAGGTATTGTTTTGAATTCAACTTGAGAAATTCTAGCCAAAGTGATATCATCTCTTTTCAAGGCTACATTAGCTAGAAAGTTTTCCTTCAAATTTCCTGATCTATCTATCCAATCAATTGAGAAAGAATCAAAAAATTCCACAGTGTCCCACACAACATTTCTATATTATTTCAACCTCTTATTATTTGCAGCATATCTCTATTTGATTTGTGATACAACTAGCTCAGAATCTCCCAAGACAGTTAGCAATTTAATCTTGTGCTTGATAGCCATATTTAAACCAATCAATAAGGCTTCATATTCTGCCACATTGTTTGTACACTCAAAGGTTAACAAAAATGAATATTTTAATGTTATACCTTCAGGTGATATAAAAGCTACTCCAGATCCATTGCCTTCTTGGGTGCATGCCCCATCAAAATAAATCTTCCACACACTCGACTGATGTTTAGATACATGCTTATCAATTGGGTCAGTATTCACTAATTCAGGCTGAGATAGTTCTACTTTGAAACTCCCTAAATCCACATCATACAAACAATTGAGTTTTTCTTGAGGAATATACTCAACAATCTAATTCATCCTTTGCTCTCCATACAATTTGACTTCTTCACCATTGACTAGTATTGTGGCATATGATAAATCAAACTGCACATTGCCTCCAACCGCTATAGTCCATTGTCTTGACAAAAGTATTCCAAACTGAGGAGGTGTGTCAATTACAATTATATCAATGTTATAAGTCACTTGTGGGTAAGTTTCCAATTTCACTTCCACATTTTTCATAACTCCCACAACTGGGACGTGCCTACTATCCATGACATAACATTTACCACCCTCAACATCTACCCACGTACCAAGTTGTTTCATCACCCCTACCAGCATAATATTCACAGAAGCACCTGAATCTATCATGCAATTTCTTAAAAAATTTCCATTTATAAGTAGGGTAGTAAAAAATGGATCTATTTGTGGTGTATTCATCAATGCGTCACTTAGGCAAACCTCTGGAACTTTTACTTTTTCCTTCCTATTAGAAATTTAAGGAATCTCTTTATATTCAGGGTTTACATTTTGATTTCTCCCACTAGTCATTAATTGGATAGAAATTTCCCTATACTCTTTAATATTCATCATTTCAAGTAATGGGACATACATTTTTACCGAGGACAAAGCCTGGATGAAGTGAAAAGATGCACCTTCAGTTCTGATCATCTTCTTTTTCTCTGTTGATTCTCCTTCGTTCTCCTGCTTCTCCTTTTTGCATGTCTGATCTGGATTTTGTTTGTCCTTGGGCAATTATTTGTTTTCTTCTTTAGGGAGATACTTTTGTTCTATTTTATCAAACTGTTTATCATCGATTATTTTTGAAGCTTCATGGGGAATTTTCTTATTCTTCAAAAATATTCCTCTTGGAACACCTTCATTCACTATTCTATTCCTCAACCAATATTTTCTTTTGGCCTACTCAACTGTGACAATGGTCAATCTTTTGATTTATTCCTTAGTCGGTCTCCTCATATTGCACCTATTAGTCTGATATAATGTAGTAGGAGGGCCTTGTTCATTATCACTTTCTCCATGCTCAGAGAAAACCTATTGTTCTGCCATATGGACATTGTATTTTTAGTGATCAACATCATATTCATACCCTCCTTCTGAAGATGAGTATGCTTGCTCAATATAGTGAAGAGTTTGGGAAATTAAATAAATATTATGGTCCTCTTCACTATTATCTTCTGATATGTATTTTCCTGGTATTGAATGAGCTACAATACAATGCCCCGGGGAATGTGGCAAGTCACAAACTGAGCACTAGGGACTATTATCTACCATATATGCCCCTCTTTTCTTTAAAGGATCAAGTGTCTCTTTATTCGTTGGCCTATCCACCACTCACTTTCTATCCTTCCAATTTTTATTATATGGCATGTCATGTAGCCTTGGCCTTTCATTTCTATATGTATTTTCTTGCCTATTTGGAGGAGCATATTGGGGAACCCTAGGGTTATCCCTCTTGGTAATCATTCCTGTAGCCTTCCTATTATTTTCAATAGTAAGTGCTATCTTTTGAGCTTTAGCTAAATTCCTGGGACACTTGTTCCTAAGCTCATATCTTGTCTTAGGATCAAAAGCTTTTAAATAGATACTCAATGCAACAGGATCAACTAATTTGGATCCAAGAGGTATCTTATTATGCAATTTAGAAAATCATTGGTTGAAGTCATAAACTGACTCATTTTGATGCTTCTAGATAGTTACCAATTCATGTAAGGAAAAATTTGGTGCACATTGATTCCCATACTACTCAAGAAAATGTTCATAAAACTCATGAATGGAATCAATATAAGCTGTTGGCAAACTGTTAAACCAATCTCTGGCATCTTCAATCAGGGACATCATAAAAAATCTCATCTACACATCCTCATAATATATATCAAAATCTTGAATAAACGCATTAAAGCTCCTTAGGTGTTCTTCAGCTGTGACTGCACTACTTCCTATGAAATTTGGGACAAGGCTTCTCCAACTATTATCCATGGGATATGGATATATTTGGAATCCAACCAAATCAAACTGTCTAATCATGGTTGTGTATGGTGGAGGAGGTGGATTTTGATGATGCTGGTACTAGTACAATGGATTGTTGTAAGGTAATGGCACATATTGCTGACCTTGTGGGGGCCTATATTGTTGATGAGGGGGTGGCTGAGCATTTTGATGTTGTGGTGGAAAATTTGAGGGTCTATGTTGATTCCCTGGCTGATTTTGTTGGGCTCTCGGGGGATTTGAAGGTCCTGCATTATGATTCCCCTGCCTATGAGGTGGCACATATTTAGGCAAGTTAGCCATTTGAGCATTAATTTGAGCTTTCTGCAACTTCAATTCTTCAAGATCTCTTATTTCTTGGAGCCTCTGCTCATACAATATTCTTTCTCTTTCCACTTCTTGTCTTTCATACTCCAATCATGCATTTATCTCATCCCGAGCCATGTGTTCATATTTATCCTCAGAGGCTGCTTCATAAGCAAGTCCATCCTGATTCTCTTCAAGTAATGCCATTTTCTGATCATATTCATGTTGTCTCCTTTCCCTTTCAACCTTAAATCCAGCCATGAGCTCCTCAACTTTCTTGGGGTCTGGTTGCTAGAAGGGATTCCTCTTTTCCTCAGGAGTGTGAGGTTCTCTAGATGGGTTATTTTTAGTTGCTTGTGTGCCATAGGAATTATGTGTCTCGAGGGGTGATTTTGATGTTTTTTCTTTATTTGTTGGGCCCATGTCATCAGACACCTTCTTTCCCTTATCATTATTAGAATCCTCCTTATACAAAGATCTTTTGCCATGCATGTTGTGATTAATTTTGATAGTTTGAACTCTAGGATGATTCCTTTCTGATGTGTATTTCACTTTATTAGTTTGAATGCACTTGTTCATTCAGAGTCACCACTCACTTTCCAAAAGTGAGAAAATTTTACAATTCATTGTTCCCAATGGAGTCTCCTGAGACATACTAACTCTATAATGAAGGCTTACATTCAGTTTAACGGTCCCCACCAAAGTCACCAAACTGTTATGTCTCAAAAACGTAGGTTTGAACCATAAGAGGTTGCCAAGCTCTTGACACATTTTTGGCTAACATACAAGGCCAATTAATGTAATTGAACCTTTTACTCTTTAGGATCTACTAAACCTAGGCGGGTGTACCTATGTAAACTATGCATATTTGAACTATGCTTCCTACTTGATCAATCTATCCACAATGGAAATTTGACAATAGAGAGATGCAATCTTAATTTGGTATAAATAGTATAAGAAATATCAAGGTATAATTCAATATGTTCAGTTAATATATGTGAAGGTTTGAAATGAATTTAATGAAACTCAATAAATAAAATGAGTGAGACCAGTGCCTTTTTGGGTAAAACGAAGTCAAATGGAAGTCTATGATGAATGACTTCTATTTGGAAAAAAATCTAATTGTTTGGCATACCAATATCTATTTATAACTTGTTTAAACATGCAAGATAATGATTGACAAACCCTACTGGAGGCAGAATACCAATCCTAATTATCTAACTCTTCTTACTAATCCAAATAACATTCCCAAGTTACTGTGATTGACCAAAAGGAATTTAATTCTTCCTTGAAGAAACCAAATAATCACATCACATAGATACAACAAATGTGCATTGATAAACTGAATATATACTAGATATATCAACCTAAATAACCAAAAAACATTGAGTTGGAGACAATCAAATAATTGAATAATTTTAACAAACAATTGATACCAAACTGGAACCACCAAAACATAAAATTTTCATTATTTCCCTAAAGCTTAAACTTGTATCATTGTCTCTACAACATAAAAATTCCAAAATTATCTTTGTTCTAACCGTTCTAACTCCCAACCTCAATTCTGCCATTAATTCATGCTTTTATATCTTTCAAAGAACCTTTCTCATGGTGACTGCTTGTTACCTTTTCTACATACTGCTCTACCATGACCACCTTGATGACCCTTCATGGTATAGCGGTATCGGCTCGTCATAGTCTTCTCTCCCTTTACTGCTCCACCACGGTCTACCTGTCTGCTCCCTGTGGTTCCACGGTGACCAGCTCTATTCTTTCTACCACCTTACTATGGGCTATGTTATGTCCGTCCGTAGTATGGTTGTTTTTTACTTTTCCATGCTCCGTTCCTTCCACCACTCTACCACGGGTGTAGACTTAATTGTGCGCAGTGTAGTGGTAAAAGGGGATAGTGTTTACTATCTTGACCGCAGTATTGTGAGCTATTTTGCAAAGGGTTGCGGTAAAGAGGTAAATGGTGTTGGCCAAAAGAGGGTGGATGATAAGGCAGCAATATGATGGTAAAAGGAAATTTAGCATTATGGAGGGTGGTAAAATGATTTTTCATGAAAAAGATAGAAAAATATTGGGTTCGAATGGGTAAAACCCCTAAAATTTTATTGAAAATTCTGGTTCTAGTAGAAGCTAGTTGAGTTCACACTTCAGTCCTTTCCACTTCATGGGGATCTTGATCCTGATTTCTACATCTTATGGATCTAGATCTTCTTGTTTTCTCCTATTTATGATTTCTCAATGATCAATCTTTTCATGGGGTTTTGACATCATCTTGTGCCTATTTTTTATCTCCTTGATCCTCAAATTTGACACTAATAAAAACTATCTAATGAATGTAACATCTCAACAACCTACACTCATTTTAAATCAATGAAAATCTTGTTTTTTAAAATGAAATGACCCAATAGCTTATTTTCAATCATCCTAAAGATATATTTGTTTAGGTTCAATGTGAAGACAAGAAAATGAAATAAAGAAATTAGAGGTAAAGCATTACAGATAATACCTTTTTATCTTAAATCACCTTGCTCCTTAAATAGAGTTAAAATGGGGTGCACCCTTGCTCCACTTGATATGCTGGGTAAGTGCACAAAGATGGTTCCCCAAAAGGGGACTTAAGTGGATAACTTTTTTCTGAAATCAGAAAATACTGACATTGGACATGAAATTGAGGATAGTTACACTCAAAATTTTTAGATGGAACAAAAAAAAGGATCGAAGTGCTCTGAGTCTACTTTCTAAAATACTAATTTATTTTTAAAATACTTGATATTAAGGGGTTCAAAAGAGGGACGTACACAAATTGGTGTTGTTTTTTTCAGAAAAAAACATAACATAACAACTCTTGTACGACCCTCGTACAGTGCACTTTTTCTTAGTATTTTTAAAATCGCAATGATCAGAAGCTAGCTAACAGTCTTTAGTTGATGCACTATTTTTCTAATAATTGTTTAATGAATATTTGATTTTTTACCAATTTTTGAAGTGGACATTTCCTGAAAAACAAAATTTTGGCCGTGCTACCCCTCCAAATTTTGGAAATTAATTGAATGTTTTTTTAATTTTTTTTTTTGTAGAATGAAGTCTAGTTTATAAAAATGTAATTTATTTGAAAATTCAATGAACGGTTAATTTATACTGAAAAAAAATACGAAACACCACTTTTTGGGAAAAAAAAGACATACAAATAAAATAAATTATGGATGAAAGGCTTAACATTTTCAGAAAGTGAAAAAAATTACATCATTGGATAGCTATGAGAGAACCCAACATTACCCATGTGTTTGATTTTTTTGATATTGAACCACATGCAATCTTGACGGTGAGCACAAACTTGATTATGTGAAATATGGTAGATTTTTTAAAAACACATCTTTGGTCATTGGGAATGCCTTCCAAGCCTTTGGGTTGGTATTACAAGGCAAATACCAATCCTAAGGCTCGAGAATTCACAAAGTAAGATATAACGCGAGCACGCTATAATGCGCTCACATTATATTTCAGTTTTGACATTGTTTTTGCTTTTGTGGGAAACATGTCAACTAAGACATAACACGAGTGCATTATAACATGCTCGCATTATGTCTTCGTTTATGTTAAATGCCAATATATTGAATGTATGCTGATATATTTTTATGTACATGTATGCTTGTATGTCATGTATGCATGTATGCTTGTATGCATCAATGCATATATATTGTATGTATGTATGCCAGATTATATCTACACATGTATGTATGTATTTACGTATATATTTAAAGGTAGGGAGAATTTAGAGATAGACAGAGTCTGGAGAGATGGAGAGGGGGTGGAAGTGAGAGTTTAAGAGAGAAGGAGTGGGAGAGAAGGGGTTGGAGTGAGAGGGACTTCGTTAGGTAGGGTGGGAGGATAGAGGGAGGGAGAGAGAGAATTGAGAGAGATAGACATAGAGAAAAAGAGAGTTATGTAGGTAGGGTGCCAAAGGGAGAGACTTGAGAGTGTGAGGGGGGTGAGAGGGAGAGACTTGAGAGATAGGTAGTGAGAGGGAGTGTGAGAGAGAGAGGGAGTGGGAGAGAGAGGGAGTGAGAGTGAGAGACCTGAGAGAGGGAGAGGGTGTTGGAGGGAGTGACCTGATAGAGGTAGAGAAAGATGGGGGTGGATTGAGAGGAACTTATCCAGGTAGGGTGGAAGGGATAGATAGAGAGAGGGGAGAGAGACAGAAAGAGAGTTACTTAGGTAGGTTGCCAGAGGGAGAGACCTGAGAGAGAGGGGGGTGGGAGAGAGAGACATGAGAGAGAAGGAGAGGGAGGGAGTGGGAGAGAGTGGGATAGAGTGGGAGGGACATAGAGAGAGATGGATAGAGGGAGCGAGAGAGGGTGGTAGGGATTGATTGAGCGAGAGGTACGTAGAAAGAGGGAGACGGTAGATAGAGACAATTAGAGATGGTAGGAGGGAGGGAGGGAGAGGTGATAAGTATAGATAGAGAGAAAGTGATAGGGGTTAAGGGTATAGGGTTGAGAGATTAGGGTGGAGTACCTATAGGGTTGATGGTTTCTAGGGTATTAGGGTTTAAGGTTTGAGGGTTGGGGGAATTGGGTCCATGGTAGAGGGTATAGGGTAGAAGGTTTAAGGGTTTAGGGTTGAAGGTTTAGGGTTAAGGGTTTACTTGGTGGAGGGTAGA
>CM021102.1:16583018-16631053 GCA_007115665.2 Sequoiadendron giganteum | reverse complement strand
TCCTCCTCCTCTCCTCTTCCTCCCTCCCTCACTCTCTCTTTCTCTCCCACTCTCTCTTCCTCTCCCTCTTTCTCTCCTACTCTCCCCCTCTCTCCCTCCCTATATATCTCCATCTCTCCCACTATCTCTTTCTAACCCTCTCCCTCTCCATCTCCCTCCCTCTCTCTCCCTCTTAGACACATAGGGAGAAAAGAAATATATTAGAAAAACCATATTTCATCTAACACATGCACATTTTGAAGAACTAGAGATGCTACCATTTTAGGAAGAAATAACACGCTCATGTTATAACATAAGCATGTTTTGTATTCCACTAAAAATGGTAAAAAATAAGAATATAACCATGATGTCTAGGCCCACAGTCCGCATGTTCTCCTCATTCTACATGTGCTCCGAAAAAAAAGTAGTCTTTGGATAATGTTGTGAAGTGTGCAAGCATGTTTTTCACACTCCATCACCTTTTCGATGATCTTTCTACCACCTTTGCATGGAATAGAATACTTTCCACATTGAAAGACATATAATATCAATTGAAGTTTGAATTCCATTGAAAAATGATATACAATTGAAGTTTGGTGGGGTACAAACTTTTGAACAAGTCAAATTGTTGTGGAGTTTGAAGAAATAAGAAGCTAAGCCTACATAATTGGGTTGAACTCCTCCATTTGAAAGTCTTATTTTTTAGGTATGTGAAGTATTACACATTTTCTTTCATTCTATTATGGTTTGCTTTCAATTTTTTTTGTCATTATAACCTTATGTTGTCAATGCACATTTTAAACCTCCTAATGATTCCCATACATGGAAAATGTCTTTAATGACCCTCTTATGACATGGAGATACCCATAATTGAATCAAATTTCAAAATAGAAGCATAGATTGTCAAGGTGCTCCTGCACCACAAACTTATCAAACACTCACAATTCCATTACACTCATTATGATTGTAACTTACATGATATTTATCTTATCTCCCTTAAAACTCAACTCCTTGAATGTATCTAACTATTTTTGTAACTTCTTAACTAACTTATCTCTTCACAACTTTGCCAAAAAAGCAATTTTTTGCAAATGCCCATGCTTCCCATTTTGAGCCTATCTTCCAATCATGGCATGCCACATTACCACTTTCCTTTAAGGTATTCTGGATTGAAAAAATTATGTCACATTTGTCTATGCTAGGTTAAATTTTGTACAGGATGATTGTAAGTATTATTTAAATGAAGCCTTCAATGAGATATATTTTTCAATTAACTTGAATGGATAAAATGTTTAGGAGCTAATATTTGTCTCATTACCATGGTACAAATAAAATTATCTGCCATGCCGAAGAAAAGACAAAGAGGAAACTAACATATGAAGATAATGAAACCTTCAAATAAAATGAGAGAGTTCGAGTGGTGACTTATCATGAAAAGAAGAAATTGGAAACGATTGACGAAAACAAGCCAATTAAAGAGGAACCTCAACCGTCAAAAAAAGAATGGAAATTGGCAGAACAAAAGGAATGAATACGAAAGCATCGTCATAAGACAGATTTAGATACAATAGTTTGAGACACACCCTCTACAACAAGTGAATATGAAGGGACACCATTAAGCACAATCGAATATGGAGGGACACCATCTAGCACAAGTGAATATGGATGAAAACCATCTAGTGCAAGTGAATATGGAGGGAGACCATCTACCTCAAGTGAATATTGTTGGACACCATCCAACACATCTCAAGTTGAGAGTACATCATTAGTCGGATTTGATGAAGAAGGTACGCCATCATCCCCATGTGAACCTCAAGGTATGTCTTCTTCTCCACCCTCGATTGAAGGTACATAATCTATCCCACCTCAATTAAATATTGATGAAATTCCTAATGTTGAGATGTATGTACCTAGGAGAACACCACCTAGAATCTTTTGTAGAAATCCAAAGTATTTGATTAATATTGATGATGAGATTTTGCAACACATGGAAGGTAAGATTTTAACATGCACTTGTAGAATATATGCTGAAGAGATTTGGGAATGATTATTTGAAAGAATAAATGAGACTGCAAGATGTCAACAATTTGTTGAAATGATGCGGGGTGTAAAGTATATGAACATCATGAAGAATCTTGGGTTGAGAACATCGAATGTATCGAGTGAAGACACTATTGTGAAGAATATAATGCACGCTTATGAGAGTGTGGGTAAGACCTCATGCTCAAAGGATAGTAATGTCACCTGACATGTCATTACATTGACTTTGGTAAGCTGTCAAACAAAGAAATCTCATCTCATTGAAAAGACGAGTGAACACATGAGAATTAGTAGATTTTTTTTATCAAGAGCCATTCAAAGGTGGAAAAGAATTGAGGGCAATGATTCAAATGAATTATGGGCATTCTCGGGGAGACTATCACAAAAATATAAAGAAGTTGTCGAAGCCTTGAGAACACTAATTAAAGAGTATTCGAAGAATAACACAAGGCCATCTCCGAATTAAAGGGATGTGGTAAGAAGGAGAATCGGTAGTCGGAATCGTGAGCCACATTTGGATATGACTGAAACCCAATTTTTTCAAAAATTTGAAAATGATTATCCTCAATTTAGTATTTCTCAAAGATTTTTTGAAATGCTTAAACCTTTTTATGTCAAGATAAATCACACACACACTACTTGTTGTTGTAGACTAAATATTGAATTTTCTAAACATTATGATGTTTATCGTTCTATATGTGTAGATTTGCATACTAATGATGTTTTATAGGTTTGTGGCATAAAATCCCCACCAAAATCTTCAAGAGAGTTCTTATGAATTTTTTTATGTGAAATAGAAGATGGCCAGATATTCTACAGGACAACATGCTTGGATGGTTCATGCAAGCATTACAGTGGCTTCCAGTGTATGCCAATATGTCAAAATATGGAAATCACAGACTAGGTGGGACAAAAACTAGTAGAGTTCGAGAAGTATAAAATATTGGCATATGCTACAAAAGATGGGTCTCAAGCAAAAAGGTTTGATTTGGTTATTAAGAAGATTCTAGTGTACCAGTTTATGTCCATGTTTCATTAAAATATACTATATGAGTATGCAATGCATACCCATAGAGCCCGATGGTTGGACACGCAATTTAAGCTATGCAAGGACACCTTTCCAGTTGGAAGCATAGTATCAGTGGTTGAATTTGTGGAGAAATACACTCTACAACCACAACATGAGGTGCAGTCATAGTATTACAACTCCACACAATTTTTGATATTTGTGCACATAGCTTTCATTCATGCATCTAATAGTACTGATGACCAAAGGAAGGTATTGAGGGATTACCACTTTTACATTAGTGATTATTGCACACATTCTCCAAAGTTCATGCAAGGTTGCTTCCAAATATTATACAATGGTTTGGCTCAAAGGGGCATAAAATATGACTGAGATATAATATGGTTTGATAACTGTGCAGCATAGTTCAAGAACTCGCACATGTTCTATTGGTTGTGCATGATGCATGTAATTATAGGTGTTCAACATATGTGTAAATTTTGTGAGGCTAGACATGGAAAGGGAGAGCATGATGGTGCAGGAGCATGCGTGAAAAGAGAATTAGAATGAGAAGAGTTAAAGTATAAAGATAGTGCAAATTTTATAGATGCAAAATCAATCGTCGAGTCGTGTAATGATTCGATGGGTCCAGGTAATGAAGGAACGTCTTTAGTTTGTAGAATTTTTTGGTTGATGGATGATACTAACAATGCACCATATGAGGACGATTGTACACTAACAAGATCGAGTGAGGTACACTCTTTCCTTAGCTCAAATGCAGGTTCATTGAGTATCAATACACGAAAGGTCACATACTTTTGTTCTTCATGTACAATGCAAGCCTGGAATGATTGTGAGTCAGGGGAGTGGGTTGACATATGGTTGAAAAGTTATCTTAGCCCACTTCACACATATCGCCCTCCGACGACATTGAAACTGACACAGATGGAATCATCGGTCGACTTTTACCATGTATCAGATCTAGTTCAACCAATTCATATATCTACTTGATTATTTTTTCAAATTCCATATCGTTATCTTACTTTGTACTGTATTCGTAATATTGACAAATTTTAATATATTTTCTACACATATCAATGCAGGGCATGTTCATGCAGTTATTGCAGATCAAGACAATGAAGAGGGACTAGACTATTAATTTTTTCGTTGTGTTGAGGCCAAAAAAAATTGGAGGCCCTAGTTATAGATGGAGAAAACATCGAATACCCTACAGGCTTAGTTGTGGTTACTAGAACATGGCTTAGAAGGTACCCACATTCGAGTGTTAAACATTGGCTATTTCAGGACTTTGACATGCATCGTAAGATTCTTCATTACTCGAACCTTGTTGTGGCATCCAATGTTTGTTTGAGAAAATATGGGGGTAGACCTTTGAAGAAGATCTTGTGGAAGGTTCGTGAGTTTGACCATGAGGCAATACTTGACACAATAAAGAGTAGAGCAGACCCGGATGGTTCGTTAGATTAATTTGTAAGTATATGCACATTGGTTCTTATTAATTTATACTTGTATGCACATTAATTTGTTTGATTCCAATGCTATCATCTTCTTTTACTTTGCGTATTTGTAAGTAACGTACTAAACAGTGATTGGTGTCCCCTTGCAAAAAATGCAAATATATGAGCCATCCAAAAGAATGTTAGCCAAAAAAGAAATGCAACATTCTTATTTTGATGATCTTGATAAATCTCAATCCTGATTTTAAGCCATTAGAAAAGTGTGGGCAAAGCTTGGTGATGAAATTTCAAGTTATTAATTTGAAGTTAACCTTATCATGAGCAGCTATGATGTAGACATTATAAGAGCATCTAAAATTTCAACTTACTCTATTCATGAGAGGTGTTGTGTGCAATAGGTATTTTGGGATTTCCAGTGAAGATGTATGACTAGGAGTGACTAAGTTGTGAGACCTGCATGTCTATCTGTAAGTGCCTTCCATCTACTTTTATTTCATTTCCATTTTGGATGCTCTTTCTTTTTCTCTTTTAATTTGTGTATTTGTAAGTAAACTACTAAAAAATGATTGATCTCTCATTGCAAAAAATGTTGATTTATGAGCCATCAAAGAGAATCTCAGCCAAAAAAGCAATGCAACATCCTTATTTTGATTTCAAGCCATTATAAAAGAGCGTGTGAAGCTTAGCGAGGGAATATGAAGTTACTCAATTGAAGTTCACCTCATAATGAGCACCTATGTTGTAGATATTTACAGATAATCTTGAATGTATGAGTGACATTGTCAATGATATGTGAGAATGAAGTACCTAAGGCATCATAATGAGATTTACTCAAATATTGTAATTTTGGAGTTCATGTTTGGTGCAGTAGCACCTTGTTCTGTAAATGCCTTCAATAGGAAAATTTGCAAAATTTGAATTTTGAAATGTAAAAAATGTGAAAAAGGTCATGTAAAGGTCATATGTAATGTATTCAAAGTCTCAAAGAGGTCATTAGGTGATTAGAGAAGTGATATAAAGAATGTAAGGTCAAATTAGGATGTTTTAGGTGTGTGTGTGTTTATTTGTGCAAAGGGAATTCAAGAAACAAAGGAACATACCTTTAAACATTCAAGAAACCCCTTAACTTGTTGAGGTAGAAATTATCATGTATCCAAACCCTCAGATCCACAATTTGTCTCACCACAAACTAACTCCACCATGCCAAACCAAAACCCTTATTTTATGCTAGTATAAGGAGGGTTTATTGTAAAGAATGGTTCCACACCTTACCAGAACATGTCACTACCTCAAAAATTCTTAAAATCACCGGTACAAACTCAAAATATAATCACCCAACCTCTACATGCAATATTTTATCAAACCCTAGGGTGAAACCTCATTTTTCATGCCTTTTTCCATCAAAATCTATAAGGGCAACAACACAAACCCCATAAAAATTATTCCATTTCACTTAGAAATTTCTCATCTAATCCAATGGAATCTTGTTAGGCCCCTTTAGAAAAATCTCTCTTGGTATTGGCTATCTTGGAGTGGTTTTCCCTTGGCGGTGGATTTTCACTTGATGGAAAAAGTGTCAAAATCAAGCTGTGCAAAGTTACAAAGTGGTGCAAATTTCGCTCTGCAATTCGTGTGACCAAAATAAATGCTCCAATGTGTGTGAATATATACGTTTATGCTAGGAATGGTCCTCTTTCACATCGAAACACGCGGAATCGCTCCGAGCTATGTTCCATCGGATCGATCCCTTAAGGGTCCAAAGTGCAAAATGGCTGCAAACTTCAACATGCTATTAATCGGATACCGTGACACTTATAAACTTCTCGTATGATCCTACAGGATTGAATTGGGCCCCTCTATGTAAAATATCTCAGTCTTGGCTATCTCAGAGTGGTTTTCCTGTGGCGGTGAATTTTCACTTGATGGAAAAAGTATCAAATTCAAGCTGTGCAAAGTTGCAAAGTGGTGCAACTTTCGCTTTGCAACTTGTGTGACCAAAATAACTGCTCCAATGTGTCCAAATAGGTATTTTTATGCTAGGAATGGTCTTTTTTTGCATCGAAACATGCGGAATCGCTCTGAGTTACATTCCACCCGATCGATCCCTTAAGGGTCCAAAGTGAAAAATGGTTGCAAACTTCAACATGCTATTACTTGGATATCGTGATGCTTAGAAACATCTTTTTTGATCTTATAGGATTGATTTGGGCCCCTCTACAAAAAAATCTCTCGGTTTTGGCTATCTTCAAGTGGTTTTCCTGTGGCAGAAGATTTTCACTTGATGGAAAAAGCGTCAAATGCAAGCAGTGCAAAGTTGCAAAGTGGTGCAAATTTTGCTCTGCAACTTGTGTGACCAAGAAGACTATTCCAATGCATTTGAATAGGTGTGTTTATGCTAGGCATGGTCCAATTTCACACTGAAACATGCGGAATTGCGTCGAGCTATGTTCCACTAGATTGATCCCTTAAGGGATCAAAGTGCAAAATGATTGTAAACTTTGGCATGCTATTACTCGGATACCGTGACACATAGAAACTTCTTGTCTGATCCTTCAGGATTGCATTGGGCCAGTCTATAAAAAATCTCTCGGTTTTGGCTATCTTGGAGTGGTTTTCCAGTTGATGGACAAAGTGTCAAATTCAAGCTGTTCAAAGTTGCAAAGTGGTGCAAATTTTGCTTTGCAATTCGTGTGACCAAACTAACTACTCCAACACATCTGAATAGGTATTTTTACGCTAGGAATGGTCCTCTTTTGCACCAAAACATGTGGAATCGCTCCAAGCTATGTTCCGCCGGATCGATCCCTTAAGGGTCCAAAGTGCAAAATGGCCACAAACTTCAGCATGCTATTACTCGAATACCATGATTCTTAGAAAATTCTCATTTGATCCAACAAGATTGCATTGGGCCCCTCTACAAAAACCTTTCTCATTTTTGGCTATCTCAAAGTGGTTTTCATGTGGCACCAAATTTTCACTTGATGGAAAAAGTGTCAAATTCAAGTTGTGCAAAGTTGCAAAGTGGTGCAACTTTCTCTCTACAACATGTGTGACAAAAATAATTACTCCAATGCATACGAATAGATATGTTTATGTTAGGTATGGTCTTGTTTCACACCGAAACACGTGGAATCGCTCTGAGCTATGTTCCACTGAATTGATCCCTTAAGGGTCCAAAGTGCAAAATGGTTGCAAACTTCAACATGCCATTACTCGGATATCGTGATGCTTAGAAAATTCTCGTCTAATTATATATTATTGTGTTGGGCCCCTGTATAAAAAACTCTCTCAATTTTGGCTATGTTGGAGTGACTTTCCCTTGGCAGCGGATTTTCACTTGATGAAAAAACTGTCAAATGCAAGTAGTGCAAAGTTGCAAAGCGGTGCAAATTTCGCTCTACAACTTGTATGACCAAGTAGACTATTCCAACACATGCAAATAGATATGTTTATGATAGTAATAGTCATTTTTCACACCAAAACACGTGAAATCTCTTTAAGCTATGTTCCACCAGATCGATCCCTTGAGGGTCCAAACTGTAAAATGGCTGCAAAAATTTAGCATGCTATTACTTAGATATCGTGACACTTAGAAACTTATCATCTCATCTAGCAAGATTGAGTTGGGCCCATCTACAAAAATTTGTCTCAGTTTTGGCTATCTCAGAGTTGTTTTTCCGTGGCGACAAATTTTCACTTGATGGAAAAATTGTCAAATTCAAGTTGTGCAAAGTTGCAAAGTGGTGCAAATTTCGCTCTGCAAATCGTGTGACCAAAATAACTATTCCAATGCATCCGAATAGGTATATTTACACTAGGCATGGTCTTCTTTGGTACCGAAACATGCGGAATCGCTCCAAGCTATGTTCCAGCAGATCCATCCCTTAAGGGTCCAAAGTGCAAAATGGCTACAAATTTCAGCATGATATTACTCGGATACCGTGATGCTTAGAAACATCTCATCTAATCCAACATGATCACAATGGGCCCCTCTACAAAAAATTCTCTCGGTTTTAGCTATCTCAGAGTGGTTTTCCCATGGCGGCGAATTTTCACTTGATGGAAAAAGTGTCAAATTCGAGCTGTACAAAGTTGCAAAGTGGTGCAAGTTTTGCTCTACAAATTGTGTGACCAAAATAACTACTAAAACACATCCGAATAGGTATTATTATGCTAGGTATGGTCTTTTTTTGCACCAAAACATGCCGAATCGCTTTGAGCTATCTTCCACCAGATTGATCCCTTAAGGGTCCAAAGTGCAAAATGGTTGCAAAATGCAACATGCTATTACTCGGATACCATGATGCTTAGAAAATTCTCATCTAATCTTACAGGATTGTGTTGGGCCCCTCTACAATAACCTCTCTCAGTTTTGGCTATCTTGGAGTGGTTTTCCCATGATGACAGATTTTCATTTGATGGAAAAAGCGTCAAATTCAAGCAGTGCAAAGATGCAAAGTGGTGCAAATTTTTCTCTGCAACTTGTGTGAGCAAGAAGATTGTTCCAACACATCCAAATAGGTATTTTATGCAAGGTATGGTCCTCTTTTGCACTGAAACACATGAAATCACTCTGAGCTATGTTCCACCAGATCGATCCCTTAAGGGTCCAAAGTGCAAAATGATTGCAAAATTTAGCATGCTATTACTCGGATATCATGACACTTAGAAAATAATCATCTAATCCTGTAGGATTTTATTTGGCCCATCTACAAAAACCTCTCTCGGTTTTGGCTATCTCAAAGTGGTTTTCCCATGGTGGTGGATTTTCACTTGATTGAAAAAGTGTCAAATTCAAGTTGTGCAAGTTTCGGTTTGCAAATTGTGTGACCAAAATAACTACTCCAATGCATCTGAATAGGTATTTTTATGCTAGGCATGGTCCTCTTTCGCACTGAAACACGTGGAATCACTCTAAGCTATGTTCCAGTGGATCGATCCCTTAAGACTCCAAAGTGCGAAATGACAGCAAAATTCAGCATGATATCACACGGATACCGTGGTTCTTAGAAACTTCTCATCTAATCCTAAATTATCATGTTGGGCCCCTCTACAAAAACCTCTTTTGGTTTTGGCTATCTCAGAGTGGTTTTCTCGTGGCGGCGAATTTTTACTTGATGGAAAAAGTGTCAAATTCAAGCTGTGCAAAGTTGGAAAGTGGTGCAACTTTTTTTTTGCAACTCGTGTGACCAAAATAACTACTCGAATGCATCAAAATAGATATTATTATGCTAGGAATGGTCTTGTTTCACACTGAAACACACAGAATCACTCCGAGCTATGTTCCACCGGATTGATTCCTTATAGGTCCAAAGTGCAAAATGGTTACAAAATTCAACATGTTATTACTCGGATACTGTAATTATTAGAAATTTATCATCTTATCCTATAGGATTGTGTTGGGCCTCTCTATAATAACCTCTCTCAGTTTTGGCTATCTTAGAGTGGTTTTCCCATGGCAGTGGATTTTCACTTGATGGAAAAAACGTCAAATGCAAGCAGTGCAAAGTTGCAAAGTGGTGCAAATTTCTCTTTGCAACTCGTGTGACCAAGATGACTATTCCAATGCATCCAAAAGAGGTATTTTTATGTTAGGAATGGTCCTCTTTCACACCGAAACACACAGAATCGCTCTGAGCTATGTTCCACCGGATCGATCCCTTAAGGGTCAAAAGTGCAAAATGGTTGCAAACTTTAGCATGCTATTCCTTGGATACCATGACACTTAGAGAATTCTCGTCTTATCCTATAGGATTATGTTGGTTCTTTATACAAAAAAATCTTTCGGTTTTGGCTATCTCAAAGTGGTTTTCTCATGGTGGCTGGTTTTCACTTGATGGAAAAAGTGTCAAATTCAAGATGTGCAAAATTGCAATGTGGTGCAAGTTCCACTCTACAAATAGTGTGACCAAACTAACTTCTCAAATGCATCTCAATAGGTATATTTACGATAGGCATGGTCCTCTTTTGCATCGAGACACTCGAAATCGCTCTGAGCTATGTTCCACCGGATCGATCCCTTAAGGGTCCAAAGAGCAAAATGGCTGCAAACTTCAGCACACTATTTACTTGAATCCCGTGATGCATAGAAACTTATCGTGTAATCCTACAGGATCATGTTGGGCTCCTCTACAAAAACCTCTCTCGATTTTGGCTATCTCAGAATGGTTTTTCCCATGGCGGCGAATTTTCACTTGATGGAAAAAGTGTCAAATTCAAGTTGTGCAAAGTTGCAAAGTGGTGCAACTTTCGCTCTGCAACTCGTGTGACCAAACTAACTACTCCAACGCATCTGAATAGGTATGTTTATGCTAGGCATGGTCTTGTTTTTCACATAAACACGTGGAATCACTTTGAGCTACATTCCCCCAGATCGATCCCTTAAGGGTCTAAATTGAAAAATGGTTGCAAACTTCAGCATGCTATTACTCGGATACCGTGATTCTTAGAAACTTTTCATCTGATCCTAATTTTTTTTCCAATTCTAAAGGATTGCGTTGTGCCCCTCTACAAAAACCTCTCTCGGTTTCAGCTATCTTGGAGTGGTTTTCCCGTGGCGATGGATTTTCACTTGATGGAAAAAGTGTCAAATACAAGCAGTGCAAAGTTGCAAAGTGGTGCAAATTTTTCTCTGCAACTCGTGTGACCAAGGGGAATGTTCCAATGCATCCAAATAGGTATTTTTATGCTAGGCATAGTCCTCTTTTACATCGAAACACACAGAATCACTCTGAGCTATGTTCAACCAGATCGATCCCTTAAGGGTCGAAAGTGCAAAATGGCTGCAAACTTTAGCATGCTATTACTCAGATATCGTGAAACTTAAAAAATTATCATTTGATCCTACAAGATTGTGTTGGACCCATGTACAAAAGCCTCTCTCAATTTTGGCTATCTTGGAGTGGTTTTCCCGTGGTGGTTGATTTTCACTTGATGGAAAAAGTATCAAATTCAAGTTGTGCAAAGTTGCAAAGTGGTGCAACTTTCGCTTTGCAACTTGTGTGACCAAGAGGATTGTTCTAACGCATCTGAATAGGTAGTTTTATGCTAGACATAGTCCTCTTTCACTCTAAAACACACAGAATCGCTTTGAGCTACATTCCACCAGATCGATCCCTTAAGGGTTCAAAGTGCAAAATGACAACAAACTTCCACATTCTATTACTCGTATACTATGATTCTTAAAAACTACTCGTCTAATCCTACAAGATTGCATTGGGCCCCTCTACAAAAAGCTCTCTTATTTTTGGCTATCTTAGAGTGGTTTTCCTATGGCAATGAATTTTCACTTGATGGAAAAAGTGTCAAATTCAAGCTGTGCAACTTTCAATTTACAATTTGTGTGACCAAACTAACAGCTCCAACGCATCCCAATAGGTTGGTTTATGCTAGGCATGGTCTTCTTTCTCACCCAAACATGTGGAATTGATCTGACTTGCGTTCAACCAGCTTGATCCCTTATGATGAAATGCAAAACACTGAAAAAGAGAAACATAAAAATGATAGTTGAGAAGTTTGAGTATTCCACACAAAAAACATATGATCATCGGTACAGAGCACCTTGTTCCTCCATTTGATGAAGAAGGTCTAGTTCAATGGATTTAGTGATTATCTAATGGTGAATAGGTTGGTCAATAGGTTGTTGTGGGTATTTTGAGCATGATTTGTCTTGAATAAGGTCAATTAAGACCATTAGGTATGTTTTAGGTTGAATTTTGGTTCTAGTGATAAAAAATGTGAAAATTTCAATCTTGCACTAGAAGTTGTCTTTGTAGTCTTTAAAGGAAAATTTGTGAATTTGTATATGATTGTGAAACAATGGAGTTTTTTTCTATGTAATAAGGCTATTTATATGCCATTTTTGTGGGTTTAGAGGTCATTATATGTACTCATTAGGTTGGAGGAGTCTAAAGTTACAAATTTGAAATGCAACGGTTACTTGTTTTGAAAGTTGGTTTTTAGTTGGTTGAGGGAGTGGATTAGTTATAGAAGGGTGTAAAACACTATGTAAATCCTTGAGAGGCTCGAATGGAGGTTGTTGATAAACTTTTGGAGAAGATCTAATAAGAATTATTCACACTTTTCTCTATTTTAAAGATTTTTGATACAAACTTGCTGATCCCATACTTGGTACAACCTCCAGCTTTTAGATAAAGAACATATTGGAATATTTTTATGAATCATTTCATGGAATGCTGATTGTAAATGCATTTTTTTCTTTTAGATAAAGTTGTTTAGCATCAATCAATTAATATTCAAGACAAATCATGAAGGACAACAATGATCAATGCTAGGGCTAACCAATTAACAATTATACACGTGAATAATTCAAGCATGTACATATCAACAAGGGAAGCACAAGTACTCAAAAATACGTAATCCTCAGAAAGTATACACACGAATACATAATATACACAAATTAATACAAAATATATGCAATTTAGAATGCAAATATGGACAGGCATTGATAAAAGATATTTGTATTAACCAAATAGCCATGTAGGGATACATCAATATATATCAGTATAAGTATGAAATATATGTACAGAATAGCCATATAGGCATACAATGTCAAATATGCGCAGTAAAAATATGTACAAAACTGCCATGTAGGCATACAACAAAGGGCTCTAGAATCAAAAGTCATTGCTCTCCATGCCCTGGAAATAAATTCTTTCCCTTTCCTTTTTGATTGGATGGTGATAGATCTATCACTCATTTTTGCTGCACTCGAGGAGTGCTCCTGCTCCTCCTCCCAGTGTTTAGTTCACGGTAAAGTTTTAACTATTACAATAAGAAGTAAAGACATGAATATATAGAAATTACATTTTAAATAATGATATATTTGAAAAAATAATCACTTATCACCATCTCATGATCTCTCTCCATGGGAAAAATATTCTCATGCCCATGCTTAGGCATGATCAAGCCCTGTATAAACCATACAAATAGAAATTAAACTACGTGAATCAATAATGGTTTGATTTTTCACTAACTAACATCTATAACAACAAATGTAAATTGAAATTTACAAATTTTCTTCATTCCTCTCTTGTCAAAGCCATCGAGGATTGTATAGCAGATGACACACCAATATACATTGCCCCCATGACATTCGTAGGTGTTTCGGCTTGCATCATCTAAAAATAAAACAACAAATTATTCAACGTAATCAACGATGTGCATATAAACTACACAAATCTATTAAGTACTTGATTCATTAGTTAAAAGTTTTATTCTATTGCCTTCATGTAGGTTTGAGTAAATCCATTGCCACTAGGAAGTGTTCCATCAAAACCTCCAATATTAGTCTGTTCAACATCCAAAATCGCATATTAAATTACCATTCGTAAAACAATGCTATTAACATGCAATAAATTTATAATTATTTACTAGTTACATACCCTAGCAATAGGTGTACCATAGAAATAAGTTGGTGGGGGGGAGGGGGGGCAGTGTATCTAGTCTCAAGACTGTGACTCTGCAATTTTATTAAAATCATAAAACATTTTTAGTTAATCTTGCATTTCAAATTCAAAATTTAATAAATTAAATTCAATGAACATCTACTAACTTTTACCTAACTAGCAATGCCATATGCCTCATGAAAAATGTAAGTTGCCCTCTTCATCACGATAGCTACAAACAGATCCTGTGTACTAGTCTCCTGAGTATCGGTGGGGTCATATGAACAAGTAGCCCCGCAAGATTGGCACACATGTGTTCGACGACCACCACTCGAAGACTCCCCTGGATGGTGTTGTAGAATAGGGATAGTACGATGGATGACACTCTAGGTCAAAGTGTTGATCACCTACAATGTCTCTACATGAGTACTTTCCTTCGTGACAGAAGGCATACCAATGTGCTCATGAGGTTTCCTAGTGAGAGCTCGTCTAGCTTGTCGCATAGGATCCGACTGTGCATCGGTTCTATCTTGAGCTAACCCCCCACCTCTCCCTTGGAAATCCCTCATATTAAAATAATTTTTTATTTTGTTCAATATGAACTCATTGTATAGTTTCCTAAGGAAATATTGCATGAACTCACAATTTTTGCATGGTGGGTAATTGAAGACCATGTACCACCTATCGTAATTTTTGGTCCCTAATCTGTTGGTGGTGGAACCAATGGATAGGAAACCTCTTCGCATTGAGGGTAAGATTTTTATTTGTATGTGGGTCGGTGAATAATGAGCACAAATCACCTTTTGTGATTTTTAAATCCTTTACATCTTTGTATGATAGTTTATTTGCATAATAATCCCTAGCCACCAGCCTCTTATCTTGCCATCCAATTATTTTTTTGCTAATTGAATCTACTTTTTTTACCATATATTTCAATGAATTTGCTATGGTCATTCTTTCTGCGGTTGAACCATTTGGATCACTCAACCTACTGATCAAATCCTCAATTTTTTTTTCTCAATTTCATGCATTAAATTTTGTTGAGTCCCAAGAGGGGGTTGAGTGATTGGTGGGAGAGGTTGTTGTTGTGGTTGATTTTGATCTTGAGGATTTGGTTGGTCTTCCTGTTGAGGATCTTGAGGGTTTGCAGGTTGATTTGCATCTCCAAAAAATTAAAACAAATATATATCAAATTTAACCTAAAACTAACTAATTCAAAAAAAAAAAAAAACAAAATCCTTACCTCTCACATCTCCTCGTCGTCATGACGCCATCATTGCGAAGAAATAGAAATTGTTGGTGAAACAATTTGTTGAACTTCTCCTACTAGAACGTGAGTGCGTAAGTATGGGGGTTTTGGCCGTGACTGCAAGAAAAAAATAGTCGAAATAACAATGATAGGTTTTCACTTGTTTTTTTTGCTTATAACAAGCAATAACGCAAGCACGTTATAACTCGCTCGCGTTATTGGTTTTTTGTTGCCGAGCCTTAGGCTCAACACACCAAACCAATAACGCGCACGCGTTATAATGCTCTCACGTTATTGTTTTTCAAAATTTTTTTGAAAGTTGTCCTTGGAATTGCTACCCATTTCCATGCACCCGCCCTGCTCTCTTAAATTTTTTCTTGAATGTTATGAAATTAGATGTGGATTTCTCTTTAATCCAACATAAGTCTGGTATATTTGAAGAATTTTGATAGCAAAATGGCAGCATGAACTTACCAGAAAGTGTGTTGATGATAATTAAGGGTAACGACTTCAATTTATAGACTATTGTTGTGAGGAACAGAGGGTTGATATGCAACTCAAGAATTAAGGGCTCACGATAGATGAGAGCTCTCAAACAAGAGGAATTGGACATGTGTCATGAGGGAGTTAATGATAAAAGGTGGCTAATGATGGGGAATGGACAAAAAATGGGAGATTTTGGTAGGATTTCCAAAAGAGGTAATATTTGACTTTTTGCATGTGAAGAGAGAGGAATATTAAATTGAAGAAAATGCTAATGAGGAATTATGGAGGATTAGTTAATTAATTGGGATTAGAAGAATTATTGAGTGGGAGTTATGGCTGAATTTAATTTAATTAATGAACCTTGGAGGAAAAGGGGAAACATATTTAATTATGGGTATGGATGATAATTTAGATAACATTCCTTTCAAACATAGTGTCAAAACATTAATTATGGGGATGGTCTTTGCTTCTATTTAAATGGTTAGACACTGGGTTTAAAGGGAATATTATGAACAATCATGGAGATATCATATATTTTCAAATCTTTTGGCTCTATGCTATCACATTATGATAATCACTCAAGGTCTAGATGATGTTCTAGACTTTTCTTTTGCAATGCGTACTTTTTCAAGGAAGATGGTATTTATATTTTTTTGTGGCCAAAAAAGAGAATAGATTAATAGATAGCATGTGCATGGAAATAAGTACAAACATGTGAATAATAAATAACATGGTGAATGCATGAAGATTTGTAAACATGAAAAAATAATAAATGATAGATGTGTAACATATAATATAATTGAATAATATATAATCAAAAGATATACAATTTATCAATATTATATATCAAAATGCTCCCCTTCTAATAGAGAAAACAACACCGCTATAAAAATATCACCTTTGCAAATAGAAGGGACAATAATAAAATAAAAAATTTAAAGTTGTGTTATATGAGGATTTGTCGGGTTCTCTGACTGGTGGCTCTTCATGGCAATTGAATTGTAGATTCAACTTTACGAAAAGACATCTAAAATAGATATTACAGCTATGCCGCCAGACTTTTGCTCGTCGCCGGGATTATTTGTTCGGATGGAGAACTGGTGAAGTATACGAGATTCTTTTGCAGCAAATATAGTCGTTGGACTGTCAATCTTTCTATTCCATTCATGATTATTGCTTTACGTTTCTTATAATTTAAAATTGGCTAGACGGGCCGATCATCTTATAATAAATATATATATGTGGTCGATGAACTTTCTCGTCATCTGCCCTGTCGAAAAAATGTGTGGCTTTGGCCTACTTTTGTAGGCAGCAAAGCAAGAAAGAAAAGCTCGTGCTATCAGAGGTCCATCTACAGCAATCGTTGCAAAACCCGTAAAATAGATACATAATCTACAGATAGAAAGCTAAATGGTTTAAGGGACCAAAATTCAAAATAGTTAGTGAAGGCGGTTTCCCACGGTAGGCAATCCCAGCGCCACCGAATTCTATCTAACAGAGGGGCGGAGGGGAGCGCGTGGAGGGGCCCAGCCATTTGGCTTTCATGTAACGATATTTTCTCCAGGGCGGCAGGTGCAAACCTTCCGCTTTCAGCGAAATTTTGGCGGCATCACACATGATCTTGATGATGGCGCGGAGCTTATCTGCCCTTCCCACAAAGCAATTTGGCAGCATTTGTAGCAGCGCACTGTACTCTGCCGTGGCCCGAGCAATCTCAAATTGCGCCCTGAAATCGATATCCACCAACAAACGATCGTTGTTGCTGGACTTGAAGGAAGGCGCCTCCCTATTCACAGCAATGTATTCGTAATCGCCTGCATGAAAATCAGACATAAATTCGATCAGAAACAAATAGAGGTGCATTTTAAAAGCGTTGCACCATTGAAACAAACGAAGTGCACTTAGATCACTCCATCGATCACCTGCAGGGTAGCCGTTAACTTGCTTCCACCGCGACTTGCAAATACATGCATCGTATCCTGCGCATCGGAGGCTCTTCATTACGAATCGTCGCACATAGCTTTTTCCGTGGCTTTCCATCTCAGTAGAAAGATCGGCCTTTTCTGTAGCGTTTACAACATCTCGAAGCAGTATCGCTTCTACATTTTTATTTTGGGAGGAGGAGATACCCTGCGCATTCACAGAATTAGGGTATAAAAGGCATTAGCAGAATTGAAGCAGACTGTGAATGTGCGAGTGCGAGTGTACCTTTACTATGACCGCGAGCCAGTCTGTCAAGATAGGAATGAGTCCTCCCTCTGAACCGTCAGCCTCGGTTCCGCAGTGTGGAGAGCGATAACCATCTTCTTCCTGAAGAAATGTCATGTCGCTTCCGCTTGTGCTGCCAACTGGATTTCCATCATCTGCCTTGTTTCCGAACATACTTGCTCGAATGGATTCATTCAAATAATAACTGACGCTCTTCACTTTAATGCGCTGCAAATTTGCCTGAAGCACTGGCATCTGACTCCTGCCGACACTGGGAAGGTGCGCTTGTTAGGGTTTGAAGTAAAGTGTGGAAGAGGACGAGGCAGAAGTCGCTGGTCTAAACGGGAAATTCCAGTTGACGATCAATTTCGAGACAAGAGGAATATGAGAGGGTAGCGTGTCAGAAGAGTGCTTGGTTGGGGTTAATGAGAGGTGATTCATCATTATATTAGGGTAATGAAATATACCTCTCGAAAAAGGAATATGCGGCGGAGAATGGTGTCATGGATGAGGAGTAAAGATGAGGATAAGGATGCGTTGGCACTTCCCTTCCTCCAAAAACAGCTCAAACATTGAAGCATGGACAATTTTTTATATACCTTGGCTTTATCAATTCATTTCCAAGCAAAGTTGATTACTATGAACTTTGACGTTCGCTGCTTCGAACGGCTTTTTAAATTAAGAGTACTATGATCTAACAACTCTCCACATGAATCATTGATCTTGACATTATGTAGATATGAAAAGTGCAAACCCTCAATTTATATAGGTAGATTGATATAAAACCATTTTATTAAGAAATCTAATTTGAATAGGTTTAATAGCGATGTAGAAATTTATAAGTAATATGTCAAAATATTTAATATATAATAGTAATTAAGATTTATCGATTCAATTTTTAAATTTAATGTAATGATGTTTTAAGCATCATTTAGAGATTTATCTAATATTCAATTACATATGACAAAGGTGATATGAACCTACATGTTGAAGGAACCTCATCCTTCCTCACCATTAACGTGGCTTAAAGTGGATAAATATACAATCCACATTCCATGAAACAGTAGACATTTTTAAGGTAGTTATATTTCTTAGACTCATTACATATCCATATTCACATAAAATTCATCTTTATATGAACACAAGAATTAACCATATAAATAAACACTCAAACACTTCACTTTATTAAAAATCACAATATGATACATCACAAATAAAATTTCAAACTTTCAAAAAACTCAATGAGAAACTACAACACTCACAAAATACATACAAGAATACATTGGACACGACCAAGAAAATATATTGGACTTTGCACATCACAAGAATATCAAAAATCATCACAAAGTTCCTAAAGGTATATTTACTAACACTAAGATCGATTTCCTAATCAAGTAACCTATAACTTACATAATAAAAATAGCAAAGTATAATCACCCATAAAACACCCTATCTCTCACATAGGACTAGACTGCAATCCAAAAACATGCTACAAATATTCACATGGAGGATCTCCTAATAGCTATAAATGGATGAAAAATATATAAACAACATGTGGACCCTCTATCATGTACTTCATTATGAATCATGTGATGCAACATGCTTATAGCTAGAAGAGTATTCTCTAGCTATACATATCTTGAGGGACAATAACCTCCTAGGTTCTTAATATACACGAAATAGTAAATGATAGCAAGATTCATTGACCACTACTAGGATACCCATCTATGTATACCTCAAACACATAAGATAACTACAAAATATTTAGGCACATATTTCTAACGTAGGGATTGGGATCCAAGTAAAGCTCACAAATTCACACCTAATGAACACAAAGCCATGAATAAATCTCAATTAAAAAAATTAAGAAATCATATTGATAGAAGTCAAATAACCTCAAAAATTACATTTTATGAATTCAAGCCACTATAAGAAGCATTGATTTTTAAACATAAATTAGAGACTCGAGGTAAAAAATAATCATTTTAAAATGATTGTAGCAATTTTATAGTTCCACTCTAACAATTATTGTCTTATCCTAACTATAGTTTTTTTAAAACTTTCTACTCAAGACTATGACATAAGGTTTCTACTAGACTTAGAGGTTTGTTACAACACTTAGAGTTTTAAAAAATATAAAAATAAATATTTATAAGAAGTAAACATATACTTCCAAAATAATACTAGATTTAAAACAATTTATAACCCTTATAGAGCTTATAAGGAAATTCAGCAATCATAATGTGCGAATCATTGAGTAGAAATACTTCAATTGAACACAATACCAAAACTAGTTCTCTTCTAGAAGAATTCCAATTTTTAATTTAATTCATAAAACTAAGAAACACAACATGATGTCATTTATAAAGTAGGCTAGTCACAAAAATAATAGAAACAAACAAAGTTATTCACGAATTCAAATTGACCTATTTCTTTCTCCTCAAATTTCAATTATTTTCACTAGGATAAATGTATCTCCTTCCTGATTTCATCATCTTTAAGTCTCTATATAATTTATATTAATATTCAATCATTAAAAGGTAAATTAGTATATACTCTAAATAAATCATATTCAAATCTACATGGGTTTTTAATACATCCTCTAAGTTAAATTCATTAGTTTCTCTTTCTAAGATTCACTAATTTCTAGTTTCAATCAATCCAGTTCTAAGTATAAATTTAAATATATTTCAATATAAGTTGAAAACCTATTTAAGTACAAGAATTTAATAAATAAGATTCAAATTATCAAATGTTAAATTTAATTTATTATATAATTTTATGTTAAAACCTTGATCTCTCCAAAAATAATATATATTTTATAATTGTAGATAAATCTCCTTCAAATCTTCTTGAAGTTTGAAACTGTTGAAGATCTCTCTATGTAATGATATTTAATGTTCTATGTATTAAATGATAATTCATTCCTAAAGATCATACACATTTTTCCTCTTTAAAAAAACTTAATAATAGAATGTCTAGTTATTTAAATAATAATTTCATTTTCAAATAATCTCTAAATGAAAGAATTAATATTTATTTCCATTTTTAATAGTAATTACTAATTTAATTCTAATTTATATTTATATTTTATTTATTTGTTTAATTCTTAATTATCTTAAAAAAAATCTGTGCATAATAGAATTAGATAAATAAATTCATTGAATTTTCAATTTAACTCTAACTTATTAAAAATAATGAAATTAAAAAAATACTTAGTCTAATTTATTTTAATTATTTTCTTTAATATATTTGATAAGGTTATAACTTGAAGATATGTGTTTACACACTTCAAAAACTAAATATAAATTTTTTATTCACTCTTGAAACATCAAAAAATTAATATATCTTAGTAGCATTTGTTAGAGAATAATAATCCACACAATATAAAATTAGAAAATTACATCATAGATTTGTTCTAGTGTGAAATAGTATACATACTCACACTATATTAAGTATATTTAGTGGCTTAGTTGATTCACCTTATAGACACATGAAACATGAACTCATAATTATCCCAAGTGTTCTACATGTGTCACTTCTCTTGGAGGGTTAGATAGTGTTTCTTTTTCACCTTCCTACTTCCTCCTTGTCCTACATATATACAAAGATAGATCATTGTACATACACATGTTTTTTATTATAGTTTTTAGCTAATTTTTGTTTCTTGAATTCTCTTGTGAAAGATTGTTTTTTTCATTAAAGGTTTGATGCTCCAAAAAATTATCAAAGTGCTAAATCACTAATTCATTCTCATTTTTTGGTTAATCAAGTACTAAACCCTATCAATGAAGCATCATGGAACAAAACATGCATCATTATTGAGATCAAAAGGCCTAAGAAACATAGAATAATCTTTCATTTCATCAAATTTGGTAACTTTTACATTTTTTAAGAATTGTGCGTGTATCCTATTGTACCATATGAAACCCATACAAATTTGTAACTATATGAAATTTTAAAAAAAAATTAGCAAAGGGGGGATCAACTAAGCCACCCATTGTCATATTTTAATTACCATTTTTTTTGAAGGATCTACAATTTCATTGGGCCTAGTTTAAAGCCCTAAGTAGCCTATTTTTTATGAACTTTATGGTTGAGGTTCCATTAAGGATCTATTGAAGAATCATTTGTAGATGGGGAAATATTTAGGTTTTTTATTTCTACATAATAAGGTATAGGTTTGTAGAATATTGTGTCAAGAAACAATCTTCTAATTTGCACTCATTGTTTGTGATAACTTTGTTAATTTATGTTAGCTTCCTTGGGCCTATCCAGCCCTAGTTTAACCTAATTTAACCCTCATAGGCCTACAAAATATTTTCACATGAACATCATCCATTTTATTTACTACAAGAAAGATCCTTTGTTGGTCAAAATGAATTTCTTCATTGTCATGCATCTTGGCCCTCAATTTTTTTTATTTTGTTCAATCTTTCCACTTCTAGGGTAATGGTTTTCTATTTAGAGTAATTGTGTTCTAGGGTGAGGGGATTTAAAAAAAATGATCCTCTAATGATATTGGTTGTCATTAACAAAGTTGGGATTTGGTGTACCCTTTTTGACAATGGTTCAAGTCATAATGTTTGTAGTATAAACCTTTTGGATAAAATTGGGGCAAATAAGACTAAAATCCAACCAATTTATTTGTCTATTCATGGTTTTAACAATGTGGGAAAACAACCATTGGGTGTGATAACATTACCTATGAAATTCAAATATGTCACTTTAAAAACTCCTATCCATGTCATGCTCTGGGATATTTCATATAATCTTCTCCTGGGTAGACCATGGATTCATGAAATGAATGTAGTGTCATCAAAACTTCATCATTCACTAAAGTACATGTACAACAATAAGGTTTACATGATAAAAGTTGACCCTAAATCTGATCAATGTTTACAAACTAAACCAAGAACAAAAGATTATCTTAGAACATTGACACCAACTACAAACGTAGAACCTTTACAAGTTGAGGATAGAGATGAAATATTTCCTTTCACGACAAAGTCATTGGATGATGATTTGGGGTTCATTAGATTTCACACCTACATTCGATGGAGAATACAATATTATACAACCAAAATAAGGAAAAGAGAAGGAAGCTATCATGATATCAAGACAATCTATCACCGATTCATCAAAAGCATTTGAGTCTAAAAATTATAGCAAATAATTGAGGAAAACACAACTTATACATCCACATATGATGATCATGCAAAACCACCTTCTTCGAAAGAAATGAAATCTATTTAAATGGAAGAGGATATCAAATATTGAATGAATGTGTCTATAATGGAAAAGGATGTGGAGTGAAAGAATAAGGTATCTATGTCCCCATAGAGACTACCACACAAGAAACAATAAGAGGTCTTGGTTATTGTCCTTCAAAAGAAGCAAAAGAATCAAAGAACCTTCAATTAATATCAATATCATCATGCAAGATTTTCGTAAGACAAATTTAATCTTGGTGCATCCCAAATTGATAAACAATACATTTAGAAATATGTCATTGGATGTGTTTCAAAATGACCAGTTCCTAGGGAAATTTTTGGGTATGAATGATACTTCACTTACTCATCATAATTAATAGCATTAATTATTGCTCCTTGTCATTGTACTTGTAGTATCATAACATATTCACTACCATGAATGGGGTATAAAATTAGCTTTATGCCACCATATTTCATTTTATAAGGAGCAACATATCCTCATCCATCTAGGCTCACCTTTTTCCCTACGCTTAGGGGTAAAGAGGTTGTGTAACCTTGTCCTAGGTGCATTCCTTCTAGCAAGGGATACATTTGTATCTCCTTAAAAAATTAGTGTAGTAATTACACTAACATTTTAAGGGGGGGCATATAGTCCCCCACTCATTGTTTTCATAGGAGGGTGGGTGCAAAAAGACGGGGGGGCAAAAATAGGCACCCCAATTTCAAAAGTAAAAAAAGCTATTGAGTGCATTATAACACACTCACATTATTGCTTCAATGAGAAATAACACAAGAACGTTATAACACACTCACATTATTGCTTATATAAGCAAAAAAGAAGAAGAAAATTTCATGTATCATTTGTTATTTTCTATTGTTGCAAGTTAGTTTGCAGCCTACAAACCCTCAAATATGTGCTCGTGTTCTATGAAGACAAAAATCACTCCATTTTTTTGTTGAATATTTGTCAAAATGTTACCATGGCATTGGGGAGGTCAAAGGAGTAAGATATTGTTGTTTTTTGTATGAATTGGGTATTAAATAGGTAGATTGAATATGTTTTGTGATGAAAAAATATTTAATTTTTAGGAATTTTTAATGCACCCCCAAATCCTCAAAATCCTCCTAAAAATCCTAATTCACCTCATGCTCAAATACTCGTTGAAGAAAAAACTTAACAAATACCTCCAATTCCTCATCATGCTCTAGGAACATAAGAAAATTTAATAGGGAGAATTGAAAATAACACAAAAAAATTGAGGAGTTAATTGCAAGGTTGAGAGATCCTCCAGGCACAACCTCGCATAGAACCACACTTCCTCACTCACTTCAATCCATAACATCTCATGTATATTTAGTTAGCAAGAAAATAAATAGTTGGTCCAAGAAGAAATGAGAGATTAGACAATTTTATGTAGATACATTATTATATTAGTAATTCAAAGATGAAAAAATTATAAAATCTCACTTGTGTGCACTATTCATGAACCCTAAAATGAATCAACCCTTACATCCTGCATGTAAGAAGTTCCCTATCCATTGGTGCAACTACTAGGGTATAAAGAACTATTTTTGGGAAAGGTGGTGGATGGATTTTGACCATCCTCTACATAAAAGCAAAGAGGTACATCAATATTTTTTGAGGAAAATCTATTGTGAGTTTTCCCTCAATAAAATCCCAAACTATTTTGACATGTGGGAGTTCCATGGTAGAGGTGGGGGCTCCACATAAGATAGAGTGGGGGCACATATTAACACACAAAGACAACCAATACCACTCACTAGACCAACATATGAGCATGTGACTATCCCTTTCATTGTGAAGGGGAATGTTGGGGTGGATACATTGTAGTTAATTAGTTCCCTCACTTAGAGCCTCATACAACATACCAAACCTCTAGCATAGGGTGAGGTAGGAAAGTCTTTGAGGAGTCAAGTTCCACCTCATTTATTTCAGTCTTGTGGTTCACTCTGTATTTATGATCTTCAGGATAGTCAAGATGCATGTTCCAAGGGTACATCCCGAATGACACATTCAACTTTGATAGTTAGGTAGATTTCAACAAGTTCATTTAATTTAATTTATTAAATTTCATTTTTGAAATGCAAGATTAACTAAATGAGTTGAATGATTATAATTAAATTTTAGGGTCATAGTGTTCACTCTATTTTCAGTGGTCCTCCACCTCCCTATTACATGAATGAATCTATTGCAGAGGTATGTAACTAGTAAATATTACATGTGAATAGCTGAAATTTATATGAATGGTATCCTTATATCTCATTTTGGTTTTTGAATAGGTTAATCTTGGACCTTTTACGGAAACACCTGGCAGCAAGGGTAGTCATCAAATTTTCACTTAGGTAATACAAAGCATTTTTAGTTTAAAAAAAATAAAATATATATTTCGTAATTGAATAATGTTTAATGACTTGAAGGTTCTAGATAGTTTGTAAGTATGCTTTGTACTTTTTAATTAATTTTGATGTCAGGTTTCTATGTACTACATAATCTATGAATCCCATTTGTTAATGTCATTGACCTCCAAAAATATATGCTCGTGGTGTCAATTAATTATCCACCTTCTATAGAACTACTTATTGTATTACCTCTTGGTATGACCAAACCTTACTATTCTATGTGATTATGTTATTTTCAGAGATCTTCATCAAAATGTGTAATCAATTGTCTAGGAAACAATTGAATACCTAGGGATAATTTGTATGATTTTGATCATTCATTTAATCCAATCATATATGACATTGATCCACATACATGACTATGTAGAACAACTATTCATCATGAGACATGTCAACTTCACTATCTTCATTAAAGTCAACATTCATCCCTTTTAATAATGCTAAACTATCTTATATCCATTAACTTTTATTTCTAACATGACTCTCCATTCCTTGATATAGTTTAATTTGATACAAATATTTACCTCACTATCCCAATGAACTTTATTTATCCTTTACAATAATAAATTGTATTATTTTGTGTTAAATATATATAATTATTTTATAGCTAAGTATTTCCCAAAACTCTTTCTTTACCCTCAACCACTATTAAATAGTGAATATAAATTGTGAAATTTTCATTCAATAAAAACATGGTGCATAGTATTTCATGTTTATGATCACACAATTATACCCCAAAACATACACTACTTCTCATAGTAAACATTGCATAATCTTATATTGCTCATAAATTTTAAGTTGTGATACTGAAATAGTATTCATATGAAAATATATTGGGTTCAAAATATTTTAGTTTTTCTTTTTCTCTAGTAAACATCATCCTATAAAAAACAAAATTGCATTATCAAGTAACTATTCACTATGCAATGGTAAAATATAAACTCTAATCTATCCATGATACAATAAATCCTAATAAATCCGCTCGTTTCCTAACCTGAAGGATAAATGCAAATGAAGGACTACAAAATCAGGGCCATGGGTCTGGATTTGAATAAAATTTTCCCATGCAATAAGGTGGTCCTAACTAAGACCACCCAGAAAGTGGTATATGCAGATTATGAGAAGTTGGATCTACAATTGAAGAAGGGCAGGACAGAGTTAATGAATGTAAAAGAAAACAGTGAATAGGCTACAGATAGAAATCAAAGCCAAAGATGTTGAAATGGACCGCATAAGGAAAATATAGGATCAACAAGAGAAAGCAACAAGGTTGCTTACATAGACATAAGGTGAGAAGGTTCAACTATATGCCGAGATTGAAAAGTTGAGAGTTCAGCTTGCTACTGAGCGCCAGACAAATGTAGAATACCAGCGTGCTCAGAAAAGAATAAAGAGAAAGCTAGACAACATCTAATCTTAGACTTTTGACAATTTTGAAATGGCCCAGGAGGAAGCAAAAAATTCAAGGCATGGCAAACAAGGAGTCGAGTCTGCTCTATAGGCTTGTGATCAAGAGATCAAAAGATTAGACTTTCAATTGGTGAATGTCCTCAAGGAGAAGAATCAAATGGAGGAGAATGCAAGAGAAATGGAGGCTTAGTTTCAAGAGCTAACAACTGCACAAGGATTTGTGACCCTTCTTGTGCTGAAAAGGTTGATATCCACATACTGGGAGCGAATAAAAGTTGTGCTCGCCATCCTCAAACCAACTCTATAATTTCTGAAGGATGATCGAGAATTAAATGAAATGGTTGGCTTGTTGGCCAACTAGATTTTTCAGGTGTATGCTCCCTAAGTAGCAAAGTCCCAGAGTTTGATTTTCAAGTTGTGTGTGGCTACTGATGAGGCCGTAAGAAGTGCCATAATTCTAGATCAAAGGGTTGCCTCTAGTAAAGCAAGCGAATTTGTCTACTGCCACAAGATTGGAGAAAGAAGAAAGGCTTGCTAGCCAATGCTAAACAAGAGGGTCGATGAAATCAAGAAAGATTTTAGTGTCTTACATAGCTTCAGATTGCCTCCTTTTATTTGACCAAATGGAGATGTGTTATCTATCCAGAAGATTATGAACACAATTAAACATAAGATTTGGAGTTCTACATAACTCTCAAGTTTGAATGCAATGCCCACCATCGATGACGTCGAGCGTGAGATCCTTGTATTTTCTCATCTCTATTATCACCTAGGAGTTGTTTTAGCAAGATGGGGATTTTTTTCCTTCAAGGAAGTCTTCGAGCTAGATCAAGCATACAAGTTTATATGTAATCTTGTCTGACCAATTGATGTGGATTGGGAGACAAAACATTCCACTTTCCTTAAACTCCAAGAATTTCCATAGGTCTATATTTTTGCCTCTACAAGCGAAGGTCGGTGCTTCCATAATAGTGGTTTACACTTTCTAGAGATCCTGATTTTTTTTGAAATCACATATTTTTAGAAAATATAATGATTTAAACCTTGGAAAGCTACATTTAAAGGATTATAATTGAAAATTATTTGATCAGACCACCTTATACCAAGCCCCCTTGGATATAACCCCACTAGTTTTACACCATACCTATAACGAAGTCTCCTTTACACCTATCAAAATGCTGATAAAAAACCACTTTTGATTTACCTTTTGGGGGATCAAATGAATTCATTTAAAATTTATTTTTTGTAAGTATGTAGTCCTTATTATAAGCTTCCAAAAAAGTATAATTTTAATTAAATTTAATTTGATTATTATATTTATTTTTTATTTCTTGTGAATGTAGGTTTTTCACTGAAAAGTATTTGTTCTACATATGTGGAAAAATAGAATATTATCAAAAAAATAAAATTATATATATGTTCAAGCTAGGTATTGATGTCCTTGATCCATTAAAAAAAAAATTGAATTTCAATACATACATAAAAAGTTATGTTGTATACAATCCGCCTATGTCTGAATTGTAATTGGTTTGATTTTGAAATTTGATTAAGGAAATTCTTTTTAATAAAACATTATGAAACCAAATGAACTGGTTAGATATCATAGTTACACATCTAAATTTGAAAAAAATAGAATTTTAATCTTCATACAAAAAAATTATGTTGTATATGGTGATAATCACTCCTTAAAAATGCTACTTACTAATAAAAACTAGTTTTCGAAGGAGATGAAAAAAAGTGCAATCTAATTCCAAATTTATTAAAAAATATATATTTAGAATCTATAGACAAAACTTTGCAAATCACTAGTTTGCATCATCTTCAAATTCCTCATGGTTTAGCCGTTATAGGAGCCCAAAAGTGAGGATTTAGTTAAAAATAATCAATTCAGTTTCCAGTTTGCCCAAAAATTGGAAACTAGCATTGTGGGATCACCCAAGCCCCCTGTGAGTAGCCATAAATTTGAAGCAAATTTTTACTTAGTCTTTTGATTTTCAACTCTATACTTTTTGGCTTCGGGATGATCTGCACTCAAAAGAAAAATTAGTTTTGAAAGGCGTGCAATGCACCACATGGTCATTGTGTGGGTTTTATTTATCACTTTCCTTTTGGGAGAAAGTCGGGCCACATGTTAGCTCAGCGAATATTTTCTCATGGATGATTTTCACAAATCTGGGAATACCTACCAGGTCGACACGTCATCTCTTCGTTTCCAATAGGTTGTGCTTTAAGGAGCCTTCTCTTTGGAGTTTTTCAAAGCATGTTGTTTTCTTTGGTTTTCAGGAGGAAGCTTTGAGTCGGTGCTTTCAAGCCATGTGATTGGTCAACAAGACTTTTTCCAGGCTATTTTCTAAGATTCAAGCATTTATGGAGGGTAATCTTGCTAAATATCCGAGAGATATTAATGCAACAATTGAGAGTTGATGAGCTAAGATTGCCATGACCTAATTAAATATCGATGATAGGATTATGAGCTATCAGGTGTAGACATCTGGAAGTAATTACTTATGGGTAGAGGTAGCATTTCTCTCTCCTTTGAGCTATAAATTTGAGGTGGTATGAAGAGGAAAAGGGTTCCTGAAGTTTTTTCTTTTGAAAAGAAATTCTTTAGTTTTCCTTGGTTATAGGAGTATTTTCATTAAAATTTTACAGAATACTGATTCACTACGGCATGTTATATCTATTTTAACTCAAACTATTGTCAGATTGGCATTCGATCTTTATTTTAAAGTTCATTGATATTTAAGTACAAACTATTAGGGAGAAATATTTGAAACTATGCATGATATAGCCTTTGTCAATATTTCCTTCTTTATATTTTCGTTCAAAATAGAAAACTGTGTCTAGTTTACTTAAAATAGTTTGATTATTTGATTTCCATGTTGTACTTGATTATATGATAAAGTGATAGCCTATAGAAATTGGATTATGTCATTGGACTTCTCTATTTTCTTTAAGGGTTATTGCTTCTTTGTGTTATGTTGTATTAAGAGGAAGGGTTTATGTAGCTTTTTGAATGTTTTATGTTAACTCTTGGAACTTTTATGTTTGATCCGACCTTAATGAACATTTTCTGTAGGGATATTTGAAAGACTGCACTGTGTTTGTATCTAGCCTCTAATGTTCGTTCTCTTCCCAGCAATGAAGGGTTGTGGCATTTTGTATCTATCATATCATTCATATAAAATAATTTGGGTTTTGAAATGTTGTAAAAGCATTGGCGCATCGCCACTTTTCATGTTTTATGTATACATTTATTTCTACCTTTTTCCAAAACTCAGAGAAGAGTCATTTTTCTATAAAAATCCAGGAGGTATTCAGTGAGGCGCAAATTGGTCCCCCACTCGCTGAATTTCCCATAAGGTTGTCGGAGAGGCACAAGCTTTGATGATCAAAATTATCATTGTTCTTTTTTTTTTGCAAATAATAGAGATCAAGCCATTATGTTAATTCAATTTCTTTCTTCTCTTTTTATGATAGGTATTTTATTGTTTTTTATTTTTGGGAGCTATAGGATTGAGGAATCAACTCCAAAAACTAATACGCTCTCTTCCAAAATGTGAAAATTCATAAGAAATAGAAGTATTCTATCTACAAGAGTCCATGTAATTAAAAAAAGTTCATGAAGATATATATTTATCATCTCATACAACTTCTTTAGAATAACAACATTGAGGTACTTGGTTCTATCAAACATACTTCATCACAATAGGAGTTCTCTAATAAATATAAGAATACGAATAAATAAAATAGGTAAGGCCCTTTTTATATTAAATATTCATTAGCCACATGGATTTTTGACTTAGATTCTTAACCATATGGGATTAAATTAGTATCATTTCACATCCTTGGAGCCAAGTGATAATATTTTTGTTAAATTTTGTGAGAGAGATTGTGTTGACATAGATGATAGAATATTTTAATATTTTCTTAAAGTGTATCTTCTTTTTTTGTTAATCTCATGTAATTTTACTAGACCACACATAAGCTTAGGAAAATAGGTCAATTTTACTCTACATTTAATGTTTATTGTTTATTTTAGTAGTGGCTCCACAATACCAATAAGGAGGGTGGACAATCAATATTGACTATATGTCTTCTCATGTCATTTTTAACTCTCCTTTCACCACACCACTTACTCATTCTACTTAGGTAATAAATTTGTGGTATAATAAATTATGTCATTTAAACTAATGTTATCTACAATAGCTCAACCAATAGGGCATGTTAGCAAGGTTTTTATTTCTTTTTTATGATAAGGAATGCTAGTGATGCATTGTAGGTAAACATACAAATGAGAATTATGATAAAGGAAAGGAATAATATAGAACTACTAAGATATTAGAGCTAGATAATAGATATTTGAATATTCCATTTCTAAAGACTTTAAATTTAGTAGGTTCAAAGATGTTCCTCCATTCATTGATGATTGAACTCTTGATTCACTTGGATGCTTTTTACTATAGAAATGGTATTTTGGTATTTACTATTTTTTAGGACTTCAAAGTAATTGGAGATAAATAATTTTGGAGACTAATAAATATTCTATGCATAGAGAATGGTAGTGATTATGTTAACCATAGGTTTGAGAAATTATATAATTCAAAGGGAATTGAATTATATCATATAATTCCATACAACCCTTACTAGAATGGACTAGTAGAATGTAAGAGAAAAATAATTGAATTTTTTGTAAAATTACATGATCCACTCTAGATCCCATATACCATGATTTTGGAAAAATTAGTTATGTTCTATGTAAACTAAATCCAAAATAGAGTTCCTCATAAATCCTTGGATTTATTCTTTTTTAAGGTTGGAGTGATATAAAACCCATAGTGAGACACTTCACAATATTCAAATATTTGGCATGGGCACACATTTTAATAAAGAAATAAAAAGGTATGGATAAAGTTAAATTATCCCTTTCATCTTTGTGAGTTATCTAGATAGTGTAAAAGGATACAAATTTATTCACGTAGATACTCATGTTCCATTCATTTAGTGGAGTGTTATTTCTTAGGAAGGCTCTTCAATTCTAAATAGATTTATAGTTCTCCTTTTAGATTTAGTTTTGAGTACATTTGGGATAGATAATAGTTCCTTAGATGATGTAGATCCATCTTAGAATAGTTAAGATGATGACCTCATTCTTTTTATTTACTATAAATGATGAAAGGATGATGATAATTATCCTCTCTCCTCTACTATTCATCAATTTTAGGATGTAGAACCTGCTCTTAACTCTCCTATATTTAGTCCACTTTGGGCTAGATAGGTTTTGTATATTATAGGTGACTAGGTTAGAGATCCTTTAAATATGATTTGGATCCATTCTTAGTTCTAGAATCCACCTCAAATCTCAATTTCCTATTCCTCTAATCCAAAATATTGTTGAGAGGTATAAAAAATTATTGAATGGGAAGAAATAATGTAGGAATAATATAATTATTCAATGAAAAATTACATTTAGGATTTACTCTCTCTTCCTAAGGGAAGAACACTAGTTCAATATAAGCGGATATATTAGAAAAAAATTACAAAAAATATAGATTAATTTACAAGTTCGAGGATTAAATCTAGTTGCTAAGGGATTTTTGCAAGTTCTTGACATTTAATACACTAAGTCCTTTACACTTGTGAATATGAACATGATTTGACTCACCCTTGCTATTGTTACAATATATTGGTAGGGAATTTTAATAGTTGGACATGAAGAGTTCCTTTATTCATGATGATATTGAGGAAGAGATATACATGGAGCAATTGGATGGGGTTTTATATGGAATTTTTGCTTTTTCTATCATCTTATAGAATCTATTTATGACCTAAAATATGCCTCATGCGCCTAGTTTGTAAGATTGATTCATCTATTTTCATAGCTGGAAAAAGATGAAATGATAAAAATGATGATGTTTCAAAATAAAAAATTTAGTCATATTTAGGTGCACATGCAGTTACATTTTTTATTCTCACCCACTTTGTGTAATCTCTTGGAATTATTATCCACCAATTGTAAATATTTATTTATCTTTAATTTAGTAGGTGCAACCATGCATTGTGGAATCTACTTAGTAGGTTAAACTAATTCCTATTCTTGATAGGAATTATTTCTCCTCTTGGTTGTGTATTCCTTTATGTTAGCTATATATAACACTCACCTCTAATATCTTCTAGTTAAATGGAGCAATGTATAGTTTTTCCCCAATTCTCTTATACTATTTATCTCATGAATTCTTAAGTTTCAAGATAGTCTATCCATTCTACTATTGTGATATTCAATATTCTAGAAACTAGAGCACATGTGATATATGACCAATAGTAGATCTTGGTTTAGATTCTTGTTTCCCATAAAATATGATACTCTTTATTTTTGGTTTTAATAAAACCACAAATAGGATCCGGTTATGCTATTTATGTAGGGATTTCATATATACATATATATATATATATATATATATATATATATATATATTGAAGTGATGAAGGTGTTGTTACACGTAGAGGAAATCAATGTTTCATTCAAAAAGGCAGATTTAACCTATGTATAAGGTAATTGCAAAAGGAATCTCCTAATTCACATCCACCAAAAGGATCTCTTACCTCAAATTAGTTTCACTTTGCAATGACAAGGAAAAATATTTTCCCTTTTTAACCATTTCAAAATATCTTTCTAGTAGAGGTTAATAGATATCTTATTAAAGGATGTGACCTAATAATACGAAGTAAAATTTTCCAATTGTGATAGGTAGTTATATGAGATGCATGAATAATTATTGCTAGATTCTTATGGTTTTATTTTTTGATTAAGGTAAGTTGGTTTTTTGATAGGATCCAAACCTTGTTTTATAAGAACAAAAAACAAGAGAAATCAGCATAGAACAACAACCTAAATACTAAAATAACCAAGCTACCTAAGAGGCAACCAAAATCAAGAAAAAAAATATGTGAAACAAAATTCTGCACCATCACAACCTTATTCAAAGAGTGTGAATGAAAGTCCATTTTTGAAAGACCTTTCTTTCATCTTTCAAAAAAATTCCAATCAAAGATGTCTTTCAAATTTGTTCATACCTAGGAGAAGAGGGAGGGGGTATCCTCTTAGAGGCTTCTTCTAAAAGAGTATCACTATCTAAATAACATTGAGGATCAATAGAACCACAAATAACTATAACATGATGTAAAAGGAAGGAACAAGTAGAGACTGAAATAAGCTAAAGAGAAACACCATCAATAGAAATTGGAGTAGAAGGGACAAACAAACCTAGAGAGATTAGTAGTTGGAATGGAGAGAATATCAGTCCAAAAATTCAATAGTCAAATCATCAAGGAGCATTGTAATATGGTGGGGAAGAGAATTCATCCACCAAGAAGAGGAGAACATCTTGCAATCATGAGGAAATCCAAAAGTCAAGTACCTAGTTACAAAAAACATCAAAGTTGAAAGGTTATGCCCTCATAATCAACTGTATAAGTCTAGGGAGTAAAACAACATCACATGGAAAGGCCTTGGATAGATCAATATCCACCAAGGCACAACAAAAAAGGTGTGAGAAAACTTCATATTAGTGTGTCCACCTTTAACAATATACCCAAAGCATTACAATATCCTCAAAGGTAGATTTAATCCAAAAATGCAAGGGAAGGTGAGACAATCTTACCCAAACAAGGCTAATATAACCAAAATCCTTTAGGGGGTTAAAGGAGGGTGAACAAGGATGAAACAAGAGAGGATGAAAATTCCACATATAGTCTCCAAAAAATAAATCAACCTCTCTACCATCAGTTGAATAAAAATAAACTATGAAGGATTAGTACAAGGGTAGATTTTCATCTTGTTCTCAACCAAAATTGTCTGGTGCTTAGAGATCCACCTATGCCAGTTAGAGAGGGAAGGACACAAGTGTTTAAACTTGCAAAACAAAACCCTTCTCATGAAGAAATACATATTATCAATCACTTCTTGACCTAAAACCACCATAGGAACATCTGAAGCACAAAGAAGTGGCATATTATTTAGGCCTTTTTTCATCGTAGATGTAGAAGGGGTTTTTTAAAAAGGTCTATGTAAAAAGATTAAGAATGGGAAGGAAAAAAGGCATCCAAATGAATGTTGGGGATGAGACGTGTCAACTTAGAACAAAACATATAAGAAAAATAGTGTCTTAGTGCATTTAATTTCCAAATCACCTCAAAGACACAAACTACTATGCCATAAAGCAGAAATAGGCACAAAGGTTCCCCCATTAATCCTTCTAAGAAAAGTACATGCATACAAATAACAGATTCAACACAGGCATAGATTCAGATTATAGAATCAAAACAAAATGAAGGACAAACATATGGACACACAGATTTATGTGGGGAAAACCCTTTCGGGTAAAAAACCCCACCCTCCAAAACACTCAACTCAATTGTATTAATTAGCAACAAAATAGTTACAATACAATATCAGAGTTATGCTCTTCAGAAGTTTATCAGAGTTATGCTCTTCAGAAGTTTACATCTAGTCCATCTGGAGAATAAAGGAAACATCATTATACAGAATCCTCGCACTGTTACAATGTCCTCACACTACATACAGTGCAAATTCATTTCATTTCACTAGCCCACTCGTTCAGTCAACCTTTTTTCCAACACAACCTTACGACCACTCAGGTTCAAATCTTCTCGGTTTTGTGTCACTCAGTGTTCACGGTTGCAATGCCTTAGCATATCGCTCGAACACTCTCACTGCATGATCTGATCATCTTGACACTTCACCAATCGACCTCTCAGTCATATAAATCAACAACCATCAAGGTGTATTTAATTACCCTATCGATAGGCTTCCATCATTCTCTGATAACATGCACCACAATGCAACATATCGAGCTGCCCAACATTAATCAGGATACAGAGAGATATCTACACTTCGTCAACCTCCCAAATCAGATCATTCATTTAATGTAAATAGATCGCAAATCAAAAAATTAAACTTTCAACCAATTAGCATTGATTTAAAAGAATGATGTAAAATCAATGAATATCACCATGCCACATGTCATTGCATTATTCATCCGCCACTTTGACCATCACCCAAACAGTCAACATAACCTGAGCACCTTATACTGCACCACTGCTCACCATCCATCATATGATTGTGGTAAGATGGCATACACTGCATTACCATGCCCTAGCAGGGAGACACCCGTGGTACAACGGTGACAACCCACTTGCCAAACCATCACTATCAACCGCAGCTTAAAGAACAAGCCTCCACGGTATTGTGGTAAGCAGATATCATTGCCCACCATGTCCATCATGCTACTGTGCTCAAGCTGAAAGACCTTCACAATGTAGCGGTAAGCTATTGTGTAACCACCAGTCGACATGAAGCTCGCCAAGGTAAGCAGGTAAAACTGTGGCACCACACCAAGACCAAAGGACTCCCACGATAGGAAGGTAACCGACTACACTAACCACCACAGTTTCATCATGCCACCACACCTTCTCCGAGCGAACCCCATGGTAAAGAGGTAACCACTAGGCTAGACCGTCGAGCCTTCACCGTGCAACTGTCAAACAATGAGGAGACCATCGCGGAAAGGCAGTAACGCCCAACCATAGACCGAACAATAGAGGCTTGCGATAAAGTGGTAAACTATGCAACTGTGCCTCTATTAACTATTCCCAGTGCTAAAGTGGTAAAGGCCACGACTAAAGAGAAAATTCCAAGTCTTAAAGAGATTTCAAGCTAGAAATTTGAGGCAGATTTCCCAAAAATTTCCCACTTGATGAAGACTTACTGCCTTCCTCCAAACTCAAACACAAGAACCAACACAGTTCTTTTCATGTTCCAACCAAGAAACTTGCAACGACATCCAAAATGTTCACCAACTTAGGCAACAACTCCAATCACCCACCATAGGAAAAAAGGAACGAGCCAAGGCGTATCTACGCCAGTCTCAAGAACACACACATCAGATCCTACAAATAGAAAAGGCACCACAACAACAACTTGAAAGCAATCAAAAGAAACATAAACATGAAGTCTTTCTCTAGAGACAAGATAGAACATCAGCTAGAAAATTGTCTGCAATCATCCAACTTATCAAACCCATGCGACTGAAAACAACACCCACAGCTCATGCTATCCATCAAATCACTCATACCTTCAAGGTATCCATATTAGTAAACTCATGCCAACAACACATCCAACCCATCAAGCATAGATACAAGCATCATGTGTCAACCAATCAAGAAGACCAAACACATACAGGTACTCCCACTGTATGGGTAATGCCAAATCTAAAATAAAAAACAACGGCATAACAAGTCTACCAATCACAACACATAGAAAAATGTAACCATGTAGTACCAAGGAACTTCCACACTGATATGCGTAACCTGCAACCATCTGCTGCAAGAATCATTTCTCTCAACATTCTTCCAGAGTTCTTCCAAGTTCTCCACCTTTGATAGAAGAAAGAGGCACAAGAACCTCCATGTCATCACCCAAGTGACAACACATGACCACAAACTAGTGACCATCAAGGCTCCACATACACATCTCACATCTAAAGTCATATGAGATCGAACATATAGGAAGAAAAAACTAAACTAAAGAGAAACAAAAAATCACATCATGTAGCATCCTCCTACACACACTTCTAAGTGCTAGATGTGTCAAGAATGATCTTCTTCACATCCTAAAATAAAAGCCATAACAACACCCAACCGTTCAACTTAACAAATCATGGATTTAAGCCTCTCAAAGAAGATCAAACTAACCCATATGCCTATCTCCTACCAGTCCTCAAAAGCACAAGGAGATAAACTATGTTGTCCACCTTCCACTATGAATCCTCTAGAATCTTAAAGCTACAACTCAAAATTCATATCTATAAAAGATAAAGCATATCACATATCTGAAAGATATAATGGGTAAATACCTCTCAAATAAAGTCACCACCGAGCAGACCAAAGGGAGGAAAAAGAATAAAGATCCTCCAAGATATACAAGCCACCATGACCCATTCAAAAGAAATTTCCTCAAGTGTTAGTCTTTGTTGAACTCGCATCCAACCAAGTTGTAGGAAACTCAGACTTTCAGCTAAAAAAACACCTTTCTCATCGCATGACAATCACAGCCTCATCTTATTCTCCATGTACCCATGAGCACCGACAACCTATCATCTCATGCTAAACTTCAAACTACATTTAACATGAAGTTCTCAAGCATATGAAACAAAGTACTCAAAACATGGAGAAATACCAGACCATTGTCAAAGCTCCAAACATCTAAAACATGAACTTATCATGACATCATGATCTACACATCTACCTTAGGAGATACCATGCTTCAAGTGAACTATCCATGGTCTCAAGAGCAATGCAACATGCCAAAATTCTAATGCACAAGGAAGATTATACATGATAGCAAGAAAACAGACTCTAAACCAACATCACATGTCAAGCACCACCAACATCTCAACCAAAGACTCCAAACATCCTCCATGGTTTCAAGATGTTGCACATCCTTAAATAGTGTCCATGCAAATGTGAAAGAACCCTTATGTAGCAATAGGATCTAAGAGTCCCTCCTAGTAACATCTGCAACACTAAAGAAGATCATTCACCACCAAGTGATGAATCCACAATCACTGCTAAAGCTCCCACTGAACTGTGACACGAAGATTTCCAAGCATCGTGACCAAACATATGTTGATCTGAAAAACCTCCAGGTACAATTGACAACATGTTTGTCTAACAACAAAGCCAAACCGCACCAAGCTCTCCAAACAACACATACCACACCATCACTGTCAAAAGGTTACACTAAACAATGTACCCAAGCCTTTCATGACATCATGATACATATGCTATAGGTCCTCATAACCGACTAATCAAGTACTAAATTCCATTCATCCTCTCATCTCAAAGTAGCTACACCAACGCAGAAGTGACCACGGACAAGGTCAGCTAATAGATCTACACCACCACATAAGAAACCTTGTGGATATTGATAGTCCACTTCTGAGTTGTCACACAACAAACATGTAGGTAAAGACAACCCACAACATTGCACAACTCGTAGATCCATTCAACGAAGCTTGCAAAAATAAGATCTCAAAGAGAACAACCATGTAGACAAACATGACTCAAACACCAAATCGAGCTTAGATCTGATTCACCAATCATGTCCACAACTCAAGCACCATAGCCTAGGAAACCAGCATGAAACACCACAAGAATGTTGAGTGAAAAAAACATACCAACACTCCCATGTAGAGAATACATCACACATCCTCAAACATGTCAAACTACAACTATCTCATCCAGTCACACCCCAAAAAAAAATCTAGGGTCTAGAAAATAGCTTAACAACAACTCCACAAACCACAAGTTTTACTTGACTGTGCAAAACCTACAAAACCACCATGTTTCCAAAACACCCATGCACCTCCATATTCATTGCACATCTAGACGACCTAAGAGTCTACACACAAGCATCACGGTTAACCAGAATAGTGAACTGTCATGAATATGCATCATAGACTTTTTAGAAAAATCTACAGAAAACTCTTTAGAGCCAAAGACATGAATCTAAAACATGCGAGTACAAGGTACAGGTAAATAGGAACAAAAGGCCCATTCCGGACCAAATCCAAAAGCACAACCATGCATAAAAAAATGAGAGAGTCAAGCTATTTAGAAGTTTCAGACCACCCAGATCAACTTCATAGCCTTCATGCAATCAAGGAAACAAAGAAACCACCTTCAGTGCTAAGTCGGAACACCCAACACAAGCACAATACTCCATGGCTGAGAAACAACCCAAGCAACTCCATACCGATAGGGAGCCTCTCACACAGAAACCCAGTATGAACCATGCTCTATTGCAACACAACCATCAGAATAACTCACACCCCTTGCATTAGGATCATTTGCTACCAACCAAGAGCCTCAGACCACATCGTCAAAAATATGATCAACTCTAATATTCTCCAGCATCTTTCATGTTGTGTGTTGTCTCAAAAGAGCAAGGACTTTCACTCATCAAAGGATCAATCATCAACCGATTCCTCCAGATTTCCTCAAGCTTGTTAGGCTAAGAAATATTTACAAGAGAAATATCCAAAACCAGCATCCAAAAGAAGGCTCTGATACCACTGTTGGTATCATGAAAAACCCTTGACCTCCCTTAACAAGCTCTGATACCACTTGTTGGGGATGAGACGTGTCAACTTAGAATGAAACATCTAAGAATAGTAGTGTCTTAGTGACTTTAATTTCCAAATCACCTCAAAGACACAAACTACTATGCCATAAAGTGAAAACAGGCACAAAGGTTCCCCCATTAATCCTTCTAAGAAAAGTACATGCATACAAATAACAGATTCAACATAGGCATAGATTCAGATTACAGAATCAAAACAACATGAAGGACAAATATATGGACACACAGATTTGCGTTGGGAAAACCCTTTCGGGTAAAAAACCCCACCCTCCAAAACACGCAGCTCAATTGTATTAATCAACAACAAAACAGTTTCAATACAATCTCAAAGCTATGCTCTTCAGAAGTTTACATCTTGTCCATCTAGAGAATACAGGAAACACCATTATACAAAATCCTCACACTATTACAATGTTCTCACATGACATATAGTGTAGATTCATTTCATTTCACCAACCCACTCGTTCAATCATCCTTTTTGCCAAAAAAATCTTACAACTGCTCAGGTTCACATCTTCTCGGTTCTGTGTCACTAAGTGTTCATGGTTGCAATGCCTTAGCATACCGATCAAACACTCTCACTGCACGATTTGATCATCTTGACACTTCACCGATCGACATCTTAGTCATATCAATGAACAACCATCAGGGTGTATTTAATTACCCTACCGACAGGCTTCCATCATTCTCTAATAATGTGCATCACAATGCAACACACATTGAGCCACCCAAGATTATATCATGATACAAAGACATATCTACACTTCATCAACCTACCGAATCAAATCATTCATTTAATGCATATAGATCACAAATTAAAAAATAAGACTTTCAACCAATCAACATTGATTTAGAACAATGATGTAAAATCAATGAATATTGTCATGCCACATGTCGTCGTATTATTCATCCACCACTTTGAGCATCACACAAACAGTCAACAAAACCCAAGCACCTTTTATCGCGCCACCACTGGCCATCCATCATATGCTCATGGTAAGATGGTATACACTGCACTACTATGCCCTAGCAAGGAGACACCTCTGGTACAGTGGTGACAACCCTCTTTCCAAACCGTCATCATCAACCACACCACCACAACTTAAAGAATAAGTGTTTGTGGTATAGCGGTAAGCTTCTATCTTTGCCTGCCATGTCTATAATGCTATCGTGCTCAAGCTGAAAGACCTCCACAGTGTAGCAGTAAGCCACTGCATAACCGCCAGTCGACGTGAAGCCCACCACGGTAAGGAGGTAACACCGCAACACCGCACCAAGACTAAAGGACTCCCGTGGTAGGGAGGTAACCAACTACGTCGACTGCCACAGTTTCAACATGCCACCACGCCTTCTCCGAGCGACCCCCACGGTAAGGAGGTAACCACTACACCAAATCATCGAGCCTTTACCACGCAACCTCCGAACAATGAGAAGACCACCACAGTAAGGGGGTAACACTGCCCAACCGTAGAACGAACAACAGAGGCTCGCAATAAAGTGGTAAACCATGCAATCAAGCCTCTATTAATTGTTCCCAGCGGTAAAGCGGTAAAGGCCAAGACTAAAGAGAAAATTCCAAGTCTTCAAGAGATTTCAAGCCAAAAATTTGAGGCATATTTCCCAACAATGAATGATTGAGCCAAGCATAGCAACCCCACCAACAACTATGACAGAAGGCCCCTTCACAAAAGGCTCGAGCAAAGAAAGAACCCCAACGAATGGAGCAGGAACTATAACTGAGTTACTAGTGGAAGAAGAGATGCCTCCCACAAGAAAACGTAGCCCAATAGGAAACCCAAAATCTCAACCCATGAGCTCCTCATCTGACAAGTCCACAACTAGATCACAAGCAAGGGAGCTAAGAAGCCGAAAACAATTTTTTGGAACTAGGGAGAGAAAGATTGAGTAGGAGGCCATTAAGAGTGTTCTAGAAACTTGTAGTTTATGTTATGCATGAGTGTAATTAATTTTATTTAATCAAACATATATAAATAAACTCAAGAATGGACACATGTTCACATTAAATATTTATCCTTAAAAATCTTAATAATTTTTTAATAAAGAATCAATGCTACATTATTATAATATGAAAGTATTTTAATGTATTTTATTTAATAATATCATATATCAAAACTCATTGAAGACTTTACATTTGGAGTTGAGTGTGATAATGATAGACTAGAAAAGTTCAATTAAACATGAGACGTATAAATAAATAGGAGTATAAACATGCTATTAATAGAATAGATACTCAAGTAATGAGGAAATATTTTGATAAGAATTATATATTAGAAAGGTATTTAGAAAATCTAAAATATAAGAATACAAAATAAAATTTTATACAATATTTTAGAGCTCAACTCATAATACCTAAAGATTAATTAATAAGTTTATTTCATTTCCTTCTACCATTATAGCACATGAATGTCAGTTTCTATTGTAATACTTAAACATCCTAATATTAAAGGAAAAAAAATTACTTGATGCATTAGTCTCTATGATTTAAAAAGAGAAGTCTTCTCTAATTTATTGTTTTGTTGATGTTCTTTTTCTATATGCATAAAAAAAATGTATAAAATCTAATTTTAATTTATAATTATATTTTATTTTTACATTTAAATGATATAAAAAATTAAAATAGTTGAGAATGTCCATATTTAAATTAAGTTAGAAGTAAAAAATAAATTTAATTTTTGAAGTAGGTATATAAGATTGAAAGATGCTTATCCATGATTTTAGAGTATCAAAATTAAGTTTTGAGATCTTTGTTATTATGATACTGTATGTTAAGATAAGATCACATACAATTATGCATGTTCATATTATACTAGTTACTCTCTATGTACTAGTTTCCCTTAAGATGATTAGTATCTTCTTAAACATAATCACATCTTATTTAATTATTTAACAGGAATTTGACTTATTCTTAAGAAAAAATAATGTGCACACTTAGACTATTTCTAAAACCTTCCATCATCAAATTCTAAAAACTAATTCAATAATTAATTTATTATAAAATATTTGGACGTGTGACTGTAAATGCTTGCATGTGCACCGGCATGGGATTCTAATAAAAGATGTTAATTCCAAGAGTCCATAAATTTTGATTAAAGTGGTTAAAATGTTAATGCTTCTTTATTTACCTCATACGCCATCTTTTATAAACATTAAAGAAGTTGTGTGAGAATAAAAAAATCATAATTTAAATGCAAAGACAAAATGATGTTGTGGAAAAGGATAAGAAGTCGAAAATAAAGAGATATGTGAGTTGAATTTAAAATGCATGGCAAAGACTGAAAGACAATCCCAGCGACTGTCAACTAAATACAAAAATGAGAGGAAAATGTGGCGAGTCTAACAAAATATAAAATAAAGTAGATACTAAATCTTAGTAGTGGGTGGAATTTAGTATTAATTAAATATGATTAAGTGCAAAGTCGTTATATAATAGTATTCTTTAATTAAAAAGAAATGTGCAAGTTTATCGTATGAGATTGCTTGGAAAATGAATTGATAAAGCCAAGCAGGGTAGGTATAAAAAATATTATTCGTTTGCAGCAGTGTGTGGAGGCATCGGCATCCATGAGAAGCATATTCCTTGAGGGGTGTTGGCAACCTTTTAATTGTTCACGGCAGAACTTCTTTTAAATCCCTTTCCCACCCAATGCAATTTCAAAAATATCTATTTTGATGATGTTGTTTTATTTTATTTTATATATCTTTAGTTCGTTTATTCCCATCTATATTAATTAAATAGTATATCTATTTAATTAATTTTTCTTATTTAAATCTCATTTTTTCTATTAATTAAATAATATTTTTATTTAATTAATATTTCAAATCTATTTCATCTCGTTCTAAACTTCGATTTAAGGTAACAAAATTAATTATTTGTCTTATCCCTTCTTCTCATAAATTGAATAAATATTCTATTTATTTAATTTTATCTTCACATGTCACATTCTCCAACTTTCCCACTTGCTGTCTAATTCTAATCTGAATCATCCACCTAATCACATCCTTAAACTTGTGCACATTAGAAAAGGGGTAAACCCTTTATATTTATTACTCACACTCTTTGTATCATGATTTATTACTCCTCTTTTGGGAAGGAACCCTCCATGTGTTCTTGTCCCAAAAGTACACCCCATGGATACTCAAGGATTTTTTTAATTCCTCCCATCTCCATCTTTTGTGGAGTGTGGGACAAATCTTGCATTTATGGCAAGATCTTACCATACTCCAAGATACCCTCACAAGTACAAAGGTTTTCTCAAGTCACCACATTGTGCAACTTGGCACAATCTCATGGTTTGAAAGATCCCATTTAATCTCAACCCTTGATCTCTCCACTCAATCTCGCCATTGATATCCCTCATAAAAAATATGTAAATTCATATTAGAGAAAATAACCTAGGAAAATCATCTGCAAATAAACCTCCATAGAATATGAGAGAAACAAACATGGCTATTTCACCAGAGAAAATACATTGAAATGAGATATATTACACAATATACAAAGTAACTTATAAAGGAATAAAAACATTTGGCAGGTGTAAAACTACTCCAAACGGGAAAAAACCACCCAAATAAATAAATGCAAAACTAATGCCTAAGTAAACTTAAGCATAAACGCAATTTACTCTAACACCCCCCCTTAAGTACAACTTAGGGAGAATGAAGATGCAATATGGGTCCTGGCTACACAACCATTTTAGGTACCCATTTACAATGCAAAAAAAATCTCACAACTAGAGAAAAGGAGAAAAACCCTATAGGAAAAAACTCCTCTCCAAAAGAGAGAAAAGAAAACAAAAACGATGCATGGATGGAGGACTCAATCACACCCCCAAGTGCTACATACATCATGTATATACAATCAATAGCCCCCCCTCCACTATAAGAGGGAAAGAGAGAGACTATGTAGCCCCCTTGCAATGTGTAATCACCTACAAAAATGGTAAGTGCTTGAAGACAAAACATGATCCAATGTTGACAAAAAACTTGTCTCCTTTTTGGAAGAAATAAAACCAAGTATAAATGCAGGTATGCTTCCCACTCTAGATAGGAATTGAAAGAAAGAAACATGAAGATGTATGATCATGTCTCTGAAATCTACTCATGTGTCGCCAAGACCTTGGAAGATGATTCCACAAACCAATCAGGAACATGCCCAACCACAATAGGAGGTGGCAAACAAGGTACCACTAGAAACTAATTCTAAAAATTCTATAGAGACTGAGACGGAGTGGCAACAACTGTACCACAACTATCATCAAATAGGAGGGATATACCCTCAAATGTGTCTTCAAAATTAGAAATATGAGATTCCACAGACAATGAAGCAATGTCTGGAAAATAAGAATCCCAATCAAGAAGACAATGAGATATTGGTTGTGATGAATCACTGGACGTGCTCAATGAATCATCAATACAAGATGAATGGTCTTGTTGGACATGAATGATGGGAGCCTCAATCAATGACTCTGCACAATTAATCACTGAAGGTGAAGGTACATCAACTGTCCCTAATGGAGAAGAAGGACCATATAAAATACCCTCATCATCGTCATATGAAGATTCAAAGTATTCCAAATTTTCAAACTCCTGCATAGTAGCATGATCATAGGGTATCTTGTCTAAAAAATGAAGAGGCACAAGACAATCTGAAATACGATCAACTGGGAATAGCTTAGTATCAGGATCTCCGTGTATTTCCCAAATTTTATTCCAAAAAATATGAGGACATTCAAAATGATCAATAGCATTCAAAGTGGCATCATTAATATGCATTGCAATAACTCCTAGGACATGATCCTTTTTACAATTCCATGCAAATTTCTTACTATCAATACCAGGAAGGGGAACAAGATTATATAAATGTGGCAACAAATAAAGCCATCTAAGATGTTTTATGATACCATCTCTCCATTGTTTATAGTTTCACCTTTTGAACATAATTATGACACGATGAAATCAGGGAAAATTTTAGTGGCGAATCTTCGCCAATTGGCAAATATTTGAAATTGGGACCTCCAAAAATGGTGAATAATACAAGTTAGAAAAGATGTTGAATTGCCAGGATTTTACAAAAAAATAAATTTGTCTCGATTAATTCGCCAATGCATTATTTTTTAAATGATGTGTCATTGGAACTAATTTTCCAGTAGTCTATATTGTTTATAGATATTAATTATATTCACCATTAATTTTATATTCCTACAATTAATTTTTGGGAAATATTGCCACTAATAATAATTTACCTTTTCATTTTAGGGACATTTTAGCCTTGAATAGGTTTTTAATTTATTTCCAATGATTAGCTTTTTAATCAAATGTCTACAAGTCAATTCCATGACTTTATATGCACGTGCCTTTTAAAAAGGTTGTTGAGGCCCGAAATTTGATCTCCATCATTCATTGTTGCCAATAGTTCATGAAATATGTCATCATCGTTGTATCGGTGGGACATCCCTAAGTGTCCCATCAATTATGTTCACTCACTTCGATAAGGCTTCCATACTCCACTTGGGGTCCACCAAGGAATAGGTACACCACTTGTGTAATTTTAGAGAAGGGTATGTGCAGGATCATCATGGAAAAAATAGGCCCTTAAGTGGCAATGAAAATTCAGAAAATCAAAGTTGGGCAACTTGACATAAAAATTTGAATAAGTTATCTATATTATTTCAAAAATATGTAAGAATAGAATCTGTGGAAAATTGAATGTAGTTTCTAAAATACTAGGTTAATTTTTGTAAAAAAAAAAATCTATTTGGTGAAAATTTCAAATTTCAATGGAGTAGTACTAAAATTTCAAGGAAAAAATAAGAAGTAGGTGTCTGTCTGACCACTCTAACCATAATAAAATCATAATATTTTTTTATAAGATTTTAGATATAAGTAGAGGACTCATGTCCGGATGTGATGCATATTTTTTTGTAATTTGTTTTCAAATAAATAATTAATTATGAATTTTTTATTACAACTTTTTAAAAATATAAAAACTTGTATGTCTGACCACCTTAACTTGGTCAAAACTTAATGGAATTCATTTTTTTTCAATCCTATAGTATGCGAAGCATAGAATGTGACACATGTTTTGGATTCAAAAAATGTGATACTGTTTGAAAGCTATAGATGTTTTTCTATCAGACTATCGATCAGAACTTTAGTCATAATTATAATAAAAAATAAATAATTATTATTTATTAGATTCTAAGTAAAATATAATTTATATTGGTAAAAGGCTGACAAGCTCCTTTACAAACCCTTTTCATTTCATCAATTTTAGGTAAAAGAAAAGTTGTCAGCCACATGGGCAAAGTCTGGAAAAGTAAGGTAAGTTGTTAAACACGTTTTACGTGTTGACTTTTTAGGATTGGCAGGTCCGAACAAAATCCTGAGCCTAATCCCTAAGCATTAAATTTTGTGTCAGAATATCGGATATTTGATTCAAATCAGATATCCAATTCAAATCCGATATCGGATTTGAATTCGATATCGGATTTGAATTCGATATATGATATCTTTTAGATCAGTTTTAAAACAATTTATACAATCTTTAATATATGATTTAAAAATGCAATTAAGTTTATAATTTAATATATATATATAATATCCAATAAAGTTTATAATGTAATATATTTAATATACAATTTATGATAATCTCTTACCAAATTATGTATTTAATATATAATATATTATTAAATATATAATATTTCAATATTTTAGTTAGTCTATAAATATTTTAATATTATTTCAATATTTTAGTTAATCCATAAATATTTAAATATATATATATTACCAATTTATAAAATATTTAAATATTATATCTTTCCCTCTCGCTCTCTCCACCTCTATCTCTCTCAAGTCTCTCACTCAATCACTCCTCTCTCTCTCTCTCTCTCTCTCTC
>CM021102.1:16460566-16582998 GCA_007115665.2 Sequoiadendron giganteum | reverse complement strand
TCCTCCCTCTCTCCTTCTCACTCTACTTCTCTCTATCTCCCCACTCCCTCTCCTCTCCTTCTCACTTCCCCTCACTCACTCTCCCTCCCTCTCCCTCTCCCTATCACTCTCCCACTCTCCCTCTCCCTCTCTCCCACTCCCTCTCCCTCTCCCTCTCCCTATCACTCTCCCACTCCCTACCATTAACCTTTAGGTCTATGTGTGTAGAAATCGGATATCTGATTTGAATCGGATTTCCGATTTGTGAAACTTCATTGTGCAGAGGTGAAATCTTACCGTTGCAGAACATGTTTTACAAATCAGATATCGGATTTGTGGGCCATAGAAAAACCCCATGTGGTTCATTTTTGTGCATTCCAACAGACCTTGGATTCTGTTTGCAACACTTTGCAGGTGACAAATGCGTGGTTTCAGATAGGAAGAGACAAAGATAAACTTTTTGGAGCATCTTGTACTCAAATTTGTCATACATAATTATTTTTTAGCATCTTTTATTTGGTATAATGGGGAGTAGCAGTCGTCGGAAGCAAAAACATAAGAGAGAGATGACAAAAGAACAAATTGAAGGATATAGACAAAGAGATAGATAAGGTCATAGGAAGAAAATACAAGGTATGTTAAATATTGGTGAACCTGAGCCCTATGGTCTTTCAAGTGAAGAGGAAATTGAATATGTTCAAGGTGAAAATGTAGAACATGATATTGAAATTGGGAATGAAAATTTTCAGGGTGAAAATGTTGGAATTGAAGATGTTGAACATGATATTGAAATTGGGAATGAAAATATTGAAATTGATAATGAAAATGTTGGAATTGAAGATGTTCAACATGATATTGAAATTGGGAGCAAAATTGTTCAAATTGATATTGAAAATGTTCAAGGTGAAAATGTTGGAAATGAAGATGTTGAACATAATATTGAAGCAAGTGTAAATTATGTTTCACCAAATTACATGAGAAATGAAGAACCTTGTGTGGAAGAAAGACGTATTCCAAATTCAAGACCTCCAAGGACCCCTAAATGGTTAGTTGAAATTGATGTTGACATTATAAACAATTTTGAAGGCAAGAGGTCAACACAAACTATTCGGTTGTGGGCTAGAATAATTTTCAACCAATATTTTAGTGATAAGACATTGACCGAGCAATGCCAACTTTTTGTACAATTTCTAAAGATGCAAAAAATGAGACCTTTGCTAGCCAAATTGAATATTTGTCTGAGCAAGAGGACTGAAAAAAGTTCTATTACTGCCAAAAATATTTTTAATGCTCTCAAATCTATTGGAAAAAATAACAAGGAAAAAGATAAGAGAGTTGCTCGGAGAGTCATTACCATCGCCCTAGTAAGCCATCAATTCAAAAAGACTCGCTTTATGAGACAAACTTGTATATATTTTGACTTAAATCGTAAAACTTTGGATAGAGCACTTGCAAGAAGAGAAAGAATAATTGATCCTCTTCAAAATGATACATGGGATTTTTCCGGAAGGCTTACACGTGTTGATAAGAAGCTAACCGATAATGTAAAGCATACAATTCAGCAATTTTGGCATGATAACTCTAGAGTATCACCCAATGCAAAGGATGTTTTAAAGTTAAGAATTCACAGTCGAGACCATACACCGCATCCTAAACATTTCTTGGCATCAAGCCAAACAATGTTGTTCAACAAATTTATTCAAACACATTCAAATATGGAAATCTTGCAAAGAAATTTTGAAGGTTTGAAGCCATTTTATTGTGTGCCTCTTAAGATTCATAATAGTTGTTGTTGCAAATACCATGTGGAGCTACCAATATTAAATCCAAGTTAACTGACTTTAAGCAAATCGTATCCCAGTGAACATGATAGAGGTCCCACTTCTTCTCGAATGCAAGAGCACCATCTAACCCTTTATCTCCATTCCTCTTGAAGCATCTTTTCTTTCCTCCTTTTCCTTCCTTCTTCGAGGATTGAGTGGAAAGAACATGAATGTCTTCATTTGAAGGGCTTCATTCAATACCTCTCATAGCAAACCTTGACTCCTCTTGAACACAGTCAGCCCTCAACTGATCAAACTTGGGAAGTTTTGATCTCATGTTGATTCCTTGAATGTAAGACTCCCAAGATGAAGGAAGACCATTAAGAGCCAACATGGTCAAATCTTTGTCATCAACAATATGACCATTTCTCTCGTTGTATTCAACTTAGAGATCAGATAATACAACTAAAAGCACTCAAAAAATGAAACACATAAGACAATAAACACAACAAGAAATTTTCTTACAACTCAAGCCTAGCTCATGGATGAATTTGATACAATGAATAATAGCACCTCTCATAGATACAAAGATACAATTGAATATGCTTCTCCTTGAAATCGGCCTATTGCTGCAAGATGAAGTGCTGCTGCTCAAGTGCAAACTTTTGCTTGGATTGCAAATTATGCTAAATGAACTTGATTGAGGAAATGAACAAACATCACCTTGTGTTTATACAAAATAAGGTGACTCTTCAAGGAGGTCGGTCTCTCTTGAAAATAATAAATTACAAAATAATATCAAGGAAGGTCGGCCTCATCCATTTAAATAAAATAAGTATAAATTAAATAGCCATAGGCTATCATTTAATTTATTACAACTTAATGTGATCGCTATCATGTATGAAAAATGTGGTAGCATAGACAAGGCACTGGACTATTTGAAAAAAAACTTCAAAGAAATGTGGTCTCATAGAATTCAATGACAAACAAATGCAATTGACAACTGCTCATAGTTTTTAGTTATGCAATGTGAAGTAATTGCATAAATACTTAGGTTGACTTTGTAAGAACTATATTGTAATTGAAATTTTTTTATCTATGAACATCTAGTTGTTAGTTGTGCAATGCGAAGTAATGATTTGAGTTTGAAATATGTGTAATGCAATGTAATTAGCGATATAAATATAAACTACATAATATAACCATTCAGTTTTAAGCTATTGTACATTGATATTTAACCATTGCTCAAGATAAAATTTTCAGAGAGTTTGATCATGCACATGAGGAACAAATTAAATTTCGATTGTCAACTTCTATATATCAAATTATCCAATAATCAAGTGTATGTCCATATACAAAAATGGCATCGACGCCAACTCAAACAAAGTTTTACAAAATGTGGCATACACCATCTCAATATGTATTCAAAATTTACATGCTAGAATGTCTATCTCATCCTAAACTACTGGTGGATCATCAAAATGGAGCCTCTTTGAAGCACTCATTGGCTCTAAAGGTAGCCGCACAAGAAAAATTCAAACCACAATTGAGATTAGTTATACTATATAATTTAAAATCAAATAATTAACATCAAAATCAATATACATTGAATTTTAATTGAAATCTTGATTACCTAAAATATATGTCTCTTCAAAGGGTTGAGAGTCCTAGAATATACCAAATCAACTTTTGAAATGCCAATCTATATATGTGAACAAAAACATAAAATTGATCCAACTTAGCATACGATTATTGGTAATAGGAACTTATTTACCAAACACAAAATAAAATAAGCACATACCTCTTTAGGTTGATCTTTTTCTTTATCTCCTTCAGGTGTTTCGACACCTCCTCCTTGAGGTGTTTCAACACCTACTCCTTGACGTGTTTCAACACCTACTCCTTGAGGTGTTCCAATAACTAATCCTTTAGGCAGCGTGTCCCTTGTCAATATATTTGCATAGCTCATAATTCTCTGTACATAAAATTGACAAGTACATATGAAACTACCAATCTATGTCGACGTATGTATAATCAATATAAGATCTTAAAAATCTTAATTCAACCCAATTTGAGTTCAATTACCTTCCCCTTATCTATATTTGTGCCTCCATAGTCTAGATGAGGCTACACCTCACTCGCACTAGGTATTTCCTACAGGAGAAAAAAAAGATAAACATATAAATTATTATATAATTTCATTAATGATAATTCAAATGACAAGCAAGTATATAATATAAAATGTAAATGAGTGAGTACGAAAATATATACTGCATGTGTGTCCAAGCCAAATGAAATGGCCCTAAGGGTGCTATCAATCACCCATGTGAGCTCCCCCTCAGACATCAACTGTTAAATAGACCGTGTAAATAAATATTAGTACTTGATACTATCTATTATTAATATTCATTTAAAAAAAATTCAAGTTATGAAATTACAACTTAAATCTTACCTGTGTCACTATTCCAACATCTCCCTCTCTAGTAGGAGAGGACTCTGTAGGGTGCACTCCACTCCCCTGCGACTGATCTATAATGTCCACATCATGGAGGTCATAATTAGAAGTGTCCAAGGGATGCTCAGTGGGTTGTACAAGAGGACCCAAGCATATTTGGTGGCACATAGTGCAAATATGTGGCACACAAATATGTGGACCTAAGGAGGATGATGCAGCAGTAGTCAAGCCTTCGCCAACATCACCAAAATGTGGTTGAGCTACTGCAGAAGCATGCGAAACCAAATGACCACTCAAAGAGTGAATAGCCTGAATAGTCTATCTGAATGCATCTTGGATAATCTTTGGATTATATATTGGAGGTGGTGGAGGAAGGGGAGGAAGGGGAATATTTGGGTGTGGGACTACTCTAACTGCCCCTGGTCTATCCTGGGGCATACCTCCACCGATGCCCTGGAAGGGTTTAATGTCAAAGTAATTGACATGATTCCCTAACACAAACTCAGCATATATTTTTTTAATAAAGTAAAATGGTATATCGGAATTATTGTTCGGTGGTTTATCAAAAACCATACACCAACGATCCCAAAAGTTAGCTACAATGTCCCTATGCATGCACCATTTTATGGAAAGTTTTTTTTTATTAACATTCACTGGAAAACTGGTGCGGGGGTCAATGAATAAAGAGGCTATTTAGGCTTTGGTTATTTGGAGATCTTTCATATCATCGTAAGACAATCCACATCGATAATATTCTCTCATGTCTTCTCGCCATGAATAAAGGAATTATGTTGGGTGGAGAGGGTTTCTATATTTTTAATTATTTCCTTCAATGTGTTTGACATATCTCTCAATCGAAGCATTGTCTGATAAATTTCACAAATTCCCCTCAATTGCCCCAATTTTTCACCAATTAAGTCTTCAATTGGTGGCTGTGAAGGTGGTGGAGCATTTGGCATTTGTGGATTTTCATTTGCAGCCATAATACCTGATTAAAGTTAAAAACTAATTAAACTAATTGAAATTACACAATATAAATGAAATTATTGTAAAAAAACCCTAGTTTTTAATAAAAATCCAAAAAAAACCATACTCTTTCACAAAAATCAATAACAAACTCTTATTTTTGATAAAAATGCATCAACAACACTAATTTTTAATCAAGATCCTTTCCAAAACATTAATTTTTAATAAAAAATCAATGTAAACTCTAGTTTTTTTAAAAAATCAATAGAAAACCCTATTTTTGAAAAAAAAATTAATAAAACCTACTTAAACTTAAGAGAATCTACTTGAAAAATTGATTACAAGATTGAAAACACCAAATACTTACCTTTGAAATTGGATATCTGATCGAAGCGGATATCGGATTTTGATTTTTCCTTGTGCGCCCACGTGTAAACTATGAGAAATGAAGTAGAAAGAGTCGGCTATTTTTTATATACTGTTTCTAGAAATTGAATATCCAATTTGGATCAGATATCTAATTTTGATTGGATATCCGATTTGTGGAAACTAGGTCTGGTTTTTGGTTCAGGTAAATGTACTGACATCCGAACCTAGAAAAGTCAACTCAGCATTTCCACGTTTTTGAGGCGATCCAAAATGTGATTTTTTCTCATTGCCACTTTTTGGCCCATCATGATCCTACACATACCTAGAATCATGAAGGGAATCTACAATATTCACGCCAAGCTCCTAGAAAGACATCTAATCAAATCTTTGTTTGATCTCCACCTTTTTGATCTCCACCTTTCACTGTTGCCAATAGTTCATGACACACATCATCATCGTTGTATCGGTGGGACATCCCTAAGTATCCCACTAATGATTTTCACTCACGTTGATATTCACTCATGGAATGAACTTGTAGCTGTCTGATTTAAAATCTAATCGATGGTAAAATTTTCAAATTTCATTTACTCTTACTTTTCAAGTGAGATTTTTTAAAAATACTTCATCCGTGTGTGCTCTAATGAATTTTCAATAGTGAATTTATGTTTGGTGGCAAGGGGCTCTACCCCTCGACCTTGCCTGTATCGCTACAGGAGTGCACCGGGGCCGTTGTCCCCGGACCTCGTGAGGGGGCATTTACTCCTTGACCCCCACAAGGGGGGTCTTCCCCCTTGACCCTACCGGTGGTTTCTGCCCCTAGGCCCCTACTTCAATATTAATTTTTTTTTTTAAATGGGGGAACTACGCCGACCAACTATGCAAATTTTTAAAGGAAAGATTCACCATTATAATTAATCATTTTAGTGATTATTCACTAGGATTATCCAGTATGATTATTTGTTTTTACCAATTATTCATTAAGAGTTGCCAGGATTTTATATTTTTTTAATAATGTGCATAAGATTCGCCAAGGAAAATTACTAATTTTTTCAAATAAAAGGAAAGATTCGCCAAGATTTTACACCTTTGCTGACGGGGGGGTTTCTTAAAGTTATCCCTGGATGAAATGAAAACCACATAAGGAACTATGACAAATATCCAAGAATACAAAGATAGTAACCTTCAACAACAATTAGAAACTCCCAAATACTACAAATGAAGCTGTCCCAAAATACTTTAGGAAGCAATAATGCAAAAAAAGGCCAAGAATCTAAAAAAATATCGAGCAAAAAGTTAAACGTGCCTTACTGGGTTCTCACACCAAATCACCAAGCCAAATCACTCACCAAACACAGAAGAAAGATAGCCTCTTGTGAGACTTGATGACAACAATCAAAGGAAAAGACTTGTATATGAACACATAAAGACTCTTGTGCCTAGAGAATGTGGGATAAATGTTTTGGATAACACTTCAAGAAAACATGGGCCCACACACCACTTCGGTTGCAAAACAACTGAAGTTGAGCCCTCTGATTAAAACGAACACCTTTCCTCCATGAGAAAAGACTCTAAAGAGAAGACTCAAATTCCTTTTGAAAAAATATGTGCCTCCAAACTCCATGGTGTCCATGTGATTCAAAACATGCTTGCCACTGCCTTTCATAGAAAAAAGCATTCCCAACATTGCCTCTAAGCAAAAAAAGTTCATGAATTGAATCAGCCTCCAATTAGGAAAGATCACATCACAGCCCCTTCCACAACAAAAAATTGCACCCTCAAAGGTATGAAACATAAGAATGTCAGGGACATCCAACTCCGATAGTGGGACAATCGAGTAAGATGCTCGTGAAGAGAAAATCAGGCTTTGATACTCAAATCAAACCCTCGCCCCACCAATAAAAATAAATTTCCTTCAATAGGAAAAATCACCCCCTTTACCATAGAATCGGGCCTCTGGACAACAAAATCGGGCCTCTCCTGGTTGAGAATCAGCCTTCAAATTGCAGCTTCTCACTACAAATTATGAGTTTACAAACAAGGATACGCCTCTTAAAAATTTCAAGCCTTTAGGAATGAAACAACAACAATAAGAATCAACCTTGAAACTACAAATCACTCCTCAATGTGTGCATAGGATTTAGAACCCCCTAGTGACTATAAAAAAAAAATTCCTGCAATACAAACTAGAATTTTCTACTGGAAATCAAGCATATCATGTCTAGGATATTTGCTAGCAAACCAAAAAAATGGAGAATTAATCGATAATGAGGCAATTTTGAAATTTAAAAAAAAAAAATGTCGAATGATCTCCAACAATAAATGATCTCAAAAATCTCTCGATGAAAACTCTCATAGGAAGGAGTGTAGAATGGGTGGCTATGATACCATGTTAGAGCAAATAACCTAGGAAAATCATCTACAAATAAAGCTCCACATAATACGAGAGAAGAAAACGAGGCTATTTCACCAAAGAAAATACATTGAGATGAGATATATTACATAATGTACAAAGTGCCTTAAAAATGCATGAAAATATGTGGTAGGTGTAAAACTACTTGAAATGAGAAAAAACCACCCAACTAAATAAATGAAAAACTAATGCCTAAGTAAACTTAAGCATAAATGCAATTTACTCTAACAATTCATTTTTGACCCATGCAAAATCATCACTTTGGAATGCAAAATTATGCTATAGAATCGAAGAGCACACATCAAATTAATCAAATGGAACAACCTTTTTTATGCAAATAGGTCATCAAATATGAACTGTTTAATTGTTTTCATGTTTTTTGGATTTCCTAATGCTTGATCCAAGTGTTTATTTAATTTTTATGTTTATTCTTGAAATTTAGGTGTTTAAATTGATAAAATTTGCACAATATTTCTAGCACATGCCCAGTGGGACCTATTGGCATATGGCTACTGGTGTTGTCATTGATGGCAACCTAAGTCATTGATCTCATGCACACCTCTATATTTGTTCATACCGGGAGACAGAATGAAGAACAGGGTATCCGACTGAAGTTGAATCTACTTGCATTACTAGTTTATCAATTCACATTATGGATCTCAGGGAAGGTCATTGAGCACCTAGAATATCTTACTCTCAAGTTTTGTGTCATTGCATCAAGTGGTGTACGAGTTAGGAGATCTGATTGACTGGTTTTCTATTTAACAATGCAAAGAGCCGACTTGGTGAATATAATATACTGTAGATATTTGAGGAGAAATCGTTTAAGTATTTTTGTGTTCTATCATGTTCATTTAGGTCATCACTATGCTATGGCTGAGTTTGGATGATGCGCATTAAAAATCATTTGTGGATTTAGCCAACGATTGTAAAATATTATATGTCTTATTGAAGCCAACAGGTAGCGATCAAATCTTTAGTTGTGGATATATATAAGTGATCGATTATATTATTTTCATATAGATGCAAAGTGTGTTAGTGTGTGATGCAAAAATCAGAAGGATAGTTAAGCGATTTCACTTGCGCATATAAGATTTGTGATGTGAATTGTAGCAGAGTAGAGCAAAAGAGCAGATTCAGACAAAAGGTCAAGAAATCGACTAATGTTCTTAACCACAACTATTCTCATGCATTTTCAGATTCTAATTCATAGTTCACCACTTTTGTTGTCTTTTGACATTGATTGTAAGGTAGTGAGCCTTTCTATTTTTGAGTAGTGAGCTCTAGGAAGTGCACCTGAATGTAAGTGCATTCCCATTTTGTAAAACTTATATTTGAGTACTCAAATTGTGGATTGACCTCCACCATGGTTTTTCCCCTAACAAGGTTTCCATGTGAAAATCCTTGTGTTATGGTATTGTAGATGATTGCTTTGTTTGCTTGCATCTTTCTTTCAGTTCGATATTGTAAGTGGTTTAAAGATTAGATTAATAAAGTTAAATTTGCAGAACACTCATTCACCCCCCCTCAGTGTTCCTTGATTCCAACAAGACCCACTTTGCATTTAATGCTAACTTAAATTAGTTTCTTTTATGTTTTTTACATGGGTAGGTCACAATTGGGCAACTTCATTTGAGTTGGATGACCTTTTCATCAAGGTATCAAAACATTAATTTCACCATTTCAATTTATGTTTTATCCACTCTTTGACACCTGATCACTCACTGTGCTAATGAAAATTTGATTTTATGGGTTTAGATGATATCTAACCCATCTTTCAACACCTAACATTGAATTTTTGATAATCAAGTTTTATTTTTTGTGTAGGGTTGCGTACTTGAGCAATCTTGTTACGTGATTGGGCAACCTCGTTCTATGTTGAAGCAACCCTATTTCAATTATTTTTCTAGCAAGTTAAATCCTTTTCAATTTGACCTAATCTACTAACATTTGCTTGGTAGTGATGTGCATATTTGCTAACAACATTTTGTAGGTCATACACTAGCCAAAGACCTGAACAAAGCTACTAGCATTCGTCTTCTAGCCCCATGGTCAAAGACATTCGTTTTCTCACTAAATTAGAAACTAAAGTAGATTAGAGGGTCAATTGTCTTTTTTTTTTTTTGGGGTCTAAATTTTGGTGTATGCTCTCTCCTCACACCATTTGGTAATCTTGGAGATCAAAAACCTTGGTTTAACCTTAGCCTTGTTTTGTTAAATTCCAATACTTACTAGCTTGTGTGTATGCTTTCCCTTTGCACTTCTTGTGATCTTGGGTGACCAAAAACACTGTTTATAGTTTTTCACTTTAGGAGGCCTACTTAGGGGTTTCATCACCCAAAGGGATGACATCAACCATGTGTTAGTTGTGGGGTATAAAAAAGGGGGAGAATGAAAGTTGTACCCTAGTCTAGTCACATTGTGTCTAACGAAGCTATGATGTTTGTGCATGATTCTAAACTAGGAGTGCAAGGTTAGTCCAATTGACTTAATTTAAGTTACCGACCCATGCTTGTGATGAGCTAGTGTTTATGGTTGTACCTCACATACCCTCTTGGTATTTAAAGGACTACTCTAGATTATTGTAAAGCTTAGATAAGACCTTTTGACTATTGATTAGTGTGGTGCAAGGTAAAATATATCATGTATGAAGCTAAGTTCACCATGTATCTCTTGAGTAGAGATAGGAGCTCTTTAGAAAAGGTATTTAGATCTCCAAAGAAAGGGAAAAGGTGAGCCTATATGCCATTGGTTCCTTATCTATCGACTCTTGAAAGAGAAGTGTCTCGCACTTATCATGAGATATTAGCTTTTGGTTGGTGGGCTTACACTAAGTTAGTAGACCTTGATTAATTTTAAGAATGTGAGCATGTTTGGTGTCCCTTATTTTTCATACCTACACTTGTTAAACATCCCTTAAAATGCCTACATTCATCCAAAAGTTTCTTAATTATGTGTAATTTTTCTTGTGAATCTTGAAACAACTTTTTCCAAACTTAAACACAATATGTTCTAAGTCATACCAAGTTGATTTAGGTGGTATTTTACTATGTTTGGACAGCCTCATATTGTCCGAATTGAGTCCTAAAATCATACCATTTTTGGTTGGGTGGTTTGGTTATGTGTTTGGGTAGTCTTGTCTTGTCTAGGCAGTCCAAAAAATTTACCAACCTAGTTTGAATGGCCTATTTCAATACTTGGGTGGCCTCATTTTGATAAACCAGATTCAAAACTTTCACCAAATTAGTTTGGGTGGCTTGGTTATGTATTTGGGCATCCTCATTTTAACCTAGGTTAGGGTCATCATTTTGGTTATCTTTGGTTGGGTGACCTCCTCTTGTGTTTGAGTGGCATCATTTCCCATTCAAATTCCAGAGAGAAAACCCATTTTTCACAAAATAACCATCACTTTTCTAAGCCAAACACCACAATTGAATAATTTATTTCTCATCCTACTCATACTGATCATTTTAATCACATCACCTCATCCAAACTCAATAAAAAACTCATCCTTTCAACACAAGAACATTCCTAAATATATCCTATCATCATCTTCATCATCCTGATTGATATCATGCACTCGATTTTGATCCACTAACATCATTTCTTCCTAAATCACTTCTTTACTAACCAATCAATTGAATAATCCTTATTTAATTAATTCATAAAGTTTCATCTTTTAATTAAATAAATCAACTTTATTTGATTAAATCATCATCTTCTTTTAATTAAATAAATCATTTTATTTAATTAATCCTAATATTTCCTCTTTGATTAAATAAATCAATTTTATTTAATCCTAATGTTCCTATTTCAATTAAATTATTCATTTTATTTGGTTAAATCATATTCCCTCTTTTGATTAAATAAATCACCCTTATTTGATTAAATCTAACATCACCCCTTTTAATTAAATAAATCAAACTTTATTTAATTAAATCTAATGTCCACTATTCCTCTCATTTGTTTTAAATAAATCCAAAAATCTAAGTCAAATCTCAAATCAACTAATCTCCATCTAAGTTAATTAAATCCTAATTAACTCTAACTCTAATCCATCAAATCCTCTAGATTTTGGAACTTGCACATGTAAATCAATTTAATTGATTTATAAATTCTTCTATTTTCATTCAAAAGGGAATCTCATTGGAATATTCCTCCAATTTAAAATCTCCCTCCCAAAAGGACATATCCTCTAACATGGCATTTAAGTCTCTTACAAGTCTTTCTTCTTGAGCCAAGTGGCATTAACTCCTCTTTCACATCTTCCTCCACAAGCCACCTTTCAAATTTCAAATTTCCACCTAATTGCATTTATTTGCACATTGATCAAAATTTGCTCCACCTCTCTTCAATAGTATGTTGACAAATGGCACATTGGTATTGGTTCATCTTTATTCCCAAATCCTTCATGTTTCTCATTCCTCCATCCTTCTTTCCTATTAATGGAGAGCTCCTTTATTGATTTTGGTGACAAATTTTTTAGGCAAAGTCATTATCTACATATTTTATGCAAGTTCATCCATTTTTCATCAAGGTTTTCATAGAATTTCATCAATCTTAGCTAGGTTATGGTCAAATTTTCATCAAGGAGCACAATCATCAATAATATTCATCAAAATTCATCAAAGAATTGGGAAAGGGATTCTTTCCACATAAAAGAAGCACCAATCCCCCCATGGGATGTTGGTTTGAATGTTTTGAACAAGATTTAGTTGCTTTCATTTGATTAGTTTCACTTTGTTCTTGTTATTTGCATTTAAATGAATTGCATGTGGAATGATTGTTTTAGACTTGTTTAATGACTAAGATTGGGTTGTTTGATGATTTTTGAGCGGATCTAGACCAACCATTCACATTTTGGCACTAGAAGGAGGGCTCACCTTTCAAAATCAACATGTTTTTTTTCAAAATTTCATAGGTTTTTTAAATTTTTGTGCCTTCTAGAAACAATGACGTTGCAAAAGAAAAATAGTGACACTATCAGTCTAGCGTCGCTATATAGAAACACTATATCTGCCTCAAAGGGCAACACTTTTGTCATTTTCCACCTGGGTCGGTTTGTTAAACTCCAAAGAGAAATGCTTGGTGAAACAACGATGCAATCATAGTCTATGTTTCTCCATAGAGTGACGTTGACTTCACCAGAGCGCCACTGAACTTCTCCAAACAATGACTCCTTCGCGGATTGCGACACTCAGGTGAGGTAAAAGTCAAATTTTCAGTTTTAATTCAACGTTTGCTTTTTTTTATCACCTTGAGGTTTTAACTTATTTTGGGGCTCTATTTTCTATAGATTAACCAGCTTTTGTAGGTTGAGGTGATCAAGAAGAGGAGGAAATGAAGAGAAGAATTTCTATGGAATTATCACATTATTGGAACAAGTGTTTTTAAACACTTTGGGAGCAATTATAATCCCACTGTTTAAAGACATTGTTTTTTTTTGGTAGATTAATAGTTGGATAGGACGAACATCATCCAGTATATCATATTTCTAAAAAATATGTTACATTATTCAACCCATCATCTGGCATAGTTACAAAAACCCCATCCTCTGAACCACCCAAAGGAAAACATACAATTCACACACCATCCCCAACCTCACATTGTTACATCTGTAGAAACCCCCCAAAACCACTAGACATCGAGACCACCTACCCCCTACCATAGAAACCCCTACACCCTCTTCACAACCACCAAACCCAAACCCGAAATACCACCCAGCCCTCAAAGAGCCACAACAGAGGAATTTCCCCATTTTGTTGTTGATCTAAGTAGCATGTTGTGTTTGTTTGAAGCAGATTTCCTATTTTTCACCTCTATCCATTCCTTCTCATAGTGAGGTGATTCCATCCTATTTTGATCAAACTCTACTAAGGGGTCCTTCTCCAATATCACCCCAGAGTTTTTACGAACAAACTGTGTTGTTCCCATAGCCAATAGACCATTAGGATTAGGAGGGTCCGAGGATGAAGAAGAAAGAACTGAGTTTGTTGGAGCAATGCCATCCACCATATTCTCACAAAAAAATTAGTCAGGGCCGAAGAATGAATCCCAGAAGAAGAAGATGTCGAGTTGCCCTTTGGAGAGGCCTGACACTCTGCAAGAACATTACGAGGAGGAGGAGGGAAAACATAGTGCTGTGATTTAACACTGACCCACCATGATGGCTTTCTCAAAGCTTGGTTCCCAAGGGCTCACTTCTTCTTACAATGGGAAGTCAAATGATCTATGTCAAAGAATCTCTTGCATCTAAAAGCAATTTTCTCATAATCAATGGGTTGTCTCCAACATCAGTTACCTACCTTCAAAAGCATCTCAGCAGGGAGGCCCTTGGCCAAATCCATTTCAACACAAATTCAAGCACACATGGAGTTTTGATAGCTAATCGTTTCCTTAACAACACAGTGATAACTTCTGAGGGCATTGTCAATGGCCCTCAAACAGTCAAGTTCCCAAAATTGGATTGGAAGATATGGCATCCTCACCCACAAAAATGATGTGTTAAAAATTTCCATTCGTGGATCAAACTCTAGAAACTAGCGTTTCATGCATGAAAAATCTTCTTGGAAAATCCAAGGGCCACACTCCATTACCAACTCCTTATCCTTCTGAGAATCAAATTCTAAAATAAAAAACCCCTTTGCACAGGGGTATATGTTTATCTCCCACCCATAAACTCCTAACAATTCTTTGTAACCCAAGCATGCAAATCACAAAGTTTTGACCAGATCTTTGTAAAATGACAAATCAGAAAATGATCTGATAAAAACTCCTCTCGATTAGAAGACACTTTCTCCATACAAACTTCTGAAAGAAAGGAAGACGAGTAGATTGGAAAGGAAGATTTCGGCACTAAAGTTGCACCAATCACGGGGTTAATAGAGTTGGGATATTTCACCCCAATGATAACCCCTGCATTAGGATTGGCCTGCGAGCGTAAAGAGACACCACCACCAGACTGGCTTCCAAACCGAACCACATCACAAAAATTACCTGTCGAATGCATCCGACGAGAGTGTTCAGGATGCCCTAATTGCCGAGAGACCTTCCCCATATCCACTGCAGCCCCCGTGTCAAACCTTTCCTTCCCCTGAGCCATCAAGACCCCATCATCAAACCCATCTTGGGTGAAATTCCTATGACCATCATCCCTCAGCACCGGATTTAAAGATTTCCATGAGAAAATTTTGGGCTTCCCAGTAGACGAGCATGTGCTAGTAGGAGCGGAGCATGGAGCCATACCCACAAGAATAATAGTTTTTTAAGGACATTGTTATCTTCAGTTTTTAGGATTCAAATAATTTTTTTTTGTGTTTTAAAAAGAACAAGAAAAGGGTTAAAAAGAACCTTAGGAACTTACTAGAGTTGGTTTTGGATTTAAAAATTGAACAAGAAAACTTCACACTTCATCTTGGTGCTATAAAAAGAATCCATTACTGCTTTTGAAGTCTAAAATGAACATGTGTTTTCTATGTTTTGTATTCTCTTTTACAAAATAATATCATTTAAAAGGATTATGCATTTCTCTCGCAGTTCTCGGTGATCTTGACACTAAAAAGTCTTTTGGTGATATTAATTTGTATAAAAGATTGCCTCCACACTTCAATTTGGGTTTATTAAAATTGAACAAATCTTGCTAGTGTGAGTTAAGTATATCGTGTGTGTTCTCTCTGTGTTCACATAAACAAAGATTGATCAAACTATGGATGTGCTTGCTCACTATTTTTCACCCTTAGAGGGTCCTTCCTAAGACAAATTCAAAGGAGACTCCAACCAGGTTTTCACTTGGGCCAGTATACAAATGGATAAGAGTAAACTGTCAAGTCCTCATGGTATGTAGGCCTTAGTTGTACAGTGCCTTTCAGAATGGGGTACTACTATAAAAATTATAAGAGCCCCTATTAGGATTGATTAAAGCCTTTAGTGTCTTACTGGACACTCACAAGGTGCCATGTCCCTGATCACCTTGACTAAGAACCAAATTGTATAGAGAGCAAAATACTTACTATTTGTTGGTGTAAGAACAGTTTTTCTGAAGTCATCCCACTTACTTGTGGTTCAAAGTAGAGATGAAAAGTTCGTCATGGGAGATTCATGAGAACTGAAGCTTGGCTAACCCAAGAAGTGTGTGCCATGGAGGGGAGCCAGTGTGGTCAAGCTTCTAAATATCCACTTTCAATAAGCATAGCTGGATTTATCCAAGTGGGAATAAAACAAATATCATCTCTTCTATCCTAGGATTGTGCATCACTTTGGAATAAAAACACTTTGCTTGGATATAAAACATTGGAAAACAAAAATTCAACAAAATCTTCAAAATTTCAAACGCTTTAGGAGGAGCAAATACTATTGAAAAATCCAAGTTCTATTGCTTGTCCTTAGGGATTTCATCCTTAAAGGATTCTAAGTATTTGGAATTATATCTTGATTTTCTCTCACTAAATTTAACATTAGGGAACTATTTCCTTGATTCTCTTGACCTCCAAATAATGGACTTTGTGGGATGAAAATAAATTAAGACATTAGACATTTAGTTTGAAAAGCTAAGGCAAGAAAGTGTTTGTGGTAAAAATAACCAATCTAAGCAAAATAAGAGACAATTGGACCTCACATGTGCTTGATCTCATGATTTCCCGAAGAGTCAAAATTCCCAAATCAAATTGTCATAAGCACCTTAGTCCAAAAGCTCACAAGGAGCATCTTTCAAGGCTTTATGAAGTTAGAGACAAATTGGTTTATAACTTTTACAAACGTGCTTCAAAGAACAATCCCAATTTGTACTCATTTTATTATAGTCAAAATCCAAGTCTTTTTCAACATTTTAAGTTCCTCGCATAGGGAGTACAAGAATGTTCTTCAATACTGGGGTCTTGTAGAAAGGAAGTCTCTCTAAGTCCAATTTAGGATCAAAATCAACATTTTCATCCATGCCTCAAACATCAAATCAAATCCCATCCCACCAACAACTCTTAGAATCTTGAAAAAATCCTTCATGCTTGAATTTTGGAAAAATCTTTAAATCAAATCAAAGATCATCTTGTTTGACTAGGTATGTATAGATGAATCCTTTTTCATATGCTTAGTTAAATTATCACCTTTTGGACAAATTTTTCCCAAGATAACATCCAACATCTTGGGGTTTATGAGTTCGTTATCCAAATCCAAATCAAACCCAAAATCAAATCAAAAATCAAAAATTCAAAGTTCTAAAGTCCAGTGTCCCTTCAAGATTATTGAGAGTTTAATCATTCACACCATCCATGTTTCATTTATCTCATCACCATCCTTTGATCCTTAAAGAAAACTTATATTTTTATTTTTTGTGCCTAAAGTTTAGATCAATCTAAAGCATTATCTAGGTTCATCTCTTACATTCTTGAAAATTGATCCCTATTTTATGGTTCAAAATAGATCTCAACACAAAAAAAAATGGAAGCCAACAAAGAAACATCTACTTCAAGTGACTTGAGTCAAACTGCTCCCAAAATGAATCCCATTGGATCTAGCAATCCCCCACCCAATCTTCTTATATTAACACAAGATCCTCAAGAGGAAGTCCAAGTGGAAGACATCACAAATAATGTCTTGGGGATGACTCAAGACAAAATCATAGAAATGGTCCAAAATACGGAAACTCACAAGATTGTCAATGCCATGATGGGACTCAATTCTTCACAATACATGCTAGAATTGGAAAAATAAGGGGCTAAACTCCCTTATGATTTTTTTAGTGTAATTAATTATTTATTACACTAGCATAAGTTAACTTAGGTCTTAATTAATCATATTAGTCCTAGGTTGCATTTAATCATTTAATAATGTTGTTGAGATAAGATTTCCTTCTAGAAGATGAGTTGTCTTTTCTAGAACTTATCTCCATCTTGTTATCATTCCCTAGGTATTTGGTTAGGGTTTCTTGTTGTCACATGAAGTGTGATTTGTACACTTGGCAACATCCTTTGCATTCTAGGTTTAGCACTTGCCTATATAATTAGGCATATGTACTCTTTGTAACATATCTAGATCATCATAATAAAATCTCTATTTTGAATGCCATTATCATACTTTCTATGTGGTTGAATATTTCTTCCTAGCAAAGGTCCTCCATTGAAGATTGCAGCTTCATCAAGGACACCTGTGCATCCATCATTCCAACAATTTTGATGTAAACACTATTATGGAGAAACCTATTGGGATTATCCCACCAATCTCATTCACACCATATTTTCAAAAAATCATTCAACCCATCCCCCAACCCACATCATCTTTGGCTCCAACTCAACCAATTGTCAACAAGGGGATTTCATTACTTCATGCTCTTCAAACACATCCCCTTGTGAACAACCAAGAATTGGATGCAAACACCATCTTGGATCAATCCATCCCTCAAGATCTGAAACACCCATATGTTCCACTCATCTTTCATGATACCAATAATCCATCTGCTTTCACTAAAATACCGACATATCCTCTTAACACACAAGTCTCTCTCCCCATGACCTCACAAGGAGAAGGTGGATCATTTGATCAATTAAACATACCACCTATCCTCCCACCACTTCCCTCGCTTACATAAACATCCACACCAATCCTTGGTTTGGGGCAACCCCCTTTACTTATCCAAAATCAACCAAACCAAATCAACATGTCAAGCATACCAAATCCTCCAAGCATACCACCATCATCACAACAACAGGTGACACTAATCCAAACATCTCAATCCACCATTATACTCTCCACAACATCTCAAATATCTCAAAATGTGATCTCCCAAGGACATATCTCATCAACCATACCCCCCACCACACAACCCATTGTCACCACTTAAACACCCCAACAGAATCTCATCACACCATCTCATACCATTTTGAATCCCCCACCTCTACCACCAAATCCAAACATAGCCAACCAATACATCATGTTGCAAGAAACCTAGCAAGCTTATCAAAGGGAACTGCATCAATTCCAAACCCAGAAAGTTGTGCAAGTTGCACAACAAACCACATAGCAAGAAAAAAAACAACAAGCCACACAAAAATCCCAATAGGTTGCTCAAGTGCAAGAATAATCATTGCTATAGAAGAAAAAAGCCCAAGCACATGCACAAGATTTATTGCAACAACAGCAAGCTGCTCAAGCCGCTCAAGCCACTCAAGCTTCCCAAGCTACCCAAGTTGGTCAAGCACAAGCACAAGCCCAACATCAAGCACAACAAGATCTAGCACAAGCCTTGTTACAAAAATAGGCCTACCGACAAGCTTTACAACAATACCAAGCGCAACAAAAAGAAGCTCAATAGCAAGCCCAACAACAAGTGTTGTTGGCACAACATCAACAACAAGCCCAAAAATAATCCCAACAACAATAAAAAGACCAACAACAGGCTTTGTTGGCACAACAAAAACTACAAGAATATCAAAAGGCATTAGCTACACAACAAACTCCCGCAAACGCACCACACAGTCTATAAGTCACACCATCCATCATCCAAGTCACTACACCAACCCAAAACACATTCATTCCACCACCTGACCCGCAAAGAAATTTATTTGCCCAAATCAAAAGGCTCTCACAATAAGTGTCAGACATACAATCTGGGAAGACCCCAAAATCACAAGGGAGTCTATGCCCTTATCCATTCAACATGAGCATTGTAATGAATCCATTCCCACATGGCTTTGAGATACCAAAATTTAGCAAGTACCATGGAACTAGGAATCCTGAAGATCACATTAGGGAATTCCATGTACACTACATGGAAGTTGCCTACGATGACTCCTATCTAATGAGGCTCTTCCCGTGAAGTATGGTCATCCCAACCATGGAATGGTTCTCCCGTATTCCACCCGAAATCAAAAAGTTCCAAGAAATTGTAGACACCTTCATACAAAATTATTTCTTTCATGGGCATGGATGTCAGCTTGCAGGAGTTGTCCAACCTTAAGAAAAAATAAAAGGGAAAAACATTTGCATCCTTCTTGCAATGATGTCAATTCAAAGCCAATTGAACCACATTGGCCATGCCAGAAAAATAATAAGTCGAAACTATCATCATAAATATTGAAGGGACCTTGGCCTTCCATCTCAAAGTATAGTGCATCACCTCCTATGATCATCTCATCCCCAAATCTCTTAACATCGAAAGATCCCTCATGTTGCACAAGGGGGGATGCCCACTTATCAAGGTAATCGCCCATCAACAAGCTACAACGATAAATGTCGAACATGGGTAAAAAACAAAAATGTTACCAATGATGGTGTTGTTGATGCCAAGGTTGTAATCAATGCTCCAAAGCCAAACATACAACAATAAACATACCAAAAACCTTAGAATAATACCCATAACACCCCTCGATCCAACACATCCCAGCAACAAAACAACATGCAAACAGTCAATAATGTCAATGATCAAAGTGGGTCTTCCACAAGAAATCGATATACCCTAAAGTGAAAGTACACATCACTCAGAGAATCGGTTGAATCTATCATGAAATGACTCATTGATTCCAACATCATCACGCTCCCAGTCATTGAAAATTACCAGGAGCCTCAATTTGAGCCACCATGGTATAACGAGAAGCACCTATGTGATTTTCATAAGATAAAGGGACACACCACAACCAGTTGCATGAGGCTCAAAAACCTGATCCAAAATCTCATTGAAAACAAGACCATTACCATTGAGCAACCGGTTAGAAATCAAGACCTCAAGATATACATGAATCTGATGTTGGATCACGATAAATCAAACAACAATGGTAAAGGAAATAAGTACAATAGTTTCACCAATGCTTATGCCATCTTGTCTCATCATTAGATGAATGGGTAGGTGTTTTCCATATCCCAAGGTCTAAAGCCGAGTGTGGGATCACCAAAAGAGGTGGTGAAATCACTATCCATGGACCATCCATGCAAGCTAGGGCACCCCCAAAAAATTATAAGTCACTTACCAATGGTTATAATTTCTTGGAACAACTAAATAAGACCCCTACCCAGATCCCCATCATGGAGTTGCTAAAAATTTTTCCCACACATAGGGAGATTCTAGAAAAGGCCCTCACTACATCTTCTGTACCCATAGACCTTGATACAGATCAGTTCCAAGCTATGGTCGCACACATCACCATGCCACATCTCATCTCGATTTTCGAACAAGATCTTCCAACCCAGCCATCTCATAACTGTGTGCTTCATCTTGAAGTCTTTATCCATAAAAATAAAGTCAAACGGGTCTTGGTGGATGGAGGTGTAGGGCTGAATATTTGTTCTTTCAAGCTAATAAAGAATTTGGGATTTTCTGAAGATATGATTCAAAATGGGAAAGTCATCACAATTCAGGCTTATGATGATTAGGAAAGAGTGTCCCAAGTCACCATTCAAATTTCTATCCAAGTAGGGCCAAACATCATGGATACTACTTGCCAAGTCCTCGATCTTGACCTCGCTTATAACATTCTCCTAGGGCGTCCATGGATTCATGGGATGAAAGTAGTGGCATCCACATTTCACCAATGTGTTAAATTCCATTTTTGAAAACTAAGAGGTTACCATCCATGGTGATCCTGAGCCCTTCGTGTATTGCAGGAACCTTGAAGCCAAATATTACAAAATCCCACAAGATCCTAAAAATGATGGGGGTCGTACAAATTCATATGTAGACCCATCCACTTTACCATCCACTTCTAAGATAGAGACACATTCCATTCCCACCATTTCTGATATCAAATTCATTATCCAAGATAGCAGATGTGGAGACTACAAGATGAAGAAAAATTCCTTTGTAATAGGGGAGTTACCTCAATCTCCTAGGATCCATGGATAGTCGCAATCAAGTTACACACCATCTCAAACTTTCAGGGAGGACCCCTCTAGATTCAAATTTTGGGAAGACTTAGGCTGAGAAGTGGTAGATGGAAAGGATATATCTAGTCTACTATACCAAGATGAAAGACCTATGCCTACTCTTCTAATGGATGATTCAAACAAAGGACTACAATTGATGCTTGGCATGGGCTACAACAAAAATGAAAGTCTCAAGAAAAATAGTGATGGTTGATTAGAACCCATTGTTGTTGAGAAGTGCATAAAGAATCTTGGCCTTGGATGTACCCCTCTGAGGATAATCGTACGTGGCAAAAGTCCCCATGTTAAAGTATTCAAAGCTCCTCTTCGGTTACTAGTATCCACAGGTCTACCCTTAGACAACAATACCTTTGATATAACTAATCTATGTAGTGACAGTGATGAGGATCACCTCACTGACCTACCCATGTTGTTTGAGGACTCTTCCATGTTCATTATTTCCACCGTGTCTTTTGAGTCGAATAATAAAACCCACGAGCTAAAGCTAGTATATCCCCAGCTAATAGACTATGACCAATGAGGACCACCTATTTTAGGCATATTCAAAAATGATGAGACACACTCTGAATTCATGGGACTATGGGATAATGTACCTTTTGGAGACCATAAAATAGGGTTTGACATTGAACTAGACACACATTCTTATTATGGTGAAATGATTAAATCCATCAGTTGCAAAAGTGAAAATTTGAGAATAATCTCTAGGTCTTTAAGTGAAAACCACACTGTGGCACTTGCATACCTGAAAAATAGTAAAAAAAAAGGATGCATCCAATGATTAAAACCTCTCTGAGGCACCGGAGGATGGGGTATTCAATCTTCCTCTTAGTGTTATTCATCAGGAGAAGTCAGTGGTCTTAGCAGAGAAGTGCAACCCCATCAACTTAGGGACTAAGGGGACACCACATATAACCTTCTATGTAGAATCTCTTTTAATTGAAGAACAAGAACTCCTAGCTGCATTCCTAAAGGAAAGAAAGATAAAATTTGCATGGACCTACGCTGACATGCCAGGTCTCGATCCAAAAGTTGTGGTGCACCATCTAGCTGTATATCTAGAGGCAAAGCTTTTGAGAGAAAAGATGAGAAAGATGCATCCTCAAATAACATTATTGGTCCAATTGGAATTACATAAGCTTCTTGATGCTGGTTTCATATGAACAATTGATTATCCAGAGTGGGTTTCAAATCTTGTACTTGTTTCAAAGTCCACTGGGGGCATCCACATCTGCACTGACTTCAAGGATCTAAACAAATCATGTCCCAAGGATGATTTTCCTCTCCCAAACATAGACATGATTGTGGATATGATAGTGGGACATGAAATGCTATCCCTAATGGATGGATACTTAGGGTACAATTAGATCATGATATCCAAAGAGGATCAACATAAGATGGCTTTTACCTATCCATGGGGAACATACTACTAGAACATGATTTCCTTTGGATTGAAGAATTTTGGGGCCACCTATCAAAGGGCCATGAATCTAATTTTTCATGACATGATTCACAAGTCTATAGAGGACTATGTGGATGACATACTGGCCAAGTCAAGAAAGTGACGAGATCACATAGCAGCACTGAGCTCCATCTTTGATAGGCTAGAAGAATATCGGGTTAGAATCAACCATGAGAAGTGTGTCTTTGGGGTACAATTAGGAAAGCTCCTAGGATAAATTATGTCAATGAGAGGTATCGAGATAGATCCTACCAAGGTCAAAGAAATTCTCGAGATGGAAGCACTGAGGACATTGAAGTAGCTAAGAGGTTTACAAGGAAGACTCCAATTCATCCATCGATTCATATCGCAATTAGCAAATAAGGCTACCCCATATTCTCATCTAATCCACAAGGGGGTAGCATACAAATGGGTTGATAAATCTGATCAGGAGTTGAACAAGATCAAGGAGTACTTGATCACACCACCAACTCTTATGCCACCAATTCCAGGCAAACCCTTGATCCTATATATTAGCAATAATAGCAGCCCTTGGCACTCTCTTAGCACAACATGATGAAAATAGGAAGGAGAGAGCTATTTACTACATCAGTAGAAACATGGTGGGACATGAGCTGAATTACATGTCCATTGAAAAGGATTGTTTAGCAGTAATGTTCGCAACATAAAAATTCAGACACTATATGTCGGCACACCAAATAAAACTCATTTCCAAGATAGATCCTCTCAAGTATCTAATCTCTAAAGCAACTCTCACAGAGCAAACAACTAAATGGGATACGATCCTAATAGAATATGACATTGAGTATGTGGAATGAAAGGCCATTAAAGGACAAGTGATTGCAGACCAGCTGGAAAAATCACCAATATACTCAGAGAATCCACTTGTATTTGAATTCCCTGATGAGTCCATCTTTAACATAATCATAGAAAATCACTAGAAAATGTACTTTGATGGATCCTATACATAGCATGGGTCAGGAGCTAGAGTCTTCTTCATTACACCACAAGGAGATTACATACCCAAATCATATATAAGTTGTCTTTTCCTTGCACAAACAACATTGAAAAATATGAGGCTCTTGTCATAGGGCTGAGAATTATTGTATAGTGGCAGATCATGGCACTTAAGGTCTATGGAGATTCACAACTTATCATCAACCAAGTCAATGATGAATACCAAATGAAGGATGAAAAGTTGACTCCATACAAGAAACTGGTGGAAAGCCTCAAATAATCCTTCATTGATATCATATTCGAGCAGATACCAAGGGAAAATAACAAAGTAGCGGATGTTATGGAAACAATAGGATCGCTACTAGATGTCCCACAAAACATCCCAAAGCAATAATTCCTTGTAGAGAAGATACCATCTTTCGAGGTACCAGAGTCTAAATTTGTGTGTGAAATTGTTGGTCCTGGTAACTAGTGGTATCATGACATATACACTTATCTAAGAATAGAATTCCTCCATGTCGATATCACTCCAAACCTTAAGAGAAACTTTGTCAAGAATTTTTCCCACTTTTTTATCTTAGGTGACACCCTATACTGCAGGAGTATTGAGGGAACCCTTTTACGATGCTTAAATTCTAAGGAAGCTTTGATTTCTTTAACAAAGGTACATAATGGCATCTGCAATTCACATTCGAGTGGTATAAACTTGGCCAAGAAGCTGATGAGAATGGGGTACTATTGCCTGAAAATGGAGAATGAAGCCCATGAATATGTCAAGAAGTGATTACAATTTCAACAAGATGGGGATCTCATCCATGCACCAGCTCAAGAGCTCCACCCGATTGTTACACCTTGGCCCTTCTCGCAATGGGGGCTCGATCTTATTGGAAAAACCACCCACACCTCATCTAATGGACATAAGTTCATTATCACCACTACAAAATACTTCACAAAGTGGGTAGAGTCCATCCCAATGACCTATATTATAGGAAAGCATATTTCCAATTTTGTCCTGGATTACCTCATTTTCTGCTATGGTGTCCCACAAGCCATTATCTCAGATAATAGGACACCTTTTAAAAACCAGGACGTTTCAGACCTATACCATAAATTCAACATACAACACCACTTTTCTACTCCATACTATGTTGAATAAATTAGATATTGAGAGGGAGGGTGAATCAGTATCGACATAAATTGAACAATCACCAGTAATTATTTATACCATAAAATAAACAAGAGAAATAACAAAACATAAAAGCTCCACAACACAAGAACACCAGATTTTATGTGGAAAACCCAATGAGGGAAAGAAAACGGTGAGCATTAACTCACAATGTATATAGTTATTGCAATACCGATTGTGAAAGAGGCTTACTGCCAAGAAGGGGCTCACTGCCTGAATACAAAAGCACACTACTTACAGGGAGGATCGCTGCCTACAAAGTTTGTATAAACAAAAAGAATGGCTAACTGCCAAGATTGAACTGATGAAGATGCACCACCAGTGTAGATTTAGTTATGTTGATGCACAAAGTATTCTTTTAGCAGATTAAACTTTTCTCTTCACACATGCTTGTACTTGCTCACACTACTGCCTTTTTTCGCTTCACATACTTTGCACATTTTCATTTGCATACTCTTCACTTCCACACATCTTGTATATATATATCTACTATATCTGCCTATATCAATTAGGTCGGCTACCAAAATTAATTCAATCGATTCATGCAACATCATGTCAGTTGGGACCAGGGAAAGGTCTTACATATAATCCACAATCACTATAGACTGAGTATTAGGTCAGCCAAGATTAACCTAATACCAACATACAACCACAAACACTGATGCTAATGCATTACCCAAGCATATGGATAATTGAGAATGCATATGTACAAGATTTCAACCATTATAAGCCTTTTCCCAAAACCTTGGATCATACTAATTACCAAAGAGAATATGCAAACCAAAAATACCAGAAATACCAAAGATACCAAATCAAATACCGAATGGGATAAACATGATCTGCACACCAGTACAAAGGTACCAGACTAACATGGTGACATCAATGACAATATAAGACATACTTCCAACAATCTACCCCTTTGGCATTGATGGAAACATGTGCAAAAAGTTCAATTCAAAATTCTCAATAATTCGTATCTCTCCATATCTCTCCCAAAATTCCATAACTCTACCCCTTTGACATCAATGGAAAAGGGTGCCAAAAAGGATATAAACATGGTGAAATCGAATATTAAAAAATCCTAACTCTTTTTAAATTTTAAAAACTTCAAAACTTTCAAACATTCAATTTTTTAAATTTCTTTCAAATCAGAATGACACTTGTCACCTGAAATACTTTCTTGTACCTTTCTTTAATGACAAGATATAATTTCTTCCATTCAAGCACTGCAGAGTCCATTCTTGTGTATGTGCTTTCCAATACAACTAACAATGTAAAGGAGGATGACCAATCAGATGAGAATTTTCTTTCACAATCTTCTGCATCTGAGAGTATTCTGACAAGATGGTCTAGCCGGACCTCAACAATTTCTTTAAGAAGCCAGAAGGTCTTCACTACATCATCCATTTTTCTATGTACAATGATTATTTCAGCTTGCAACTCACCAATTCTCAACCTTTGCTTCCCATCTTTTTCCTCAAAAATATCACACTTCTTCCCAATACTATTCACTTCAGTTTTTATAGCTTCAATTTTGCTTCAAAAATTATCAATTGTAGCAGGCCACCGGAGGAAATACTTGTAAATATCAGCCATTTATTTCATGCACTTATTCGTGTCCACAATCAATTCAGATAACCTTTGTTTTTCTTTAGAACATCTCTTCTCAACTAGGGCTTCCAACTTGTTTCCTTCCGGACCTTCAAGCAATATTCTCTCTTCAATTACTTCAACTAAATTCTCAGGAAGGGAATAAAAAATGGTAGAAACATCAATACCTTTATGAAGTAGATACTCAACTAGAGCATCATCAACTTTAATTCTATCAACAAGAGAGTTCGTACTCCAAAATTCACCAATTTTCTTCATTTTCCCTTTTATCAGCATAGACCAGATGCCATTTGGATTAGAAGATTTAGATCCAAGTAGAGATTCTTCTCCTTCTTCCTTCTCCTTATTCCTTCTCTTCAGGAATAGCAAAAATATTTTTAGAGATTGCCTTTCATTTCTTCGATTCCAGAGGGGAATTAGAGATAACAACTTCCAATTCTTTCATCCCGAAGGAAGTGCCTTCCTCAAATTGACTGGCCACAATTTCACCAGAGCTCATTATATTCTGCTAGAATAAGAAAAAAAAATTCACACATTTGATTTATCCTCTAAACTTTCCAGATGTCTGCATATCTATCGTGCAATGGGAATCCTGGATTCCCACTCAACATCTTTCTTTCCCAGTAGCGATTTCAAAAAATAAAAAATCAGACATGTAAGCAAGGACCCAAAACGAAATGGGTATCCTTCTCCAAGTGACATTTGTATATTCTCGATGAGATTTTCAAGAATGATCTTACATAGATCAAATTGTTTGTTTTCTTAACACTGCAATGGTTGAAGTAGAGCTTTCTCAATTTTGAAAAATGTTTTATACAAAATGTCATATGCAACATACCTAGCTACAGAGTCGAAAATGGTATCGATCAATAGTGCTCGGGGGTCTTTGTCAACTCCTGTCAATTCCTATACTTCCTTGTATTTAATAGTCTTTCGTCTAGCAAGTTCTCCAACACTGCACAGTCTGGTAACCACTTCGATCACTTCCTTTGAAATGGGATAGGACTTATCCAATATAATGCTATCATCCTTGAATTTGCTCAGAAGGAACAAAATGAATTTTTTATCAAAAAACCAAGGGAATTCTCCTCACAAATCCAAACCTAGGGTTTGTAAATTTCATAATTCACTTAGTTCCGACCCTAATTCCATCCTCTTTATTTTTCGATGATCAAATTCATCCAACTTGACTTCTTTCAGCTTCAGAGGGGTATTCCTACTCAATCCTCTAATAGAAATTTCCATTATAGCTCTTAAAATTCAACAAGAAAATTCTTCGATTACCTTCTTTTGCAGCCGCGAGATAGGGAAACTTTGGTCACTTACTTTCAAAATTTCACAACGTTTTCTTCGAAGGTCTTCAAATCACTTCTGAGATGCTCCTAGAGAGTTCCAAATTTCTCTACAAATCCTTCGAATGCATTTGATGACCAAAATGATTTATGAAATTTCCTTTATACTTCATCATTTCGCCCTAACTCACATTAATTGCAAAAATCTGACAAAAATTTCTTCCACTTTACACTAAGAAAACCCTAATTCACTCCATAAAGGAATATACTTACTCCTTTTCATCTGGTTTATTTTCAACACCTTTGTCTTGTCATTCCACACCACATATCCATGTGACAGTACCTGACACGCATACTTTTGTGGGGGTTAATTGATTTTTTGATAAAGCTCACCCTAAGACCATGCTAGGTCTAGTTCTCGATGGAATCATATGTACCAGATGAGGGTACAGACACATCAGTAGTCTCCGATTCTTCGTTATTTTTCCATATATTTCTCATTTCATGCTTAACTTCATCCTTCTCAACCTTTTTCACTAGTTCATCACTTTCCACCAGAGCAAACTGCTTTGCCTTTTTACTTCTGCACACTCTTGAAATATGTCTTGGTTTCTTGCAATAGTAACAGACAATATTTCTTTGTCTTATTTATTTTTTCGTTTCTCCCTATTCTGTGTTGATTCACTTTATGTCCAAACATGTTACAGATATATCAGTATCCATCAAATAATTCATTTATTCTTTCTCTATTTAATTTGTTCATCATCACTCTACTAACCATCCTTACTTGTGATCTACATCTAGTAGCTTTATGTCCTATCTTCTTGCATGTATAAAATTGTCTAGAGAAGGGACTAGAAAAATGATTCAACCTACTCCTACACTCAGCTGCCTTATGTCCATTTTTTTTACATGAAAAACAAACACCATTGAAAGATGAGTACCTTTGGGCATTTGTTTGTCTGATAGGTGATCTCCTTCTAGAGTTTATTTTCTTATTTCCTTTATCTTAAGTCTTCTGAGTATTTACCAGATCAGAGTTTTGTATCTTTCCATCAACATCATTACCTAAGCCACTTTTGTCCTTAAAAGGTTTTCATCCTGCTATTAATTCATCAAGCTTGGTGGAACTTGTCTTAAATTCATCTTCACAAAGTTTTCCTTTCTCAAATTCTGCTTTTAGATTCTTCACTTCCTATTCAAGCCTAGAGAAAACGTCATCCTTTCTTTATATCACTATTTTCAAACATTCTTCAATTTTCATCTTTTCATCTATCTTTAATTTTAGTCCGATATTTTCATCATTTGTTTGTTTCAATTCCTCACTCACTTCTTTGTATCTTTCTTCAAAATTATTTAGCTTCTATTTCAATTTCTAGATACACTCATTTGCTTCATCTATATTTTTTTTTCGATCTTTTTTTTCAATTTCAGCCTTATCAAGATCTTCAAGGGTAGTTTGGAGCTCTTCTTTATCCATTGTTCAATCTATAGGATCTCCCTCAAGTTGTTAAGATTTTCTAGAGGAACCAAGGCTCTGATATTAATTGTTGAATAAACCGGATACTGAGAGGGCAGGGTGAATCAATATCTACATAAACTTATTGAACAATCACCAGTAATTCTTTATACCATAAAACAGATAAGGGCAATGACAAAACATAAAAGTTCCACAACACAAGAACACCATATTTTACGTGGAAAATCCAATGAGGGAAAAACCACGGTGAGGATTAAATCACAATGTATATAGTTATAGAAATACTAGTTACAAAAGAGGCTTACTACCAAGAAGGGGCTCACTTCCCGGATACAGAAGCACACTGTTTATAGGGAGGCTCATTGCCTATAGAGTTTGTATAAACAAAAATAATGGCCAATCACCAAGATTGAACTGATTAAGATGCACCACCAATGCATATTCAATTTTGTTGATGCACAAAGTATTCTTTCAGTAGATTAAACTTTGCTCTTCACACATGCTTGTACTCGCTCGCACTATTGCCTTGTTTTCACTTTACATACTTTGCACATGTTCATTCGCACACTCTTCACTTCCACATATATTGTATATATATATCTTCCATATCTGACTATATCAATTAGGTCAGCTACCAAAATTAATTCAACTGAGTCATGCAATATCATGTTGGTTGGGACTAGGGTAAGGTCTTGCATATAATATGTGATCATTATAGACTAAGTATTAGGTTGGCCAAGATTAACCTAATACCAAAATACAACCACAAGTACTGATGCCAATGCATTACCCAAGCATATGAAAAATTGAGAATACATACATACAAGCTTTCAACTATTATAAGACTTTTCCCAAAACCTTGGATCATACTGACTACCAAAGAGAATATGCGAACCAAAAATACTAAAAATACCAGAGATACCGAATCAAATACTGGATGGGATAAATTTGATCTGCACATTGGTACAAGGTACCATACCAACATGGTGACACCAATGAAAATATAAGACATAATTTCAACATACTACCCCCAGGGAAATGACCAAGCTGAGGCTACAAATAAAATCATCCTTAGAATCCTCAAAAATATAGTCAATGAAGTTGTTTGTGACTGACACTTGCAATTGAACCCTACCCTATGGGCCTACTGAATAGGTATTCACACACCAACAAGTGCAACCCCATTCTCCTTGGTCTACGGATCAGAAGCCATCCTCCCCATCGAGATCAAGCTCCCATCCCTAAGAATATCATTGCAAAATCTCATAGCAGATGAAGAATATCAGGTATCACAATTAAACGAGCTGGAACTACTGGAAGAGTAGGGCATGGATGCCTTAAAATATTTGCAAGTCTACCAAAACCATCTCAAGTAGAGCTACAACAAGAGGATCAAGAGTTGGACCTTCCAAGTCAGAGAGTTGTATTAAAGGAGAATGAGAAAAATGTGCCAAGTCGAGACAACAATGGCAAGTTTGAACCCAATTGGTTGGGACCCTTCATCATCATAGCAAGCTACAAGTTAGGATCATATCATCTATCAACTCCCAAAGGTGAGCCTCTATAGGAACCCATGGATAGGTCCCATCTTAAAAAAATGTATGCCTAAGTTTCAAGGTATAAATCCAAAAAATCAAAAAAATATAAAAATATAAAAATCCAAGAAAATCAAAAAATGTATTGAAAATAGTAAAGATAAAAATCATCCTATAGTGAAAACAAATTTAGTGGCATTGTGGGCAAGTACCTTGGTGAAAATCTGGCAATCAGGCACCTTGTGTAAATAAAACACAATTCGTCCAGCAGAATCTCTACAAATTTCTCTGCACCACCTACTGACGCCTTCCACATCATTCACCCATCGCATATCGCATTCCATCACATCCTTTCATCACCTGTCCACATCTACATTATAGCTTGATCCTAAGTTTGTATCATGATTCCCCCCCCTTAGTACTACTTGGCATATTCCCAATGTCAATTTGTCCTGCCTATATCGGAATAGTCTATCACATCACGCAAGGGGCATGTTCTTGCATCAGATAGGATTTGTGTATATTCTTGATCTCCCTTAAATAAAAAAATCCAAAAAAAACCCAAAACGTATTAAAATATACAAAAAATAGGTCAAAAATAAAAAAAAATAAAAAATAGAGTCATCATGTTGAACTACGTCATCTTTGAGATTGAATGTAGGCAAGTCTTATCTTTGATCAACCCTCGAGACACTTAGGTCAGTCCTTTAGAAGTTTTTCATAAATAGGTTGGTAATCCTTTTGTTCATGTCTCATCAATAATTGAGTCTGTTTCAGTCGAACCACGTTGTCTCTACGTGTATAATGTAGGCAAGGCTAATCTTTGATCCTCCCTCAAGACCCCTGGGATAGGTCTCTAGGTTAGTCTCTTTGTCAAAATGTTAGAAAACCCAAGAATATTGGAAATTTTGAAAAGAAAAACATTTTGAAGCAGCTCAAAAGATACCAAAAAAAGCCTCAAAACGTTTCAAAACACCAAAAACATTCATAAAACTCCAAAAAAATCCATTTCTCATCTCGGTTTCACCCGAAATAAACATTTTCTCATAATAAATCATCCTCACCCTCAATCTTTGGTAAAATAGTTAGAAACAAGTCTAGCGGGATAAAAGTGAAAACTCAATCATCAAGGTCTTAAGTCTAGGTCAGTAGGTAAACAAGTTGGTCAACTCTTGATATCAATAGTTTATCATCTAGTCAATCTCACCACCATCTGATAACATCATGTCCTAGGATGCATCCTTTCTACAATGGACATCAACATCAGGCATCACCGTAGTTTAGTTTTGGCTAGTGGTATGAAGAACATTAGCTTGTTTGTTTACTTGATCCTTGTCTTTTGATTTATCTTATTGTGCTTATTCCAATGACCTTTTGATGATGTCAAAAAATAAAAAGATTTAGAGAGAAAGGAATGGGGCAATGATCATTATCTTTTTATTTGTTGTGTTTTTTGGATTTTCTTGTAATATAACCTGGGTCATGTGCACTTTTCTTGGTTTATAGGGAAGGTTTTTTAGGTGTCTCATTGACCACATAGGAAGGCTTGCCCTTTTATGTTTTGGTCCTAGATATTGGAAATATCTAAACTACATTTAACTAAGGTTTCATATGATAGGTGTAAATAGGAGTACTCCTATCTGATTGTCAAGTCAAATTCCATCCCACTAGGTGCAATGCCATCCTAGTTCTTTATACCTTGATGCATCATACCTATTTGTGCTATCAAACACAAGGTAAGTAAGGCCTTTTAAAATCCCAATTTCTGATAACAAATGCATCATCATCATTTATCATCATCTCTAATAAAGTCTCGTAGATCATGGACTTGTTGGATCCTCCTCTTGTCATCATCCATTTCTTCTTTCTTCTCTCTGCGCTAACATGGTATCATGAGAGTTAACAAAAAATGCCACCAATGCATTCATCATGCAGCTATGGATTAGGGTATGTGCAGGATCATAATGGAGAAAATAGGCCCTTAAGTGGTGATAAAATTCAGAAAAATTAGAGTTAGGCAACTTGACGTAAAAATTTGAATAAGATCTATATTATTTCAAAAATATGTAAGAATAGAATATATAGAAAATATAATGTAGTTTCTAGACTACTAGGTTTATTTAAAAAAATAAAATCTATTTGGTGAAAATTTGAAATTTCAATGCAGTAGTACTTAAATTTCAGGGAAAAAATAAGTAGGTGTCTTTCTGACCACCCTTACCACAATAAAATGATAATATTTTTGTATAATATTTTAGATATAAGTAGAGGACTCATGCCTCGATGTGATGCATATATTTTTGTATTTTTTTCCAATTAATAATTAATTATGAATTTTTTATTACAACTTTTAAAAAATATAAAAACTCGTATATCTAACCACCTTAACTTAGTCAAAACTTCATGAAATTCATTTTTTTTAATCCTATAGTATGCAAAGAATAGAATGTGATGCATGTTTCAGATTCAAAAAATGTGATACCATTTGAAAGCTATAGATTTTTTTCAATCAACCTATCAATTAGGACTTTAGTCTTAATTCAAATAGAAAATGAATAATAATTATTTATGAAATTCAAAGTAAAGAATAATTTATATTGGTGGAAAGCTAAGAATCTCGTTTAAAAACGCTTTTTGTTTCATCAATTTTGGGTAAAACAAATATCGTTAGCCACATGGGCCATCATATCACTTACATATAGCCACTTTTTGGCCCATCATGATCTTGCACATACCCATTATCAATATACATATACTTCATGATCTAAGGCATTCATATCATAATCATTTACATATCACATCAGTACATATCATAGTCATTTCATTGCATATCAAAATCATTTGCATACCATATCATTTCACAAAATTCATACCATAATCATGTACATATCATAGCCATGTCACATCATTTTATAGCATAATCATTTACATATCATATCATAAACCATTAAGAATCATGGTCACCTCATATCACATCATTAAATTTAAATTATCATTTAGGTTACAGATATTAATACATATTTTTTGTTCTAAGTATGTTAGAAATCATTGCATATCAAAAAATCATAACCATTGGATAACATAAATCATTTCAAATCGTAACCATTGCACAACATAAATCATCTCTATATCATAATCATTTCACATCATAATTTCATTTGAGTATCATAACACTCACATCCATGTGTCCCTATATCATCATCATAAACACATAGGGAAAAGATATAAAAAAACATTACATTTTCATATCATAATGTCATCTCATAAACACATAATCAATCCATTTCACATTATCATTTAGGACATCATATAGATTTTTTATTCTAAGCATCTCATAAACCATACATTTGCATTTGTTACATAATCATACAAGCATCATCATGTCATACATGAAAAATATACTGAAAAGAAAAAAAATGCATGTCATAACATCTCATACATCTCATCATCATTTAAAGCATCCATTAGGGGCACAATATATATATCCATTAAAATCATTTGCATATCATGAAATATGTGCATCCATACATCCACACTCCATACATCATCATCATAAAAGTGCATAGAAAAATACAAAAAATAAATGCATCCATAATACTTAACATCCATAAACATCTACATATCATAAATCATCTATCACATAGGGTATATCGCATCACATAAACATCAAATACATCCATCCATAATGCACAAATGAAATAGGACACATCTCATAATGAATCAATCATATCATATATATATCAAAATATAACTATCATGGTACAAATCAGGATCATATGTATGTGTATCAATCAAGTATACATTGCCCATGGGGCTATCAAAAATAGAGCCCGTGGATCTCATAAATAATGGTGTCAATCAAAAGTTATGACAACTAGCCCTGGTGGTTTCTCCACTCACCTGTCTGCCTCTCTAGTTGGTCCATGGCCTGTCTCACGCCAATCTGCTGGGAGTACTCTGGTACCCGGGCTGCTAAGGGTATAGCCTGTCGATAGTGAAGACGATAATACTCAGACTCTCGTACTACCTCATGGTACATTCGCATCGAGGTTGTCCTTCCCTGTGATGCAGTTGCCATGCTCTCTAGTTGTTGTCTCGTGCCAACCTCTTGGGCCAACTGTAACTTTGAGGCCTGTCTTTGGTGCCTCTCCTGGTCGCCCTCTATTGTGAGGGCCTGGACCTATTGTTTGGCTTGGTCCCTCTCTGCTATAAGAGCCTGCACCTGCACTTATATCCCCTAAACCTGCCCCTAAAGCTACTATATCTGGGCATCTCATGGGTCTCGCTATGGTGGCAATGGTGGATGCTAATCTCTCTATGGTGGTTGTTGATCCCTGGGTTGATCCCTCCATTGGTCCCTCTATAGTGGTTGTTGATCTCTTTAATCTAGATGATGAGGATGTGGACCTCCTCCTCCTCCTCCCCCTCCTCCTCTAGGTGCCCCTGGAGCCTGAACTCCCCATCCCCACCCTATTGTCCTACCTCGAGGTCTCCATCATGGAAGTTCTTCCCTTGGAACTGTCAATCAGACGGGGGGGCTGAACCAATCATCATAAGCATGTGTGGTTCCTAGATCTGCCTGTCCTTGATTATAGGCCCATGGCCTAGCCACCAGCTACTTGAAACTATACACTATCTTTGTTACTGGGATCATCCAACCCCATGTAGTCTCCTTGGTGGACCAGGCAAAGATAGCCATATAGTGATCATCTGGCCTATCCTGGATGTCCCCAAACTACTGGGCTACCTCATCTAGTAGGTAGCACTCAATGATGGTGTACTCACACCCTGCATCAATCTATTCTACCTAGCATAGAATAGTTGTTGTACATTGTCATACCAGGCTAGCATTTGTAACCAAGGTCTCCAAGTGAATACTATCATGTCATCCAAAACCCTTCGCCAGTGAGAAAGACTTACCCATCCTGTATGTCTCAATGTAATGCCACCTCAGTGCCTCCAAACAACTGGGTCATTAGGTTCAACATCGACCACTATAAAAACATCTTTCAGAACACGACAATGTGCTCCTAGACCTAGATATGCAATAATGTGATGCCAGTCCCAATTTCCTTACTATCATAGTAGGAAAAATCATGCAGATCATGATATAATGATGCCAACATCACTAGTCCCCAAGCATACAATGTCTTGAATAGAATATACTCACTAGCCAAACCCCATCTCGGGCTGAAGTATTGACCTTGCCGATCGAGAGCTACTAATCTTGAAATAATCATAGCTACAACTAGCTGAAAAGTCGATACCTGACCCTTGTAATACTCGAGATTGATCTGACCCTCGGTAAAATGATCTCATTTATCCCCATGATCTCAAAAAATGCATGAATTTCGACATTCATGTCATATATAATACGGTCATTGTGAATCAACAACTGAAATATCCGCCACATGTCCTCTAGTGTGACAGTTGCCTCACCGGTGGGAAGATGAAATGATGAAGTCTCACTATGCCACCTCTCTTCCAACGCAGTCATAATAGCTAGGTGGGTCCTCACGGTGGGCACATAAGCAATGTACCAAGGGCCGATTGCGCCAAGGTGCTCCTATAGTATCTCATGCAATCTACTTAGTTTTCTCAACACCGAGGGTTTATGCTCGTGTGAATGCACATACTCTCTATCCTCCTACACCCATGAAGCCACAACGTCAAGTTTCAAAAAAGACTAGACCACTTTCAAAGTTTTCGAAACTAAAACTATATCAATGGAATTTTTCCTAATTTTAGCATGATTAGATGCAAATCATAAAAAACACAAAGAAAGTAATGAATTGCAAAGGAAAATAAAATAAAATAAAATGGAACAGGCTCACCGAATGTCTTCAATCTCCATGGTTGACCTCCATTACACGTTCTTGATTTTTAGTTGTGTGAAGCATGCCCTTAGATCCTATGAGCAAACTATTGACTATAATGTGGACCTATGCAAATATTTGAAGGATTTCAATAAAACTTCAAAGTGCAAACAAATGCAATTTTGAAGTATATTAAGACAATGAAGACAGCATTAAAATGAGCATGACTGAAATATGCCTAAGATGTCTGACACTTTAAAATGAGAAAAATTGGCATTTTATAGAAAATGCAATTTTGGATGAATGACCAAGATTAAAAGTTGATAAAGCCTAAAATCAAAGGTCAGGATTGTGTGTGGCAACCCATAATTAGGGTTAGGGAAAAAATCTGAAATGAGTGGCCAAGATGCAATTTGAGAAAATCACATCGATGGTTGAAAATAAATGTGACAGGAAGATAAGATTCGAAAAATCAAGAAGATAAAGATTGGACAAAAAGATGAGATTTGGAAAATCAAGAATTTTAGCAATTACTTGATTTATAGAAGAATATTACCATTTTTTAATTAAAACTAATTCAAAATATAGATTTTGTGTGACAATAAATAATTGATTTTAGATTATTTACTAAAAAGAAGTGGCAGTTAGCATGTGAGGCCATTTTAAATAATTAATTTTATTTAAAATGAGGGAAATGTCAAATAAGGAAATTAAATAATTAAAGATATAATTATTTAATTTAGAGAATGGGCCCAATAATTAAATTAATTAATAAATCTATTTAATTATAAGAAGAGTTAAGAGTTAGTGACATATTTAATAAATAAATAAGATATATTTATTTAATAATTAGGAAGACATAATGAATAAAGATAATTAAATAAATTAAGAAATTTATTTAATTATAGGAAGATTTTAGACAATTAGTTACGTATTGAATAAATTAATAAAATTTATTTATTTAATAATCACGAAGAATAAAAAGACATGAATTAATTAAATAATTATGAATTATTTAATTAATAGTCAAAGGTGGACGAAGGACATAATTAAAATGTCATAATTATGCTAGGATGAAAGTGGTAAAATAGAGCTTGCAGGCCTAGGTCATTTTTATGTGTCTACATTTTTCCCATCTTTGTCATAATGTAGCATGTCGAATTGTGACAAAGAAAATAAGTTAAATTCATGCCCCGGTGCCAAATAAAATGAGGAAGAATGATGAGGGGGTAGCGGTATGCCCCCTCGAGAGGACAGTCGGGTTCCAAGAACACGAGTGTGCTTTCGAAAATGGACGAGAAGACCAGAAGACGAAGGGAAAAAGATAGGTTAGTGTGAAAGATATTAATGATAAAAATGAAGACTAGACGAAATGTTAGAGGGAAAACAAAGGAGGGTGGGACATGAAAGAAACCTTCAAGATTTTCCAAAGTACTAATAGACGTTGCTCGAATCATCAGTGGGGAGGAAAAATGACACAAATGAACAACAAACACCATGGTATGACATCAACCAAGGTGTGCAAGGTCATCCACTTGCAAAATAGACAATTGCAGACAAGGAATGTCCTAACTCATACTAAGGGTCATGTTCCCCTAGTCTTTTTTGTCAAGACAATCCATAGACAACAGTCAAAGAAAAAATAGAATACGTCATGAGACGTCATCACACCTCTAAATCCTTCATGGGACATCCTCGAGGTAGCTAGTAACATGACCAAAAGACAAGTCAATAAAAAGATAATACAAAATAGCCAAAAATTAATAACCATTTACTTGTATTGCCAATGTTTGTTTGCCGAAGATTAATTGTTTGTTAGTTTGACAGTTTTGATGGTTTGATAGTTTGATGGTTTGATAGTTTAACGGTGCCTAAGGTTAGGAAGGACACATCCTGAAAAGTGAAATGACATTTTGACAAGGTCCAAATGCCAATTTATCAGTAATGGTCAAGCACAACTATCCATGGACTTCAAAAAACTATACCTCCAATCCAAATGCAAATTTTCCACAACCTATAGTCATCCCCCCACATACCCTTCCAACTAAAAATTCATAAGTCCTAGTCCTTCATACAACTACCCTCCCAATCAAGAGTCTCTTAACACCATTGGTCATACCCACCCTAACCTTTGACAAGGGAAATAAACCATCCATCAACCCTAGTCCTTTGTCCATGTCATATCCTAGTCCTTCATCCATGTCATAACCTAATCCTTCATTCACGTCATATCCTAGTCCTTCGTCCATGTCATATACTAGTCCTTCATCCACATCATATCCTAATCCTTCATCCACGTCATATCCTAGTCCTTCATCCATGTCATATCCTAGTCTATTATCCATGTCATATCCTATTCATTTATCCACTTCCAACCCTAGTCCTGCATCCACTAACCCTTTCCAAGCCTTCGTGTCATTTCCTAGTCCATCATACACCAATCCCTTCCAAGACACTCCATCTCTACATACATTTAATAAAATTGAAGATACATGTCAAATGGAAAATCCAAAGAATGACATCATAGCATCACCATCCTGTCTAGATCAAAGTAGTCCATCTGACATCATATTTAAGTCCATTCAAGAAGTCCTCCTAGATAATCATGGCATACCAAAGACACCTATCCTTGGTCAAGAGCCCATCCACAACCATGTCATTCAAGAGGAACCTATCCTAAGTCAAGACCCTGTTTCCAATCATGTCATTCAAAATGAACCCATCTTTGATCAAGACACTACTTTGGAACAAGTCCAAAATGATCCACTACTTGATCTCTATGCCATTCATGGTGAAACACTTGAAGATGACTCCATCCAAACTTCAAGTATTGACACTTTCGAAAATGAGACACTTGCCTCCATGGGACACATAGATGATATTCCCCTAGAACAAGAGGCTACTATTCTAGATATATTTGAAAATGATCAAGCTATAATTGAATTAAGTGGGCTCTATAACAATGACCATGAAGATGGTTCTTACATTGACTAGGAAGCACCAATAGAATCATCAAAATCTGATATGACAGACAATCAGACCATAGATGTCAATTAGAATCTGATATGAAAGACAATCAAACCACAAATGTTAATCAGAAATATATCCAACACAACAATAAGGCTACAACATCTTATCAGCTTGGGTCATCTACCTTTGTTAGAGGAGGCTTTCTTACAAATGAGACAATTCCAAGTAATTTTTTTTGACTAAATAACAATGGGCTAGCATCTTGCTTATGAAATAACAAGTATCCCATCACAAATAAAATCTATTAGAACATGCATTATCAAGGAAAAGGACTAGGCCTACATGAGAGAGGAATTTTAGAACCTATAAAAACTTAGGAAAATTATGGACATCAAGGTCTTGGCTATTCCTCAGTTGGAGAATCTAATAATGTTAGTGGTCCCTCCTCGATATTTGGGGAAAATTCATCAAATACAAACATCAAAATGGGTGCCATGAGTAGTCCTTGTCATAATATTATTGCCAACACCCCTTCCCTCCACACCCAAAACCGTCATTACATCATGAATAAACCTTCCATTTAGAACCAACAAAAGTCTTACAAATCAAAAATCCATAATCAAATGTCAAAGGCCATGGAATCAGACAAAAATTCAAGTGGAAAAATAAAGCTAAAGTGGATCCCAAAACAAAATGGATCAAGTCAAGAAAGGAATGAATCAAGAAAAGAAAATATATCAAAATTCAATCAAAATGTGGAGCCACAATACAAGATGACTCCCACATATAATAAATGTCCACCTCCTTCAACATGGTAATCAAGTAAGGCATCTAAAAGTGTTGGTTCCAAATGCTATCCTAATCAAAATTCCAAACTCCGCCATCCAACACCCAAATTTTGGAAAATAAAAAGTGATTCATTCAAATGTCCAGACAATCATTCCACATCTACCATCATCTGTCATAATCCTACATCCTTCCTAAAGTCCAAAAATACCATGTCAAAAATCCATCACATCTTGGTAGAAACTCTTTATCATTAGGACTCTCATGGCATTCTATCGGGATGTGCGTATTCTGATAAGGCCAACTCTACTATCAACAAGGATAACAATGACATCAATCAGTTGTATGCAAGTGTTATCATCCTAACAAGGAAACTACTTCAGAAAGGTCATTATTGGCATATCATGGCACTGGTCTCTACATTGACACCGTCAAAGGCTTTAGCACAGTCAGTGGTCATCTAAAGCATCAAGACTATCCGACAAAACTCAAAAATACAAAAGAAATAAAAAATCAAATAAATCGTCACCTTGATGAAAACCTGGCAAACAAGCATATGGTAACACCAAAAAAACCAAAAAGTCCAAAAAATAGTAAAGAGAAATTTTTTGTCCAATAGTGAAAACTTGGTAAAGAGGCGCTCTCGATAAGTACCATGATGAAAACCTGGCAAATAGGCATCATGTGTAAATAAATTGTCTATGTGGACCATTACACTTGGGGGAAAGTCGTCTCATTTCCCATGCCCTTCACATGACATTTCCTATGACATTTCCATCCATTTTCCCATTGACTTTGGTCTTGATAGGGACTAAAATACAAACATAGGTCATGCTTTGGGAAACTTTTGACATGTCTATCCTTTGGTCCTATACTATTTATGAAATACCATGTCACCACCTTCATAACATTATCCAAGCCCATACCTAAACAAAAATAAATTATCCTTATACGACATAAGCCATCCATTTCTCCTATCTTTTACCAAAGCCATCGATTGTCCTGTTATACATATCACCCATCTTGGTTTCGCTTGTCAATGGTCTAAAGATCCATCGTCATCCCATCTAGTCCTCACCAAGTCATTCCAAATGCAACAATATGGCAACCTAGCACATTATCCAAAACATTCCTTGGCTCTATCTTCGGCCTTGATGTAGATTTTTATCCTCTTCTCATATCATTGTCATCCTCACGTTGTTTTGGGATGTGTCCTTCCCACAAAAAACAATGTTGTCATTATTATCGTCACTTGTCAATTGTTATTCAACTTGAATAAGAGCAAAATCATGATTGTCCTTGGATTCATGTGCATCGGCATCATTCACATGCATTTGTCATGATCCTCATAAAACATCAAAAAGTCATAAAAATCATAAAAAGTCCTAAAAAAAGTCATTAAAATCTTAAAATGTCTTGAAAAAAGTCCTAAAAATTGTAAAAAGTCTTGAAAAAAGTTCTAAAAATCTGAAAAGGTCTTGAAAAAAAACCTAAAAAATTGAAAAAATATCTTGAAGAAAACACATAAACATCCAAATATTCTCAAAAATCCCAAAAATAGAGTCAAAGTCAAACATATCTTGTCAAGTCCGTTGAGTCAATTAGTCTTTGTCATCTGTCTAAACTACATTGTCTGTACGCATTTGCTACGTAGGCAAGGCCATCAGTCGATGAGTCGTCGAGACATTAAGTCAGTCCTTTTAGGTTTGGCAAAATAAAAATCATGAGTCAAACATGGTCATGCTAGTCAAATAAAGAAGACATAGTCGCACTTGACACAAGATAGTCATTCGAAATGTCAACGTCAAAATTGGTCAAAATCAGACAACATAAGCCAATCAATCATACAGTCAAAATTAGTCAACTTGCCAAAACATTATTCAAAATGTCAATCCCGTCACTTTTTGGTCCTCTTCAAGACGTGTCCTTCTTGGATTTGGACCTCATCAAAATGTCATTTTCCTTTTTAGGATGTGTCTTTCCTGACCTTAGGCACCGTCAAAGTGTCAAAATTGTCAAACTATCAAACAACCAATCTTTGGGAAACAAACATTAGCAATACAATTAAATGACTGTTAATTTTTTGGCTATTTTATCTTATCTTTTTATTGACTTGTATTTTGGTCATGTTACTAGCTACCTTGAGGATTGCCCATGAAGGATTTAGAGGTGAGATGGCGTCTCATGACCTATTCTTTTTTTCTTTAACTGTTGTCTGTGGATTGTCTTGAAAAAAAGATTGGGGCAACATGACCCTTAGTATGAGTTAGGATATTCCTTGTCTACGATTGTCTGTTTTGCAAGTGGATGACCTTGCACACCTTGGTCTATGTCATACCATGGTGTTTGTTGTTCATTTGTGTCATTTTTACTGCCCAATGATGATTCGAGCAACATCTATTAGTACTTTGGAAAATATTGAAGGTTTCTTTCCCGTCCCACCCTTCTTCATTTCCCCTCTAACATTTCATCTAGTTTGCATCTTCGTCATTAATATCTTTCAAACTAATGTATCTCTTTCCCTTCATCTTTTGGTCCTTTCATCCATTTCGAGAACACACTTGTATTCTCAGAACCTGACTGTCGTCTCGAGGGGGCATACCGCTACCTCGTCATCATTCTTCCTCATCCTATTTTGCATTGGGGCATATTTTTGACTTGTTTTCTTTGTCACAATGCAATAAACTGCATTATGACAAAGAGGGGAAAAATGTAGACACATCAAAATGACCTAGGACTACAAGCTCTATTTTTCATCTTCTTCTCCCTAGCATAATTATGATATTTTAATTATGTCCTTGGCCCACCTTTGACTATTAATTAAATAATTCATAATTTTTTAATTAATTCATGTCTTTTTATTCTTCATGATTATTAAATAAATAGATTTTAATTATTTATTTAATGCATCACTAATTATCTAATGTCTTCTCGTAATTAAATAAATTTATCAATTTATTTAATAAATCTTTGCCATTTATGTCTTCCTAATTATTAAATAAATATACCTTATTTATTTATTTAATATGTCACTAATTCTTAACTCTTCTTATAATTAAATAGATTTATTAATTTATTTAATTATTGGGCCCATTCTCTAAATTAAATAATTATCTTTAATTATTTAATGCCTTATTTAACATTTCCCTCATTTTAAATAAAATTAATTATTTAAAATGGCCTCACATGCTAACTGTTGAAGTTGTCAAAACCAACTTCAGAGTCCAAGAACACCTGTATGCAAATGGATACCTGTCATAGGGAAGAGAATGGCCAAAAAAGCAGACGAGGGTTTGAAGCTCTGAAATATTGAGATATTATATTATCAGAACAATAGAATTAATGAAATATACAATGGATCAATCTTTAAGAAAGGAGATCGTACAAACCTAAAAGTAACCCTAATAGGAAGACATTTAATAATTAATATAATTATTAAATGCCACATTATGCAAAGTAAAGTGAAATTTTAAGAAAGGAATAAAGGTAACTTAATTAACACGATTAAGTTCAAACCTTTACTCTAACACTGCCACTTCTTTTTAGTAAATAATCTAAAATCAATTATTTACTCTCACACAAAATCCATATTTTGAATTAATTTTAATTAAAAAATGGTAATATTCTTCCATAAATCAAGTAATTGCTAAAATTATTGATTTTCCAAATCTTATCTTCTTGATTTTTGAAATCTTTCTTTTTTTGGCTAATATTTATCTTCTCGTCACATTTATTTTCAACCGTCGATTTGATTTTCTCAAGTTGCATCTTGGCCGCTCACTTCAAATTTTTTCCCTAACCCTAATTATGGGTTGTCACACACAATCTTGACCTCTGATTTTAGGCTTTCGTCAAATTTTAATCTTGGTCGTCCATCCAAAATTGTTATGTGGATAGTGAGGTTGGATATTGGGTGCATGATCTTTGCTAGGGTTTTGTGCTTTTTGAGGTCATTCATGGCCCCTCCTACGTCAGACTGTGCTTCTTGCGGAGGAAATTGTTTCCTTCATTGAGTACAACCGCATTTACTGTGGTTTTAGGGGTTTGTTATGCCTTCAACCAATTCTAACCCAACAATTTTTGCTGGTGTTAGCGGTTCATCGGTGTAGTTTAATGGCTCCCCCACCGAACAAACGCCCTCAGAAATTTTTTCTGAAAGTCTTTCACAAGGTAAGCAATATGGCGCCCCTGCTGATGTAGTTTTACCTTTACCTGATTTTGATTCTGCATGCCAATGGCTCGAACAACACACCCTTGTGGGTTATTTTGTTGGGAGGACTCCCCCCAAAAGTGTGCTAAAAGACTGGGTTAGCATGGCCTGAGTCAATCATGGGGTCCGCCTTGATATGGTCCAAAATCTGACCAAGGGTTTTTTTTTGTTCCGCTTTGCGGAAGTTAGTCATGTCCAAGCTATTTTGGGTCATGGGCCCTGGTATGTGCGGTCTTCATTATTGGTTTTCTAGGCATGGACCTGGGATTTTGCTGTCTCAGAAGACTCCAAAATGCGTATCCCGGTCTGGATTGAGTTTCTTGGGTTACCTGTGCCTTGTGTGCCCTTCTTGAACCATATTGCTTCCTCTCTAGGGAGGGTTGTTTGTATCGAACCTAATAGATTCTTTCAAGCCCATCCTCAAAAGAGGGTTTGTGTGGAAGTTGATTTATCCAAGGATTTGAAAGAGTCTGTAGACATTGAAATTTGTGATATTCGTCACACCCAGAATGTCACATATTTAAATCTGCCCAACACATGCTATCAGTGCCAGTCAGCTGACCACAAGATCAAGGACTACTCTTTGACAGTTCTTCGTACATCCTCTCAGTCACGGGATGTTGAAAAGCCTCGTCTAATAGAGCCTTCAGCTAAGGCGGACACAAAGTGGACTACGGTTTCAAACCAAAAAAATAAGTCGTCTGGTTCTGGGTCGGCTCCCAAGGCCCCTGAACTGACCAAGCTAGTTTCAAACCTTTTATAGAAGGGGATAGCTGCTCCCTTAGGATTTACTTCTGCTGTTTTACAGCCCAGGTCTAAGGCCACGCCTCAGCCTACAACTATTTTTTGTGCTCAACTAGCTTTGTCCTCCGTAGTGGGGACTTAGCGGTGTTCTCGTAGCCCATTTCATCCACTGAAAGAAGGTGAATATGTGCCAAAAAAATGGAGATTCTCTCCTATTCAGATTGGTTCTATTTCACAAGAGTTTTTGAAGAATCGCTTATCTTCCCTAGGTGAAGAGGACCAGGATTATGCAAGTATTGAATATTTTCCATGAATTTTATCTCATGGAATGTTCGAGGTCTAACTGACCTCTCCAGGAAGTATTCTGTTAGGAATACTTTGAAGAATTACCCAGGGATTGAAGTGCTTTGTCTCCAGGAAGTTAAAATTTTAGGTTTCTTGCTTGCTTCGACTTGTGGCTCTATTTGGCCAGCCAGTTCTATGTTTTGCACTCTACATGAGGCTGGTTGTGGTGGAGCTGCAACTCTTTTGGCCCCATGACTGCATTCTTGTGTGGTGGACCATAGGGTTGACCCCTCCCAGCGAGCTATCTAGATTCTTCTCAATATGGAGAATCATTCAGTCGGGATTATTAATATTTATGCCTCTAATGATGTCATGGAGCATTGCTTGCTTTGGTGCTGGATTGCTGACTTTTTTCCAGTTCCCACCTAGTTGCTCTATGGTGATTTCAACATGGTAGAAATAAAGTACGATAAGAATGGCACCTTGCCTTTTCGTTGGGCAGCGGGTGAAAGGGACGCATGGTTTTACATGCATAATAAATTGGGGCTTTTTGATCCCAATATGGGTTTCCGCCATTCTCATTCTTTCTAGCACACATGGTGCAATTATAGGTTTGGTTCTGACAGATTCTTTAAATGCCTTGATCGTGCTATGATCTCGGCTCAATATTTTTTTTCCTTCAATAGCTCAGCCTTGCCTATTAAGCCATTAGTGGATGTGACCCTTTCTGATCACTTCCCAATTCATTTTCGCATTGAATGGGCGTCCTGTCAACCTCGCATGTGTAAGACTCAATTCTTCTTGAACACGTCTTTGCTTTGTCACAAGCCCACCTTGGCCCACATTCACCGAGTGTGGAATTTAGAGTGCAGGCCTCCTGGCCGTATGGGCTGGATTTCTTAGTGGAATGATGCCATCATTCGTACTGTGCATTTCTTGCGCATTTATGGATGCCAGCTTGCTATCTTTTGCCAACGTTCTTACGAGGCCACCACTATCGACTTGTGTATGGCTATGGAGGCTTTAACGGCTAGTCCTTTCTCCTAGTCACATCAAGTCTGGGAGGCGGGTTTAAAACATCAAAAGCAAGTGGCAGATAATTATTCAGCCAGAGGCACTCAAATCAAGGCTCAGTTTCACTAGCTCAAAATTGATGATTGTGCCCCTAAAGAGTTTTTTTTGGCTCTTCATGCTACGAACTCTTCCCTAGGCATTAAAGCAATCAAAGATGGTAACCAGGTGCTCTCTGAGCTCCTGACATTCTTCAGGATTTTGTGCATCACTATGAGTAGGTTTTCATGGCTTAGGACCCCACGCCTGCGTGCTAACAAGCCCTTCATGACTGCCTTGTTGTTGTGCCACATAGGCTTTCTTCAGTCCAGATTAATTTATGTGATCAATTGTTAATAATTGATGATCTCAAGGAAGTCATTTCTTCCATGGCTGATGATAAGGCTCTTGGGATTGATGGTTTTCCTTGTGAATTTTATAAAGCTCTTTGGGACTATGTTGGGAGTGATTTGTATCATGTTTATCTTGAAGCCTTTCAAACCAATTCTCTAGGAAATTTAATAAATAAAGGAAATATTAAATTCATACCTGAGCCGGGGGATCTGGAAGATATTTGCAACTGGCGGCCCGTCACGCTTCTCGATGTTTCTTACAAAATCATTGCCAAAGTCTTGGCTCTGAAAACTCGCCACCTCTTGCCTCAGGTTGTGTGTCTTGAGCAGACTAGTTTTATTAAGTCCAGGTTTATTCTTGATAACATTATTGCTATTTGGGAAGGTATGGAGTGGGCCCAGCGGTCGAACCAGAAAGTGGTGTTCATTAAAATTAATTTTGCCAAAACCTATGACGGCATTGAATGGCCTTCATTCTTGCGATGTTGCAGGCCTTGGACTTTGGGCCCAATTTTATGCAATCTGTTCGTATGCTTTTTTCTGATGCTTCGACTTGCATTTCCATTAATGGCCGCCAGTCTTCTGCTTTTGGTCTTTTTTGTTCTATTCACTAGGGATGCCCTCTTGCCTCTGCTTTCTATGTTCTGACTATTGAGGGATTTGGATATATCCTGGCCAATGTTGTCTCCCTGCAACGTGTTAAAGGGATCTCTCTCCCAGACTCTCAAGAATAGCTTGTCAATGGCCACTTCGCGGATGATTCTTTTCTCACTCTCTTAGAGGATGAAGGTTTTATCACTGCTTCCCTTGAATGCCTTGATAATTTGTGTCTTGCTTCCAGCTCTACTATTCAATGGCACAAGACCTTGTCCTCCAGACAATTGGTGCTCCCCACTCCTGCGTAGCTCCAAACTTATAACTGGAAGTGGATTAGGTAGGGAGAAATCTTTCGATTTCTGGGCATCCCCTTCACCTTTCAAGCTTCCCCTCAGGAGCTCTGACATGTCGTGCTCTCTAGGGTTGAGCAGAAGCTAGCCTATTGGATTACTAAGCCTCTTTCGCTGGCTAGAAAATTCTAGGTGTGCTCTAAAATTTTGGCTGCCACCCACGTCTACTATTATTCCTGTTGGGCTCCTTCTAAAGCAACCTATAGCAGGCTTGAAAATTTGCTCCACGATTTTTTATGGGCCTCTTCTGAAACCCACAAGGGCTTTCATCGGGTCACTTGGGAATTTTTTTGTGTCCCCAAGGACTTGGGAGGGCTTGGATTTCCCTCCACTCAACAAAAAGGGTCTGCTCTCTGTGTCAAATAGATTATCCAAGTTCTCACCGGGGATGAAGCCTGGAAGATTCTCCTTAGGCATTGTATTCAATCTAGTTTTCCTGTTCACAGGCCCACCTAGAAAGGAATCGGTCTCCCAACCCTCCTGGTTATGAGGGAGTCGGTTCAAATTGTGGGCTCCTTTGTGGCCAAGAGCATTTGGCGCTCTTGGGAAACCATTAAGCTTTGGCTCCATTGGGCCGGGGCTGGATTTCGTGATGGGCTCTCCATCAACTAGCATAACCTCTGGTGGTCTCCCCTTTTGGCTTAGAATGGTCAACACCTAGCCAAGTCGCCTTGGTTCAAGGCTCTTAGATTTCATAAGAAAGGCATTCATACACTGCATCAGCTCTTTCACTGACCTACCATGCGTCTTTTGCAGTGCGATGGTTTTAAAACCCAGTATAGTCTTCAAAACCAGGACTATCTTACTTTTGACAGACTGGTGAGCGCCATTCCGGTGGAAATGCTTCACAAAGTTGGAATTCATGGGCATAAACCTTGGTGGAAAGATTGGAAATGGTTTCCATATACTCCTCTCCGGAGCTACAATTTGCGGCTTGGTTACAAGTGGCTTTCATCCCATTTTCCTATGATCAGCTCTTTGAACCAGAGGTGGCTTCTTAATTCTTTGGTCCATACTTGGCATAAGAGTTTTGATGCCACTTAGTTTGCAATTGTTAATCCAAAGCTGGCCCACTTTGCTTGGTGTATTCTTTTCCAAGGCTTGCCTAGGGGTTCTCGGCTTATTCATTTGGGGGTTCCTGACCGTCACTATCCTTTTGGTGGGCAGCCTAAAAGCTTTAAGCACCTTTTTTGATTTTTTCCCAGAGCTCAGCAACTTTTGACTTGGATTCATGACTTATTTTGGCCTTTTAGGCAGGAACCATTTTCATGGCATATGGTTCTGCTGGGGGACCCGCCTGGAACCCTGACTAAGTTCACCCAGCTTTGGCACACTTTCAGGGTGGAAATCCTCTTCAATATCTGGAAAGACAAAAATGCTTGTATAATTTTCTCATTCTCATTTAGATGTTAATGTGTCTCTTTATGCTAAAGTAGTTATATTTTCTAATGTTCTCTTATAGATTCAAGTGCAAGCCAACAAGGTTGCACTGGAAGTGGCTCACCTGCAGGTTCTCCTAGACCACTGGGGTGATGCCCCTTGTACTGTGGCTCGGATCCTTGATTCTCTCTCCTCCTCCCATGGTTGTTCTCCTTCTCGGGGCCAGAAGCAAAGTGACTTCGCGTGATCCTGCTCCCAACCTCCTTCTCGGCGATATTCTCAGCCTCCCAGGCGGGCTCGTTCTCCTTCGCCGCATCCTGGTCAGGGTTGGCACTCTAGTGGTGCTCCAGGGAGTGGTGGTAGTGGTTCTGGGTGGCCCTTTGATGCTCTGCCTTCTTCTGGCTTTGGTTGGCCCTCTAGTGGCAAAACATTTTCATGGTTGGCTCTTGCAATCTCACCTCGGCGCGAGGAAAAAGAAATAGAAAAATATGAAGATAAAGCTGATGATGGTTGGGGTGCTCCTCTTGACGTCACTCTAAACCCTGCTGATGTATGGGGGAAAAATCTAGATGACAGGGAACCCCCAGGATCTACTGGCACTACCTTGGCTGCTTAATTTTCTTTCTGTTATTGGACTTTTGGGCGAGGCCCATGTGATATTTTGGATTTTCTAGGCTGGGCCCATGTGTTATTTTGGATTTTTTGGGTTGGACCCATGTGACATTTGGGGTGTGCCTTTTTACCACCCGCCTCTTTTTTGTGAATTTGTAATTTTATATTTATATTAATATAGATATCTGCCTATTCATAAAAAAAATAAAAATTGTATTTTTCATAAAATGCCAATTTTGCTCACATTTTTAACCTACCTACACTTACACACTTAGACTTCTTTGCATTTTTATACTCGATCTTGTTTCTTATTGAGTCTTACCAAGTTAGAAGGTGCTATGGAGGTGATTCATGGAGGCTTCGAGGATTATTTGGTATAATCATTCTATTTATTATTGTTCCTTCATTGTGCTTTATAACTTTCTTTGGATTTTATATTATGGATTTAATCATTGCTAAAATTAGGAAAATTCCCATTGATACATTGGTGAAACCGTCTACACCATTGTTTTTCTTGTCATAAAATTGACTTATCGGGACACCTTCCATTTTTTTTTGTCACCAGCCCAAAATTTGAAAAATTTCTCGAGGGGGCATGGATACTCTGTACCTTCATTGGGGCATGACTTTAACTTATTTTATTTTTCACAATGCGACATGCTACATTATGACAAATAGGGGAAAAATGTAGACACATAAAAATGACTTAGACAAGCAAACTCTATTTTACCACTTTCATCCTAGCATAATTATGACATTTTAATTATGTCCTTGGTCCACCTTCGACTTTTAATTAAATAATTCATAATTATTTAATTAAATCATGTCTTTTTATTCTTCACGATTATTTATTTATTCATTCAATACATCACTAATTGTCAAAAATCTTCCTATAATTAAATAAATTTCTTAATTTATTTAATTATCTTTATTCATTAAATGTCTTCCTAATTATTAAATAAATATATCTTATTTTTTCATTTAATATGCCACTAACTCTTAACTCTTCTTATAATTAAATAGATTTATTAATTTATTTAATTATTGGGCCCATTCTCTAAATTAAATAATTATCTTTAATTATTTAATTGTCTTATTTGACATTTCCCTCATTTTAAATAAAACTAATTATTTAAAATGGCCTCACATGCTAACTGCCACTTCTTTTTAGTAAATAATCTACAATCAATTATTTACTGTCACACAAAATCCTAATTTTGAATAAATTTTAATTCAAAAATGGTAATATTCTTCTATAAATCAAGTAATTGCTAAAATTCTTGATTTTCCAAATCTCATCTTTTTGTCCAATCTTTATCTTCTTGATTTTTTGAATTTTATCTTCTTGATTTTTTGAATCTTATCTTCCTGTCACATTTATTTTCAACCATCGATGTGACTTTATCAAATTGCATCCTGGCCACTCATTTCATATTTTTCCCCTAACGCTAATTATGGGTTGTCACACGCAATCCTAGCCTTTGATTTTAGGCTTTCATCAACTTTTAATCTTGGTCGTCCGTCGAAAATTGCATTTTCTATAAAATGACAATTTTGCTCACATTTTAATTGGTAAGACATCTTAGGCATATTTCAGTCATGCTCATTTTACTCTTGTCTTCATTGTCTTAATATACTTCAAAATTGCGTTTGTTTGCACTTTGAAGTTTTTATTGAAATCCTTTAAATATTTCCATAGGTCCACATTATAGTCAATAGTTTGCTCGTAGGATTTGAGGGCATGCTTCACACAGCTGCAAATCAAGAAGGTGTAATGGAGGTCAACCATAGAGATTGAAGGCATTCGGTGAGCCCATTCCTTTTTTTTTTATTCTATTATGCTTTGCACTCTATTATTGCTTTGGTTGTTTTAGTTTTTATGCTTAATAATGCTAACCTTTTTAATTTTCCATAGTTACAAAAATAAAAAATGTGTCGTTGTTTGCAAAGGCGCCACTCTTTGAAAACTCCAAATAGCAACGCTAGAACCTAAAGTGAAAACCATGTCATGTTGTCGCTATTTGCATACGTGGCCCTGTTTGACCCAAAACCCTAGAAACCTAACTGAGTCATGGCATTGCCATGTACATTGGCGTCGCCCTTTGACTTTTGGAACCCTAAGACCAAATTATGACGTGGCATCGCAATATGCAGTGGCAACACTATTTAACCCCTAGCGTCATCGATTTGGTACCTTTAGCATTGCTATATAGTGATGCTGAGGGTTTTGACTTTTCAAAATGTAATAAATGTACTAAAAGGATGAAATTAAAGGTCAAGTTAGGATCACATACCACTGGTCCTATGCTTGGAGGTCTCTGGTAGACTTGAACTCACTCAGACAATGTGTCGAGGAAGCACTCTTTACGCCATCGTGTAGGAAGGTCAGAGCTCAAAACATTGGAAATCTCAAGGTGTGAATGTGAAAATGAATGGAAAGTGACCCATCCAAGGCTATTTAAGCATGAAAATTAGGGTTTTTTGCGCCCCTAATCTTGTTTTTGCCCAACCAAAGCTCGTTTTAGGTCTTTTTCTTGTGTTTTGGCATATTTTCAACATTCAGGAACCTTTCTAGACCCGTCAAATAACTTGTCATATTTTTTTGAGATAACCCCCAAAATTCCAAATTTTTGTCTGATCTCTTGAGGGGGTAGTACAGTAGCATAATTCTTCCAGTGGGGCAGTAGTAGGGAATTCAAAGATTTTTTTTGAATTTTGATCTTGGCACAGATATTCTTTGAACCAATGCAGTGGGTACATCGCTTCAAAGAGGGGAAAAATGTAGATGTTCAAATTATCCCGATTGATATCTTGCACTCGATCCTGATCCACTAACATCATTTCTTCCTAAATCACTTCTTTACTAAACAATTAATTGAATAATCCTTATTTAATTAATTCATCAAGTTTCCTCTTTTAATTAAATAAATCATTTTTATTTGATTAAATCATCTTCTTTTAATTAAATAAATTATTTTATTTAATTAATCCTAATATTTCATCTTTGATTAAATAAATCAATTTTATTTAATCCTAATGTTCCTCTTTTAATTAAATAATTCATTTTATTTGGTTAAATCATATTCCCTCTTTTGATTAAATAAATCACCCTTATTTGATTAAATCTAACATCACCCCTTTTAATTAAATAAATCAAACTTTATTTAATTAAATCTAATGTCCATTATTCCTCTCGTTTGATTTAAATAAATCCAAAAATCTAAGGCAAATGTCAAATAAACTAATCTCAATTTAAGTTAACTAAATGCTAATTAACTCTAACTCTAATCCATCAAATCCTCTAGATTTTACAACTTGAACATGTAAATCAATTTAATTGATTTATAAATTCTTCTATTTTCATTCAAAAGGGCATCTCATTGGAATATTCCTCTAATTTGAAATATCCCTCCCAAAAGGACTTATCTTCCAACATGGCATTTTAGTCTCTTACAAGTCCTTTTTCTTGAGCCAAGAGACATTAAATCCTCTATCACATCTTCCTCCACAAGCCACCTTTCAAATTTCAAATTTCCACCTAATGCATTCATTTGCACATTGATCAAAATATGCTCCACCTCTCTTCAATAGCATGTTGACAAATGGCACATTGTTATTGGTTCATCTTTAATCCCACATCCTTCATGTTTTTGATTCCTCCATCCTTCTTTCCTATAAATGGAGAGATCCTCTATTGATTTGGGGGACAAATTTTTTAGGCAAAGTCATTATCTACAAATTTTATGCAAGTTCATCCATTGTTCATCAAGGTTTTCATAGAATTTCATCAATCTGAGCTAGGTTATGGTCAAATTTTCATCAAGGAGAAAAATCATCAACAATCTTCATCAATGTTCATCAAGGAATTGGGAAAAGGCTTCTTTCCACATCAAAGAAGCACTAATTCCCCCATGGAATGCTGGTTTGAATGTTTTGAGCAAGATTTAGTAGCTTTCATTTGATTAATTTCACTTTGTTCTTGTTATTTGTATTTGAATGAATTGCATGGGGAATGATTGTTTTAGACTTATTTAATGACTAACATTGGGTTGTTTGATGATGTTTGAGCAGGTCTATACCAACTATTTGAAAGGAAAACTTAGTGTGGAAATGCCTTCCTAATGCTAATTCAGAGGGGAAAAAATGCAAGAGTGTCTTTTAATTTCAAATTATAGAACATAATAGACAATAAACACAATAGAGAATGGACACCAAATTTATGTGGGAAAACACTTTTGAGAGAAAAACCCACCACCAAAGAATGATCACTTTATTCACAGTCAAATGAATTACAATAAAGTTACTAATCGCTTCTTCACAAGTATTTTTTCTCTATTATTACACAACAACATTACAATCAGACCAATCTCATAGTTCTTACAAACCAGAATCAAGAGCAGCACCGTTACAATGTTCATTCAACATATAATACATAATTAACAAAACAATATTTTCATCCAACAAAAACCCAACCCGTCTGAGCTATTCACTATTCTCACAAAGACCTTTTGATCTCCAAGAATTTCTATCCAAACCGATTCAGTTCGTTCAACTATCAAGGAAGTCCAATCGTTGACCATTCTAAATTTATGGGATTACATTATCCCACATTTTTGAAGGATAGAAATAGTCAATAGTTTAAATCCAAATGCCCAATGAATTTACATGTCCACGAGTTAGCCTTTTGTTATTTACCCATTTGAACATCCGCGGCCTCAATACACCCATCGACATAGCTCCACCGATATGAAAACCCATCAACATAGGTCCCTTCTTCAACATAGTATTTCCACGTTCTTTCGACTTGCTAAGTTACATAAATATGAAACTCATTGGGATAGCACCACTGATACAATGCCCATCAGGATAACTCCCTACATGAACGAAGAAATTAGAGATCATTCTGACAGTCTAAGTCACACCGATAGAAAAATCATCGGGATAAATTCCTTCATCGACAAAGAAAACAAATGTTACTTCAAACAAAAAACTTACTCCGATATGGAATTTCATTGAAATAACTATATTTAAGTTACACTGAACTATTCAATAAGATCGATATGTCAATTGAAATTTTGATTAGTGTAACATCTTTGAGTTACACTGATACGAACTTTCACTCAGATCGACAAGAGTCATAATGACATTTAATAGCCGTAGGAAAGACCATCGAAGGCCAATGTTACCCTAATTCCACTGAGATTGGTAAGACTCTCCCCGATAGAACTTCTGATCCAGACTTCTAACATTGTTTTGTGTCAGGAAACTCACACTGACAGTTGCCATCAGAAAGAATGACCACATCTCTCACCGATCTAACCACTTCGAGTCTTCAAAGATAAACTACCTACCAAAAAGACATCCCAGGTGTCTCACTAATTTGAAAGGAATACAGAAAGTGTGCGGAAAAGCTTTCCTAACACTAAAACCATAGAGGAGAAGTGCAAGGACCAGGTTTAAAACTTTAAAACACTTAATATGAACACATACAAGATAAAAAGACTAATAGAAAAGAAAAATCACAGAGATAACACCATATTTACATGGGAAAACCCTTACGGGAAAAAACCCACCAAACCAAGAGCAATCACTGTGTATTACAGTAAAAATTTTACATACAAATTTATTAGACCACTCTCTCTGATCATCAACTCACAACAACAAACTTTAGCTCAAAAATATACTCATTGTTACAATTATCTTGCAGCATACAATGAATACTCCTATCTTTTTCCACCGTCACCTTAGTGACTTCTACAATAATATATATTTGATTGTTACAAGTCTTATGTTCATTATTTTTCCAACCAACTAATTGGGTGCCATTATTATGCACCTTCCTTCTAACAGATGAATCTGATCGCTTCTGACCAAGTCACCCTGTAATCATGCATCGGGTCATCCAGACATTAACTTCATTTTCCATAATCGGATCCTATCACCTGTTGAATCGAGCTATGCAGTTAATGCTTTCACCGCTTCAAAATTCAGCCAATCAGTCATTGATAATACGCCAGGTGTTTCCTTTCCATTCATTCACAACTTTCAATCAAGCCTGACCAGTCAAACTATGTTCATGAGCTCTTTACAATGCCACTGCCCCAAGCCAAAGAGACCACTGCGACAACACTCCAAGGTTGAAAGACCTTTGCAATATGGCGATTCCACTTCATAACCGCTGGTCTCTCCTAACACCCCCATGGTACCGAGGTAGCGGCTTTTCTACCAACCCATCACCCATCACCATGTCACCATCGAGTACTGTGAAGCCTTCTGTGGTATGGCGGTAACCGCTAGAGCCGATCGTCAAACCCACTGCGCTACCTTGCCCCGATCACAAGATCTTTGTGGTAAGGAGGTAAGCAACTTTACTAATCGCCATAGTTGACCTCACCACCATGACATGGCCAAAAGGCCATTGCGGTATGGAGGTAAGCATTCTTTGTTGACTTTCGTTGTTCACCGCACCATCATCGAGCAACCCCTATGGTAGCGAGGTAAATCTTCAAACTAACCATGCTAGTCCACTATGTTGCTGCCAGCTCAAGATAGAGACCTCGTGATATGGCGGTAACACCGCCCAACCGTGGATAGAGCAACGGAGGCCCCCGGTAAGGAAGTAAACTGTGTTGCAATGCCTCTAAGAAGAACTCCTGGCGGTAGAGAGGTAAAGCCTAGTAAAGGCTACAAAATGCCAAATCTTTTATAGAGGTTCAAGCCAGAAGTTGAGGCACCTGTTCCCAACAAGCTCCCACTTGACGAAGACTTCTTGGTTTCCTCTAGACTTTGTATTTATTGATGATCATAGGCCCCAAGGCCCATCAAATCTGTGCACCATCTGAACTTGTTTGTGCTCACTGTCTTTGTTAATGCATCTTCAACATTCTTCAAAGTGTCAACCTTTTTCCAAATAGACCTTTCCATCTTCCACCATATCCCTCATGAAGTTATACTACACATCAATGTGCTTTGTCGTGACATGGAAAGTAGGGTTCTTTGCCAAAAAAGGGCACTCTGACTGTCACAGCAAATTTTAATCTTCCCTGCATTAAAACCAATATCAAAACACAAATGACTCAGCCAAACAACTTCTTTGCAGGCGTGTGTTGCTGCCATGTATTCTATTGTTGTAGTGGACAAAGTGACTACAACCTATAGCTTTCTCATCCAACTAACTAGACCACCATTTAACATGAAAGTGTATACATTGGTGGATCTCCTATTGTCGGTGTCCCCTACCCAATCAGAATCCACATATCCATGAATGTTGAGTGTTCTCTGTGATGCAACCAAATTGCCATGGTAACAGAAAGCATATTTTGAAGTTCCCTTTAAATATCTGAACACTCTCTTCACAGCATCCCAATGTGTCCTTCCTAGATTTTCCATGAAATAGTTAAGAACTCCCACTACTTGGGAAATGTCTAGCCTTATATAGACCATTGCATACATTAGACTGCCAACAACACTTGCACAAGGTACCCTAGTCATGCCCTCCATCTCAGTAGCAGATTTTGGACAATCTTCAACAAATAGCTCCATTCCCTGCAAGACTAGAACAACTAGCTTCTTGCAATCATTCATACCAAATCTCTCCTGAATAGTTTTAACATACTTACTCTGGCTAACCCAAATCTTCCTACTCATTTTGTCCCTGGTTATTTCCATCCCCGGAATATACCTTGCTTGCACCTAGATCTTTCATTTTGAACATTGTAGACAACTGAGATTTAAGATCATAAATCATAGACTTATTATTTCCTATGAACAACGTATCATCCACATACAGGGTAATAATAAGCACATGATCATTTTTGGATAATACACACAATGACCAGATTTTGATCTCACAAATCCCATAGACAACACAAAAGTGACAAATTTAACAACTAGCTTCTTGCAATCATTCATACCAAATCTCTCCTGAATAGTTTTAACATACTTACTCTGGCTAACCCAAATCTTCCTACTCATTTTGTCCCTGGTTATTTCCATCCCCGGAATATACCTTGCTTGCACCTAGATCTTTCATTTTGAACATTGTAGACAACTGAGATTTAAGATCATAAATCATAGACTTATTATTTCCTATGAACAACGTATCATCCACATACAGGGTAATAATAAGCACATGATCATTTTTGGATAATACACACAATGACCAGATTTTGATCTCACAAATCCCATAGACAACACAAAAGTGACAAATTTATGGTACCACATTCTAGGAGACTGCTTCAAACCATACAAAGATTTCTTTAATATGTAGACTAGACTTTCTTTACCTTTATTAATGAAGTGCTCAAGCTAGGACATATAAATCTCTTCTTCCAACTCTCCATGGAGAAACATTGTCTTCACATCCATCTGCTCGATCTCTAAGTCATACGCTACTGCCAATGACAAAAGAAATCTTATAGATGTCAACTTTGTTATAGGGGAAAATATTTCTCCATAATCAATTCCCTCTATCTAGGAAAATCCCTTTGCAACCAACCTTGCCTTATATTTTTCAGCACTACCATCTAGACCCATCTTCTTCTTAAATACCCATTTACAGCCAACAAGCTTTCGCCCTTCAGACAAAGGTACCAAATCCCAGGTTTCATTTTTCTTCAATGATTCCATTTCTTCATTCATAGCTTCCAACTAGGAATTTGAATCAGACATGTTAATCGCCTCTTTTACAGTCCTAGGTTCATCAATGCTAGTAATCAAAGCATAGGCACTGTTCGAATCTAACATATAGAAACCATACCTGTCAGGTTGTCATTTTTCACGTGTAGACCTTCTTACTGGCCGAGTTTGTGGTTCTTCATCTTCAGAACTCTCAGTGTTGCTTGAACTCTCCTCAGTTTTAGGTACACCATGTAATTCCTGTTTTTTTGGATTTCGAGGGATTTCAACTACATCATTCTTCTTTTCTCTTTTATCTATCTCCAATTGTGAATAAACTACTGAAGGTTCCAGCTCATGAAATATTACACTTCTATTGTGCAGAACCTTCTTAGTATCAGGATTCCAAAGCTTGTATCCCTTCACACCAACACCATAGTTGATGAAGATATGTTTAACATCCTTGTTCTCCAAATTTGATTTTTTCTCATTTGGCACATATGCATATGCCTCATAGCAAAAGGCACGAATATGTCTTGGATAGGGCTTCTTACCAGACCACACTTCCAAAGGTGTTTTTTCAACAAGAGAAGAACAAGGTGAAAAATTTACCAAGTAACATGTTGTAGCCACAACCTCATCCCAAAACTTCTACTCCAAACTAGCACTACTCAACATACTTCCCACTCTCTCCATTAACATTTTGTTCAACCTTTTAGAAACTAAATTCTGTTGTGGAGTATAAGGTGTATTTTTATGCCTTTTAATCCCATGGTCTTTATAGTACCTTTTAGAATCTGCAGAAAAAACTCACCGCCATTATCCGTCCTTAGAAATTTAATTTTACTTCCAGTCTGATTCTCTACCAAATTTTGAAATTATTTAAACAGACTGAACACTTTTGATTTACTCTTAGGAAACTATATAAATGCCCTTCTTGAGTAGTCATCAATAAAAGAAACATAATATCTAGACTTTGATAACGAAGGAACATTAACTGGACCAAACACATGAGAATGAACATAATCCAGTACACTAGAAGATTTATGAGAACACGAATAAAATGAAACATGGTGTTGCTTTCCATATATGAAATGTTCACAAAAATTGATCGCAAGGTTACAATCAACAAGCCCTTCAAAAAGATTTTTATTTTTCAATGTTTTTCAACCTTTGTCACCTATGTGATCAAGTCTATGATGCCACAACATGGTCTTCTCTGTTGGGAGTTTCACCTCTAAGGAATTTGCACCCAGAGGAGCTTCATCATCCTTCTCTATAGGAGCAACTTTGCTTGACTTTATAGAGATGTTGTTACATTGAAAAAGATGCACATCTAGCTTGTACAGAGTGCCAGTACATATACCCTTAGCCAACACCATAGCGCCTCTAGCCATATTAGATCCTTTACTTGAGAAAGAAACTTCCACACCAGTATCATTTAGCTTACTAACAGAAAGTAAGTTACAAGCCAAACCTGGTATGTGCAGTACATCACCAATCCCTTTGATTCTCCCATCAGGGAACTGCATTTTGACTCTTCCACGACCAACAATATCTAGTGTTGAATCACTTGCTAGGTAAACCTTTCCACCATCATACATTTTGTACTTAGTGAACCATTCTCTATGAGACGTCATGTGAAAAGATGCACCTGAGTCAACCAGCCAGACATCATTTGATGCCTGAGTTACCAAGGCTACAATGAAGGCATCTACATCACTCTTAGAAGAGTCATTGTCTGAAGAATTAATATTATTCTTCTTCTTCTCCTTACAATCCTTTCGGATATGGCTAGGCTGCCCCTAATTCTAGCATTTCACCTTGGAATTTTTATCAGGAGACTTTGATCTCCCTTCAAATTTAGATATAGACTTTTTGTATTTCTTCTTGCCTTTCTCCTTTGATCTACCTTGAACAGCAAGGGCCTCTTTGGTTATCTCTAAATACTTCCTCTGCATCTCTTCAGACAATACTGAGGCAACAACATCTTCTATCTTGAAAGTAGTGGCCTTACTTCTAATAGCCATTACAAGATGATCCCAAGTGTCAGGTAACAAATATAATAGAAGCATGCAACGATCCTCCTACTCTATCTTCACACCCATAGACACCAACTAAGCAACACTCATAATAAATGAGTTCAAATGGTCTGCAACATATGCACCTTCTTCCATCTTCAACAAGTACAACTTCTTCCTGAGGAATAACTTATTTACCAAAGACTTTCCTAGATAAATATCACCAAGCTTCTTCCATAATGAAGTTGCTGACTTCTTCTCATGGATGTTCAAGAGTACATAATCAATCAGACTAAGTCTTATCAATCCTCTTGCTTTTATATTTGCAAGATCCTAACCTTCTTGTTTCATACCTTGTGGCATAGTTCCAGACACAACAACCTAGAGGTCTCTATACACAAGAAAGTCTTCCATTTTGAGTTTCCACACCTCAAAGTTGCCGCCATTGAATTTTTCAATCTCTACTCTACCTGATGTACTCACCATCTCAAACAGAACTAGGTTCTAACTTTGCAAGAATCCCACTGGAATAGTATTAGCACAAAAAACCAGCCCTACTAACAAGGATAAAACAACTGGCCAAGCTCTAATACCACTTGAAAGGAAAATAGACAATGTGTAGAGATGCTTTCCTAATGCTAAAAACATAGAGGAGAAGTGCAAGGACCAATTTTAAAACTTTAAAACACTTAATATGAATAGATACATGATAACAAGACTAATAGAAAAGAACAATCACAAAGATAACACCAGATTTACGTGGGAAAACCCTTACAGGAAAAACCCACCAGACCAAGAGCAATCACTTTGTATTATAGTAAAAATTTTACATACAAAGTTATCATACCACTCTCTCTGATCATCAACTCACAAAAACAAACTTCAGTTAAAAAATACACTCACTGTTATAATGCTCTTGCAACATACAATGAATACTCCTATCTTTTTCCACCGTCACCTTAGTGAATTCTAAAATAATATAATTCGACTGTTACAAGTCTTACATTAATTATTTTTCCAACCAACCAATCGGGTGCCATTATTATGCACCTTCCTTCTAAATAATTCACCCTACAATGATGCATCGAGCCATCCAGGCATTAACTTCATTTGCCATAATCGAATCTTGTCAACCCCCCCGAATCGATTCATGCAGTTAATGCTTTCACCACTTCAAAATTTGGCCAATTAGTCATTGATAATACACCATGTGTTTCCTTGCCATTCGTTCACTACTTTCACTCAAGTCTAACCAGTCAAACTATGTTCACGAGCTCTTTACAGTGCCACCACCCCAAGCCAATGAGACCACCATGGTATGGCAGTGTCACCAAAACATTGCTCCAAGGTTGAAAGACCTCCGCGGTATGGCAATGCCACCGTGTAACCACTAGTCTCTCCTAACACCCTCACAGTACCAAGGTAGCAGATTGTCTGCCAGCCCATTGCCGATCACCGCATCATCATCGAGCACTGGGAAGCCTTTTGTGGTATGGCGGTAACCGCCAGAGCCGATCATCGAACCAACCACTCTACCTCTTCCCGACCGCAAGACCTCTATGGTAAGGAGGTAAGAAAATTTACTGACCACCATAGCTTACCTTGCCACCACAAAATGGCCAAAAGGCCATCAATGTATGACAGTGAGAATTCTTTGTTGACTATTTTCGTTCACCGCAGCCACCTCGCCATCATCAAGCAACCCTTGTGGTAGGGAGGTAAATCTTCAAACTGACCATGCTAGTCCACCACGCTACTGCTAGCTCAAGATAGAGACCCCATGGTATGGCGGTAACACTACCCAATCATGGACAAAGGCCCACGGTAAGGTAGTAAACTGTGTTATCATGCCTCTAAGAAGAACACTTAGTGGTAGAGAGGTAAAGTCTAGAAAAGGCTACAAAATGGAAAGTATTTTACGTAGGTTCAAGCCAGAAGTTGAGGCACCTGTTCCCAACACGATTTTTCTCTTTTAGGAGGTTCAGGTCAGAATATTTAGGCACATGTTTCCAACAAACTCCCACTTGACAAAGATCTTTTGACACCTCTATAGCATTCAAGAACTAATTTGATTCATGGGCTCCAAGGCCCATTGAACTAGAACACCACCTATACTTTTTCTATGCTCACTGGTTTCGTAAATGCATCTGCAACATTTTCCAGAGTATCCACCTTTTCTAAACAAAACTTTCCATCCTCCACGATATCTCGTACAAAGTGATACTGCACATCAATATGTTTCGTCCTAGCATGGAAAGTTTGATTTTTTTCTAAACAAATAGCACTCTGACTATCGCAAAAAATTTTAATTTGCCCTGCACTGAACCCAATATTAGAACACAAATTTCTAAGATAAACAACTTCTTTATAGGAATGAGTTGCTGCCATGTACTCTGCTTCAGTAGTGAATAAAGCGACTATAGCCTACCACTTGCTCATCCAACTAACTACACCACCATTTAACATGAAAATATGTCCACTAGTGGACCTTCTATTGTCAATGTCCCCTTCCTAATCATAATCCACATAATTGTGAATGCTGAGTGATCTTTGTGAACTAACCGAGTTTCCATGATAGCACAAAGTGTACTATGATGTACCTTTTAAATATCTAAATACTTTTTTCACAACATCCCAATGTGGCCTTCATAGATTTTCCATAAACTGGCTAAGTAATCCCACTGCTTGGGAAATGTTTGGCCTTGTACAAACCATTGCATACATTAAACTGCCAACTGCACTTTCATAAGGCACTCTAGTCATGTCCTCCATCTCAGTAGGATATTTTGGACAATATTCAACTGATAGCTTCGTTCCCTACAAAACTGGAACAACTAGTTGCTTGCAATCATTCATACCAAATCTCTCTAGAATAGTGTTAATATACTTAGTTTGGCTTACCCAAAGCTTTCTACTTTTTCTATCCCTAGCTATTTTCATCCCTAGAATATACCTTGTTGCACCAAGATCCTTCATTTCAAACTTTGCAAACAACTAAGATTTTAGATCAGAAATAATAAACTTACTACTCCCTATGAACAACATATCATCATCATAGAGCGTAATAATAAGAATATGATCATTTTAAGTTTTGAATTACAAAAAATGATCTGATTTCGATCTTACAAATCCCAATGACAAAAAAAATGTGTCAAATTTATGGTACCACATTCTAGGCGATTGTTTCAAATCATACAGAGATTTCTTTAAATTGCAAACAAGATATTCTTTACCTTTTTCCACAAAATGCTCAAGCTGGGACATATAGATTTCTTCTTCAAGATCACCATGAAGAAAATTTTTCTTCACATCCATCTTCTCAATCTCCATGTCATATACTATTGCAAGTGACAAAATAAATTTGATAGATGTCAACTTGGCTACAGGAGAAAATATTTCTCCATAATCAATTCCCTCTAGGGTATGTGCAAGATCATGATGGATCAAAAAGTGGCGATATGTAAGTGATATGATGGCCCATGTGGTTGAAAAATTTTTTTTACCCAAAATTGATGAAATGAAAAGGGTTTTTAAAGGAGATTCTAATATTTCCACCAGTATAAATTCAGCTTTCATTTTCTATTTGAATTACGACTAAAGTCTTGATTGATAGGCTGATTGAAAAACATTTATAGCTTTCAAAGAGTATCAATTTTTTTGAATCTAAAATATGTGTCACATTCTATTCTTTTCATACTATAGGATTAAAAAAAATTGAATTTCATGAAGTTTTGACCAAGTTAAGGTGGTCAGGCATACAAGTTTTTATATTTTTTATAAGTTGTAGAAAAAAAATCATAATTAATTATTTACTTGGAAAAAAATTATTAAAAAATATGCATCACATTGGGACATGAGTCCTCTACTTATATCTAAAATATTATAAAAAAATATTATCATTTTATTGTGGCAAGGGTGGTCAGAAAGACACCTACTTCTTATTTTTTCCCTAAAATTTAAGTACTACTACATTGAAATTTGAAATTTTCACCAAATAGAATTTTTTTAAAAATAAACCTAGTAGTTTAGAAACTACATTCAATTTTCTATAGATTCTATTCTTACATATTTTTAAAATAATATAGATAACTTATTCAAATTTTTATGTCAAGTTGCCTAACTCTGATTTTCTAAATTTTCATCGCCACTTAAGGGCCTGTTTTTTCCATGATGATCCTGCACATACCCTCTACCTAGGAATATCCCTTCACAACCAACCTCGCTTTATATTTTTTCAGCACTGCCATCCAAATAGATTTTCTTTTTAAATACCCATTTACAACCAATAGATTTTCTACCTTCAGGCAAGGGCACTAAAATCCAAGCTTCATTCTTCTCTAATGATGCCATTTCTTCCTTCATGGCTTCCAACCAAGATTTTGAGTCAGTCATTCCAATTTCCTCTTTTACAGTCCTAGGCTCATCAATTCTAGTAATTAAAGTGTAGGCACATGTAAAATCTAACATAGAGAATCCATACCTATCAGGTTGCATCTTCTCATGTGAAGACCTCCTCATAGGCTGAGGCCGAGGTTGTGGTTTTTCTTCAGAACTCTCAGAGCTGCTCAAACTCTCCTTATATTCAGGCACACTATCAATTTGTTGTTCATTTTTTTATGGTGTTACAAGAATTTCTACAACATCATTTTGCTCCTTGACTACTTTCATCCTTGACTACAGATCCACTGAAGAAGGTTTCAGCTCACAAAAAATAACACTTCAATTGTACACAACCTTTTCAGTCACAGGATTCTAAAGCTTGTATCCTTTCACACCAATGTTGTAGCCAATGAAGATACACTTAACAACATTTTTCTCCAATTTAGATCTCTTCTCGTTCGACACATAAACATATGCTTCATAGCCAAAGACACAAACATGTCTTAGAGAGGGCTTATGGCCAAACCACACTTCCAAAGGCATTTTATCAACAAGTGCTAACAAAGGAGACCGATTCAATAAGTAACATTTGTTAGCCACAACCTCAACCCAAAAATTTTTCTCTAGACCAACATTTTTCAACATACTTCATGCCTTCTCCATCAATGTCTTGTTCAACCTTCAACAACTCCATTTTGTTGCAGAGTGTAAGGTGTTGTTTTATGTCTTTTAATTCCATGGTCTTTACAATACCTTTAAAATTCTATAGAACATAATTCATCACCATTATCTATCCTCAAGCATTTAATTTTTCTTCCAGTCTGAATTTTTAACTAATTTCTTAAACTCTTTACTTTTCAAAAATATACAAATTCCCTTCTTGAATAATCATCAATGAAAGATAGATAGTATTTTGACTTCGATAATGAAGGAACATTTACTAGACCAAAAACATCAGAGTGAATATAATCCAGAACACCAGAATATTTATGAGGACTAGAGTAGAAAGAAACAGGATGATGTTTTCCATATACACAATGTTCACATAATTCAAATTCTAGGTTACAATCATCAAGCCCCTCAACCAAGTTTTTATTTTTCAAGGATTTTAAACCTTTCTCACCAATGTGACCGATCCTTTGATGCCAGAGCATATTCTTCTCCACTGGAAGTTTAACTTCCAAATATTTTGCACTATTAGGAATATTTTCCTTCTTCCCTTCATGAACAACCTTTTGTGACTTTGCAAAGACACTGTTACATTAAACAAAAAGTGCTTCCAGCTTGTATAGAGTACCGATTCAAGCTCCCCTTGCGAGCACTATGGAGCCTCTAGTCATTTTGCATCCATTGCTCAAGAATGAGACTTGCACTCTAACATCATTCAACTTGCTTACAAAAAATAAATTTTGAGCTAGGCCTGGTATATACATTACACCATCAATTCCTTTGATTCTTCTGTTAGGGAATTGAATTATGACTCTTCCATGACCAACTATTTCCAAAGATGAATCATTTGCCAAATACACCTTTCCGCCATCATATTTTTCATACTTTGTAAACTAGTCTCTATGAGATGTCATGTGGAAATATGGTCCAGAATCAATCATCTAGACATCATCTAATGTTTGAGTTGCCAAGGTTACAATGAAGGCATCTACATCACTCTAAGAATTACCATTTTCTGAAGAGTTATTTTTATTCTTCTTTTTCTCCTCTTTACAATCCTTTTAGACATGACTAGACTTCCCACAGTTCTAGCACTTCACCTTGGACTTCTTGCTATGAGACTTTGATCTCCCTTCTAATTTTTATTTGGACTTCTTATCCTTCTTCTTCTTTCCTTTTTATTTTGATCTACCACGAACATCAAGAGCCTCCTTTTCCATCTTAGAAAACTTCCTTCTCATCTCTTTTGATAACAAAGAAGCAACCACATCTTACATATTGAAAGTGGTTGTTGTGCCCCCAATCACCATCACTAAATGATCCCAATAATCAAGAAAAGAGCATAACAAAATCATACAATGATCTTCGTCATCAATTTTCACACTCGCATATGTTAACTGAGCAATTAGCATGTTAAAATTATTTAGGTGATCAGCCATAGACGCCCCTTCCTCCATCTTCAAGGAATACAACTTCTTCCTTAGAAATAACTTATTCACCAAGGACTTGCCCTGATAAATATCTCCTAGTTTCTTCCATAAAGAAGATGCAGTATTCTCTTCATGAACATTTAGAAGGACAAAGTCTACCAAATAGAGCCTTATTAGCCCCTTTTCTTTTCGATCTTCCAGATCCCATTCTTCTTGATTCATGCCAGAAGGTTTGATTCTAGACACACCAAGCCAAAGATCATGATCCACTAACAAATCTTCCATTTTAAGTTTTTGTAACTCAAAATTGCTGCCATTGAACATTTTGATTTCTACTCTTCTAGATGTGCTTGCCATTTTAATCTTTAATTTCAATTACCAAACTTATACAAGACTCCCACTTCAGAATTGACATAAAAAACCAACCCTACCCACAAGGATAACACAATTGGCTAGGCTCTGATACCACTTGAAAGGAAAACTTAGTGTGAAAATGCCTTCCTAATGCTAGTTCAGAGGGGACACAAAGCAAGAGTGTCTTTTAATTTTAAATTATAGAACATTAAAATGCACACTTAAATGGATAGAATAGAATAGACAATAAACAAAATAGAGAATGGACACCAAATTTATGTGGGAAAACCCTTTCGGGAGAAAAACCCACCACCAAAGAAATATCACTTTATTCATAATAAAATGAATTACAATAAATTTATTGATCCCTTCTTCACAGGTATTCATTCTCTGATATTCTGCAGCAACATTACAATCAAACCAATCTCATAGTTCTTATAGACCACTGTTAAGAGCAACATTATTACAATGTTCGTTCAACATATAGTACATAATGACCAACACGATATTTTCATCCAACACAAACCCAACCTGTCCGAGCTATTCACTATTCTCACAAAGACCTTTTGATCTCTAGAAATTTATGTTCAAACCAATTAAGTTTGTTCAACTATCAAGGAAGTCCAACTATCGACCATTCTAAATTTCTTGGATTGCATTATCCCACATTTTTGTAGGATAGAAATTGTGAACCCCAATCCTAGACCTGCACAAACATGACAAACAAGCACAATATTAGATAAATATGCAAGTTATAATAAGAATTTCCATTAAATACATCTACAAATATTCAAAGTAAGAAATGAATGAAGAACAATACAAACAACTAATTTAAATCCTAATTTAAACACTGCTAACACTTGATCCCATAGGGGAATTGGTGTCAATTATGTGTAGAAATTGGCCCTTTCTCAAGTTATTTGTAAGTTTTGATGATTTAATCCACTTTATGGTGAAGAACAATGTGATTCCTTGAGAAAATCTGCAAATAACCTAGCTATGGTGATGACAAATGCTCAAGAAATTCTATGAAATTGCTCTAAATTGAAGATAATAACTTTGCTCTCAAATTGTGGATGATGATTGAGAGGAAGAGTCTCTTATTTATAGATTTCAAATTGGAAGAATGAGCAAGATTTGAGTAATGTGGGATCATTCAACATCCAATGGCCAAGTGCCACTTGTTAAGATGTGAATGGGTGAAGGTTGTGCATATTTTGATGAAAGTGCCAATAAATGTTATTAGGTGGAATTTTAAATTAGTGAAATGACTTGTTGGAGAGGGAAGAAAATAGAGTTATGACCACTTGGCTCAAGGAAAAATGACTTGTAAGGTGAAATAAATGCCTTGTTGGAAGGACTAAGTCCACTTGGATTTGAATTCAAATTTGAGTGAATATTCCCCTTTTATGCCATGTTGAGAGAAAATAGAGATTTAATAAATGAATTAAATCTTTTTTCATGTAAAAGCTAGAGAATGGGATATGATTTAAGATTAAATTAATCAAAGATTAATTAATGTAATGAGGAATTAGGAGATGTGATAACTTAGACTTAAATTTATGCATTGATTTAAATCAAATTGAGAGGAAGGGTTTAATTAAATAAATGTTTTGATTTATTTAAATAAAGGGGATAATGTTAGATTAAATCAAATAAAGTTTAATTTATTTAATTTAATAAGAGGACATAAGAGTTTTAATTAAATAAAGTGAATTATTCAATTAAACAAAGATACCTGGTTAATTAAATTAAATTGATTAATTTAATCAACAAGGGAGAATGACTTAATTAGATAAATAATAATTTATTTAATTAAGGTATGAAAAGTGATGATAAGTTGAGAGTATGATTTAGGATGAAACAATGTTAGTAATTAAGATCAAGTGTGCCAGTCAATTTTTCATGTCTACATTTTGCCCCTCTTTGAAGCAATGCACTCGTTGTATTGGTTCAAAGAATAAACTGTTGTGATCAAAGTTCAAAATTTCTCAATTTTTTCAAATGTCACACTATTGCCCTAGTGGAAGGATTATGCTGATATGTTGCCCCCTCGAGAGATTGGATGAAAATTTTCATTTTTGGATGATCTCACAAAAAAAGAGGACAAGGTGCCCGATAGGTCGAAAAGTGCCCTAAGATGCCAAAAAAATGCATTAAAATGCTAAAAAAGATGCAACATGGCCCTCGATTGGGAAAAAATGGGATCAGGGGACCAAAACCCTAGCTAGATGGTCAAATTAGGTTAAAAAACCCTAATTTGCAGGCTTAAATAGACCCTGAGGGGTCACTTTCAATTCATTTGCACACTTAGGCTTTAGAAATTTTTGCACTTTGAGCTCTAAGTTCTGATCGAGATAGTGCAATGAAAGCTTCCTAGGCAGGTGTTAGAGAGGGTACGAGTGCACTAGCGGCTAACCGGTGTAGGACCCATTGTATGTACCCCTATCTCGACTTGTATTTTTTTTGTTTTACATGCATTTTAATAGGGTCAAGTCAACTTTAGGTCAAGCAGTGCTATATAGCGCCGTTGCAAATTCTCAATCGGTGTTGTGTAGCATCAAACTATGTCACATATGAGAATAGCACTGCCATGGTTCAGTTAAGAGATTAGGGTTTTCTGTCAAACTCAAGTGCATATGCAAATCGGACTGTGCGACGCAGTTTCGAATTAGGGTTTGAGTACAAAGTCAACCACACTTGCAAAGAGCACCGCGTGGCACATTTAGGAATTTAGGATTTGTCAAAATTCTTCACCGCGACATAGTTTAGAACTTTACAAACTGCGCCACATTTGCAAACAACACCTCATTTTTTGTTTTAAATACAAAAAGTTGACGCGGGAGGCAAATTTTCTATGAGACTTGACATGATGGTTTCCCTTATGCAGGAGGACCTCAATATACTTCATTTGAGGGAGCAAAGATGCCTAGTGTTGTGGAGACTACAGGGTATGCACGTATTCCTTCAAGAGTAGCTTGGTATTCTCAACCTTTGGTTCGTTGCATACATGCATCTTCTTTAGACCCACTTTAGGATGATGACAACTTTGGCAAAGTGATGGCACATTCAGACCTCCTCCTTCCATCTTCCCACTAATGAGGCTACTTTTACACTTGAGGATGTCTAGCACATCTTATGACTACCTATCCATAGAGCGAGAGTCATTTATAATCTAGATGTTGGGAGGGATGCCTGCTATGATGTGATGGGTCTTGATGAGATTTACTTTTTTGAGGGACATATAGACTTGGAGAGGTATCAAGGCATAGTTCCCACCTATATATTGATTGTTTCCACCATTATATAAGGTCTTGTGGCACCAGATCAGTGGGGCCGATATTTCAGCTCGAGCTGGGGGCTAGCTTGGGAGCGAATGGTCATCTACAGGGAGTGATTTGATTGGGGGCTAGTGATGTTGGCCTCACTATATAGGGATCTTAATGAGTTTTCTTATCTTGATAGCAAGGGCATCGAGGCTAGGGTCACATTATTGCACATCTAGGCATGGGAGCGGATTCCAATGCTTTTCTCGCAGGTTATTCCGATTGTTTTAGATATAGATGATCCTATTTTTTGGCGGTATGGGGGAGCCCAAAATCATTTTACTCATACAGGTACAGGAGGCATCACCCATTGGTGATGAGTTCTTGATGAGATGCGAGAGTTTTTTTTGAAGCCGTGGATGGGTAGAGGCCCATGGTATGATGATCATGAGCAACTATTCTTTGCTCGGCAAGATAGATGGATTCAGGGCCGAGAGCACATTATGATAGAGTGGTACCTTCCAAATAGATTGGCCCACCAGTTTGGTGATGTTCAAGATAGGCTAGATGATCATGGGGCCAACCTATCCCAACACCTAAGGCGATAGCCTTGTTCAGAGAGTTAGTGGCCAGGCCGTGGGCATATGATCAAGGGCCAGCAGATGCAGGGGTTACTAAGGCCTATCAGGATTGGTTTTGGCCTCCTTTAAGATTGATAGTTTCAAGTATGGTTTTCCCATGGCGAAGGCCGAGAGGCAGGTCAATTGGTAGGGGTAGGGGATGGAGTGGCAGAGGGGATGGTGATCAGGATAGGGATGGAGATAGAGGAGGAGGTGGACCACCTCCTCATTAGACACCACATAGGGATTAGACACAACATACACTGCCATATGTAGAGATTCATGAGATCCCTGCATAGGATGATCAACCCAAAGATGAGGAAAAAGAGGTCCCAGATCACTAGCCACTAGGGCAACCAGACCATAGGGATGCACTGATCCAATAGATGTAGGGGAAAAAATAGATATTGACGGCTGAGCGAGATCATGCCAGATAGTAGGTTTTGACTATTACTGTTGAGAGGGACCAGGCCTGGTCTGAGAGGGATCAAGAGATTGGTTAGAGGAGACAGCTAGAGAGTACAACCTCATCATCCTAGGGTCAGATAGTTTCCTTGAGGGCATACCGAGAGGTGGTGAGGGAGGCTGAGTAATACTAATAGCATTATAGGCAGGCAGTTCCACCAGCTAGTCAGGTGCCAGACTTCTCACAACAGACAGGGACATGGCCTCCCAAGGATCATGGTGAGAGACCAGAGGGGGAGGGGCACAACCAATAGGAGTAGCCCTTCGATCATAGAAAATTATCTATTTTTTGATTCATAGGCTCTAATACTTATTGCCCTTATTGTATCATGTGTCTTGATGTATACACACTTGATCCGATTTTTGTATCATGTGTCTTGATGTATACACACTTGATCCAATTTTTGTATCATGACAGTTGTATATTTTGATGATATATATATATGAGATGGTTCTATTTATGATATATCCTATGATGTATAATGTATGGATTCATTTTAATTTCCTATGTGCTATGAGATGTTATGAAATTATTTTATTTTATGCTCATGCAATATGATGTATGTTTCTACATGATGCGATGATGATTATGGATGCATTTATTTTTGTATTTTTCTATGCATTTTGATGACAATCGTATGGATGTAGTGTATGAAAATTATTATGTATTGATGATGGATGGTAATGATTTCTATTATTACCTTAATGATTTTTTTAATGCAATGATTTCTTAAGATACTCAGAATAAAAAATCTATATTATTCCTCATAACCTAAGATGATGATAATGCGAGATGATCTAATGTGGTATGATCTATATGATATGATATGTATTTATGCTGATGATTTTGTGGCTGCAAGGCAGATGCATTAGTGACATTTTGATTAACTATAATGGTTCCATGTTAGTATGGAAAAAAGATAGAAGAAAAAAGATCCAACAAGTCATTATCATTAAAGTTGATGTCAATGAATTGCTTACTAGGAGTTGGGATTTTCAAAGGGCCAATTACTTTATGTTTGATAACACACATAGGTACAATTCATCAAGGTATAAAGAAACAGGATGGCATTGTACCTAGTGTGAAGGAATTTGACTCGATAATCAGATAGGATTATTCTTGTTCACACTTAGCATACATAACCTTATTCAGGATGTAGTTCAGATCTTCTAAACATATTAGACCAAAACATAGAAAATCAAACATTCTTATGTGGTCAACAAGACACCTAAAACACCCTCCCTACAAACCAAACAAATTACACATGAATGAGTTATTTTACAAGAGTATCCAGCAAGCACAACAGACAAAAAATATAATGATCGTTTCCCCATTCCTTTTTCTCTAAATATTTATGTTTAGACATCATCAAGAGGTCCTTGGAATGAGCACAAAAATAAGATAAATCCAAAGAAAGGATAAAGTAAAAAAACAAGCTAATGTTCTTCATACCACTAGCCAAGACTAGACTATAGTGTGATACCTGATGTTGATGTCCAAAATGGGAAGGATGCATCCTAGGACATGTTGTGATCAGGGTTTTGATGAGATTGATTGGATGATAAGCTATTGATACTCCAACTTGATCAACTTGCTTGCTTACTGACCTAGACTTGAGACTTTAAAAATTAGGTGTTCACTTTTGAATCTTCTAGACTTGCTTCTGAATGACTCATGAAAGGATGAAGGCAATGATTGATTTATTATGAATGATGATTATTGCGGGTGAACGTGAGATGAGACAAATGCACCATTTTGGGTTTTTTCAAATATTTGGATGTTTTTGGTGTTTTCAAAATGTTTTGAGGCTGTTTTTGGTATTTTGACTCGATAATCAGATAGGAGTATTCTTTTTCACACTTAGCATACAAAACCTTATTCAGGATGTAGTTTAGATATTCTAAACATATCAGACCAAAAAATAGAAAATCAAGCCTTCCTATGTGGTCAACAAGACACCTAAAACACCCTCCCTACAAACCAAACAAAGTACACATGAATATGTTATTTTACAAGAGTATCCAGTAAGCAAAATAGACAAAAATAATAATAATCATTGCCCCATTCATTTTTCTCTAAATCTTTCTTTTTAGACATCATCAAGAGGTCCTTGGAATGAGCGCAAAAAATAAGATAAATCCAAAGAAAGGATAAAGTAAACAAACAAGCTAATGTTCTTCATACAGCTAGCCAAGACTAGACTATAGTGTGATACCTGATGTTGATGTCCAACATGGGAAGGATGCATCCTAGGACATGTTGTGATTAGGGTTTTGATGAGATTGATTGGATGATAAGCTATTGATACTCTGAGTTGATCAACTTGCTTGTTTACTAACCTAGACTTGAGACTTTAACAATTAGGTGTTCACTTTTGAATCTGCTAGACTTGCTTCCGACTAAATCACAAAAGGATGCAGGCAACGATTGATTTATTATGAATGATGATTATTGTGGGTGAAAGAGAGATGAGAAAAATGCACCATTTTTGGGTTTTTTCAAATATTTGGATGTTTTTGGTGTTTTCAAAATGTTTTGAGGTTGTTTTTGGTATTTTCAAGATTTATCCCAAGAGACTAACTTAAAGACCTATCCTAGGGGTCTCAGGAGTTGATTAATAGATTAGCTTTGCCTACGTTATACACACAGAGACCACATAGTTCAACTAACAACAAACTCAACTCGATGATGAGAAAGATGGGCAAACAGATCGCCAGATTATGATGGACGCCTAGAGGACTGACCTAAAATGTCTCAGGGGATGATCAAAGATCAACCTTGCATACGTTCGAGCTCAGAGACAACGTAGTTTAGACTCACAACTCTATTTTTTATTTTTTCAGATTTTCGACATGTTTTCGATTTTGAATGTTTTTGGCTTTTTTGATAGATTTTCTGAATGTTTTTTATTTTTGATGGATTTTAAGGAAGATCACAAGAATATACATGAATCTGATCCGATGTAGGTATAGGAACAAGCGCCCAACATAATGTGATAAACTACTTTGATATAGGTAGGACAAACTAGCTTTAGGAATGTGCCAAGTAGTACTATGGTGGAACATGATATGAGCACAAGATCAAGCTATGGTATGGATGCAAACGGATGATGGAAGGATAAATGGAATGTAATGGATAAGTGAGTCATGAAGATCTTGGTGGATGGAGGGTGCTTTATTTACGCTTGGTGCCTGTTTGTCAAGTTTTCACCAAGGTACTTGTCCAAAGTGCCACTGAAGTGGTTTTCACTAGAGGACAATTTTTTTCTCTTTACTGTTTTCAATCCTTTTTCTGATTTTTTGATTGATTTTTTGTATTTTTTTTAAATTTTTTGTTGTCACCAAGATGCCTGTTTGCTAGGTTTTCATCAGGGTGACCATTTTTTCAGGAAATTTTCTGAATTTTTGGATTTTTGGTTCTATACCTTGCAAGATTTTAGGCATAAAACTTTTTGAGATGGGAGTTGTTCATGGGCTCCTACAGAGGCTCCCCCTTGGGTGTTGACAACTCATATGCCCCTAATTTATAGCTCACTATGATGATGAAAGGTCCCAACTAGTTGGGCTCAAATTTACCTTTTCTTTCTAGGTTTGGCACATTCTTCTAGTTCTCTTTCAGCACAAGTTCACCGACTTGGAAGGTTCACCTCCTGATCTTCTTGTTATAACTCTGCTTGAGTTAGTTGTGATACACCTATAGATGATTTAGGGCATCTATACACCGTTCATCCAATAAATCCAACTCATTCAATCGTGCGACCCTGTATTCTTCATCTGTGATGAGGTTTTGCAATGATATTCGCAGGGATGGGAGCTCGATCTCAATGGGAAAGATGGCTTCTAATTCGTAGACTAGGGAGAATGGGGTGGCACTTGTTGGTGTGCAAATACTGGTCTGATAGGCCCATAAGGTGGGATTTAGCTACATATTCCAATGATGACTAGCGTCATTGACTGTCTTCTTAAGGATTTTCAAGATGGTTTTATTGGTATCTTTTGCTTGGCCATTGCCTCGGGGATGGTATGGAATGGAAAATCAATGGTGGATATTAAATTTTTCACATAAATCATAGACATCCTAGTTTTTAAAAGGTTTCCCATTATCTGAGATAATCGCCTGGGGGGACACCATATCAACAAATGAGGTAGTTCAAGATGAACTTGGATATCTTCTTTCCTGTTATGTAGGTCATGCAGATGGCTTAGACCCATTTTGTAAAGTACTCCATGGCAGTGATAATGAATTTGTGGCCGTTGGATGAGGTGAGTGTGATTTTTCTGATGAGATCGAGCCCCCATTGTGAAAAGGGCCAAGGTGTAACAATAGGGTGGAGCTCTTGAGCTGGTGCATGGATAAGGTCCCTATGCTACTGACACTGTAAAATTTTTTTGACGAAGTCATGTGCATCCTGCTCTATTGTGGGCTAGTAGTATCTGGTTCTCAACAACTTCTTAGCCAAGGTCATACCACTCAAGTGCGATCCACAAATTCCATTATATACCTTGGTTAATGTAGGAAGGGCTTCCTCCGTGTTCAGGCAACGCAACAGGGTTCCTTCAATTCTCCTATGATAAAGGGTTTCTCCTAGGATGACAAAGAAGGTTTACTTATTGACGAAGGCTCGATTAAGGTTTGGGGTTATATTGGTGGGCAAGAATCCTATTCTTAAGTAGGTGTAAATGTCATGATACCAGGGATCACAGGGTCCAACGAGTTCACACACAAATTCGGACTCCGGTGCCTCGAATGATGGTACAAGAAGATATTCTACAAGGAATTCTTTCTTTCAGACATTGGGTGGAATTTCTAAGAGTGATCCAATTGTTGCCACTGCATTTGCCACTTTGTTGTTTTCTCTAGGTAGTTGTTCAAATGTGATATCAATGAATGACTCTTTGAGGCTCTCGACCAACTTCTTATATGGAGTCAATTTGTCATCCTTTGTCTGATATTCATCATTTACCTAATTGATTATGAGCTAAGAGTCCCCATATAGCTTTAGAGCCATGATCTGCCATTGTACTACAATCCTTAAGCCTATGATGAGAGCCTCATACTCTTCTATGTTATTCATGCATGGAAATGATAGTTTGTAAGATTTGGGTATGTAATCTCCTTGGGGAGTTATGAAGAAAATTCCTACCCCTAATCCATGTTTCATGTAAGATCCATCAAAATACATCTTCCAGTGGTCTACAACACTTAGGCTAAAAATTGATTCATCCGGGAATTCTAAAATGAGTGGGTTCTCTACATAAATAAGAGTCTCTTCTAGTTGATCTAAAATTACTTGTCCCTTGATATCCTTGCGCTCCACATATTCAATTTCATGTTCTGTCAATATCATGACCCACTTGGCCATTCATCCTATGATAGTGGCTTTAGAGAGTAGGTACTTAAGAGGATCTATCTTCGCAAGAAGCTTGATTTGGTGAGCCATTATGTAGTGTCTTAATTTTTGTGCTGTAAATACAACTACTAGACAAGCTTTTTTGATAGGAGTATATTTTAGTTTGTGTCCCACCATAGTTCTTCTCATATAGTATATTTCTCTTTCTCTTCCATTTTCATCGTGTTGAGCTAATAGAGCACCGAGAGCTGCCATGGTTGCTGAAATGTATAGAATTGGTGGTTTTCCAGAATAGGTGGCATTAACACTGGTGGCATAAGTAGATATTATTTTATTTTACTAAACGCTTGATGACACTTGTCATCCCACTTGTATGCTACTCCCTTGTGGAGTAGATGGGAGTATGGGATCTATTTATCTGCCAGTTGTGTTATCAATCTGTGGATGGATTGGAGCCTTCCTTGTAGGCCTCTGAGCTATTTTAGTGTCCTAGATGGTTCCATGTCAAGGATCAACTTGACTTTGGTAGGATCCACTTCTATTCCTCTCATTGATACTATATATCCCAAGATCTTGCCTGATTGCACACCAAAAATGCATTTCTTTGGATTGAGACGAACCTTATATTTTTCCAATCTATCAAAAATAGAGCTCAAGGCTACTATGTGGTCTTGTCTTTTTTTGGATTTTGCCAATATGTCATCTATGTAGTCTTCCACTGTCATATGAATCATGTCATGAAATATCAGTGTCATGGCTCTTTGGTAAGTACCTCCTACATTCTGTAACCCAAATGGCATCATGTTCTAGCAGTAGGTGCCCCATGGACATGTAAATGATGTCTTATGCTGGTCTTCCTTTACTATCATAATCTGGTTGTACCCTAAGAAGCCATCCATCACTGATAGCATCTTGTGTCTGGCCATCATTTCCACTATCATATCGATGTTGGGTAGTGGAAAGTCATCCTTAGGACACACTTTTTTTAGGTCTCTAAAATCGGTATTGATACAGGTGCCCCCATTCGGCTTTGAAACTGGCACAAGTTTTGACACCCATTCCAGATAATCAATTGGGCGTATAAAGCCAACATCCAAGAGCTTCTGCAATTCCACCTTGACTAGGAAGGCTATCTAAGGGTGCATCTTTCTCAACTTCTATCTTAGTGGATTTTCCCCTAGGTAAATAGCTAAATGAAGAACCACAACTTTCGAATCAGGACCCGACATGTCGGCATAAGTCCACATGAATTTCACCTTTCTTTCTCTTAGGAATTCTGCTAAGATTTCTTGTTCTTCTATGAGAAGTGATTCAACATAGAAAGTGATGTGTGGTAGCTCTTTTGTGCCTAGGTTGATAGGATTTCACTATTCTGCTAGGACTGTTGATTTCTCTTGATGAAGTGTAGTGAGGGGGAGATTGAATCCTTCATCCTCTGACACCTCAGAGAGGTTTTCACCATTGCATGCATCCTTTATTTTTACTATTCAATGGTTAGAGAGTGCCATAGTGTGGTTTTCACTCAATGACCCTGAGCTTATTCTCATTCTTTTTCTTTTGCAACTGAAAGATTCAATCACCTCCTCGTAATAGGCTTGAGTATTCAGTGTGATGTCGAATCCAACTTTATGATCTTTGCATGGTATTGTATCCCTTAGTCCCATGAATTCTGAGAGTGCCTCATCATTTTTGAATGTGTCTAGAATCGATGAGTTATGGGTAGACTAGGTTTATCTTGTAGGGTTGGTGGTCTGACTCAACGGATGAGGTACTAATCATGAGTAAGGAGGAGTCTTAAAATAGTGTGGGTAGGACAGTTATGGTATCCTCATCATCACTACTACTACAAATATCAGTTATATCAAAGGTGAAGTTGTCTAGTGGCAGACCTGTGGATACTAGCAACCGTAGGGTAGCTACTGATAACTCAGGGGGAGTCCTGACTATGTTAATTGGGGGACCTGGACCACGTATGGTTATAATCAGAGGGGTACATTTGAGGCCAAGATTCCTCATATGCCTTTTAGGAATAATTGGTTCCAATCGGCCATCATTGTTCTTTTCAAGACTTCCATTTATGTTATAGCCCATCCCAAGCATCATTTGTAGTCCTTTTCTTCTTTCATCCATAGGAAGGTTGGGCATGGGCCTTTCATCTTGGTATAGTGATCTTGAAGTGTATCCTTCATCCATAGTCTCTCGACTTAGATCTCCCCAACATTAGAATCTAGAGGGATCTACTTTGAATGTGTGGAAAGGTGTTTCAACTAGTTGTGGTTTCCCATGTGAGCTAGGAGATTGAGGTAACTCTCCTACAACAAAAGAATTCTTCTTCATTCTATAATATCCACACCCATTGTCTTGGATCATGAGCTTGATGTCGGATATGTCAAGGATGGAGGGTGTCTCTATTGCAAAATTGGAGGCAAGGCTAGATGGATTCACATAGGGAGTGGAGGTTCCTTCATCATTTTTTGGTACTTGGGGAACTTGGTAGAACTTGGCCTTCAAATTCTTGCAATAGGCGAAAGGTTTAGGATCACCTTGAATTGTAATCTCTTCATTTTGGTATGAAAATTTTATGCATTGGTGGAATGTTGAGGTGACCGCCTTCATCCCATGGATCCATGGGTGTCCCAGGAGGATATTGTAGGGTAAATCAAGGTTGAGGACCTGATATGTGGTTTCCATAGTAGCTGGACCTACTTGGATTGGGAGTTTGATAGTTCCCTGAGACACTCTTTCCTGGTCATCATATGTTATGATGGTAATACCTTTATCTTTGTCAATGGAATCTTCAGAGATTCATAGATTCTTTATGAGTTTTAGTGAACAGATATTGAGGCTTGCACCTCCATCCACCAAGACCCTTTTGACCTTTTTCTTGTGAACCAGGACCTCAAGGTGTAATGCATGATTGTGAGATGGTTGGGCTAGGAAATCCTAATTAGAGAAGGTGGGGAGATTTGGAGTGATGATATTACTGACCATAGCTTGAAACTTCTTTGTATCAAGGTTGGGAGAGATGGTAGATGAAGCTAATGCTTGCTCAAGTATTTCCCTATGGGCAGCTAAGATTTTCAGTAACTCCATGATGGAGATTTGAGCAGGGGTTCTCTTTAATTGGTCAAGGACGTTGTAACCATTAGTAATGGATTTTGAGGTGGAGGTCTTAGATGGTTGTGATGCCCTGGAAATAGTGACCTTTCTTCCATGTGTGGTGATTCCACAATCAACGTTGGCTCCTTTGATATTGACAACAATGACCCATTTATCTAGGGATGCAACAATCTTATCATATATATGATTTGCATTGGCATACTTTTGTTTCCCTTTATTGTTCCCTTGGTTATTTCCTTGATTATTTCCTTGATTGTGATTGGGCATTGGATTCATGTATATTTTGAGATCTTGATTTCTAGTGGGTTGCTTGACATTTATGATTTTATCCTCAGTGAGATCTTGGATGATGTTTTTCAATCTCATGCAATTTATTCATCTCAACCATCGCAACCGCCATCATATTTCATTTCACAACATTAACCTCACCCATCACAAAATCCTTCACAATAATACAACCTAATGTAAGAGCATCCTTGGTTGTAAAGAAACCTTATATCAACCAAAAAAAAATATTTTCTTACATTTCAATTAGTAGCAATTTTAGCATTTCATTTATCATTTCATTGTATTATCATTTCTTAGCTCATTTCAAAGGATATGACATCTAGAAACAAGGTCAGCTACATCATATCTAGATTTCAAATTATTTGCATTTGTCTATGAGAAGTTTTCATTCTCAAAATTTCATTGTAATTCATAGTCAGAACATTTTGAGCTGACCTAGTCCAAATTTCTTAGTGTTGACCTATTTTGGAGCATGTGGAGCTTAATGGGACATCATACAAGAATTTTGGATTTAAGGGGATATTTCTTGGAGATCTATAGTACATTTCATTTCATGAAGAATTATCTTCATGATTTAAGGTTGACCTTCACATTTGATCATCTTTCAGGTTTGTAAACATTTGATGCTAGCATAGACCTTTATTAGAGCTGAAGAATCATATTTAAGATCATTTGTAATTCATTGTAATTGGTCAATAGTAATCAATAGAGTAGCTTAGGATTTCATGATTTAGAGTTTAGAAATTTCACATTCCTCATTATGGGACTCTAATAAGGCCTTTGGCTAGTTGTAATGTTGAATGCCCTTACAACAAGCTTGTGAGCCCTGGTTAATTTTTCATGAGGCAAATGAAGCATGTAAGATTGTAAATTCAATAAAGACCTATTTTTGTAGAATATTTTCTTGTGTTATTTCCGTTGTGTTGACCCTAAGAGCTACTTGGTTGGACAATTATTTTTGGACCCTCCATTAGTCACTACACTAAGTGGTATCAGAGGAATTTTTTGATTATTGAAGGCATTCCTTGTGGTGAAAAAATCACTAACTTGAGGTAGATTGCTTGCGTTTTAAATTGATCGTTGACTATGAGATAGTTGAAACCATTGTATCCAAAATACCAAATTAAGGAAGTTGCACCATATCTAAGGATAGATATGCCACCAAAGAGAATGCCTGCTATGGTGAATGTTATTGGAAGAATGGATGGAATGTTACAAATTATGTGAGAAATGTGAGTCCGATTAGATGTCTAAGTAGCAGAAGATCAAAGACGAGGCCTAAACCCTATACATGATGATGAAAGTTATAATGACCTAGATCATGATATGAATCAAATTGAAGAAGACCTAGAATAAGAATAAAAATCAAATCATATGAAGATGTTGAAATCGATCTCTAAAATTGGCAAGTGACGTAGGATTTAAATTAAAATTATGTGATAAATTTAAACCGTGAAGAATTGATTGATTAGATCAATGATATGGAATAATACTTTGAATATGAGGAAATTGAACATCCAAAAAGAATTATATTCATAAAAACCAAGTTGAAAGGTCATGTTGCTTTATTGTGGAAAGAAGTTCAATTAGATAGGAACATAAGAGGAAAGGAGAAAATCATAAAGTGGGATAGAATGGTGAAAAAATTGAAAAGTCAATTCATAGTTGCTAATTATGAATTGAAATTGCTGAAAAAGATTGCAAAATTTAAGGGAAAATGAGAGATCTATAAAAGAGCATACTGAAGAGTTCTACAAGATGATCATTAGAACCAGTCATAGTGAAGAAAGAAAAGAAAAGGTGGCAAGGTACATCAATGGACAAAGATCAAACATCCAAGAAGAATTGAGCCTGGTAAAGATGACATCAGTTGAAGAGGCATACCAATTTGCATTGAAGGTGGAAGAGAAGCTTTAGAAGAAGTTTGAACAAAGATAGAGAAGTGTAATGGGAAGATTCCAGTGGAGAGGATCACAAACTGGAGAAAGAGAACCTTATGCAGAGTAGAACAAAGATGGGAAACCCTATCATAGTGAAGAGAAGGATTGTAATTTATACCATAGAGGAAGAGAGCATCCTTGGTTCTTTGCAATCTTGCATCAACCAAAAATATTTTTATTCAGTTTTATTCTTGTTCAAGTTGGTAGATTCGGTATTTCATCATATTTTCTCACTAGACCCTACGAATCTATATTTTCATCCTAGATATGTTCATTTTCCTTATTCCAAGTTTTCATCTCGATTTGATATTTTTTCGGCAAGCTATCTCTTTTGGATTAAGTGATAGTTTTGGAACTAGCCCAAGAATTATTTCAAAACCTAATGGCCAGTTTGATTGCTCATGGATCTTTCCTGTCACATGTGGATCCCTGCGAGGTGTTTCGATTTATTTCGTGGAGTGTCCCAGACCTTAATTTTAGGTCCACACTTCATCATATGAACCTATCATGGAGAAATTCAAATTTGAGGCCAACCTATTCATGTACATGTTATGTTTCCTTCATTTAGAGATTGTAATGATCTTTGGCCGACGCAGATGTTTCTAGATCTAAAAATATGATATAAAGCTTGTAATAGATCATTAGGATAGAGGGAAATCAATATCAAGTAGATTAAGAAGAATATAGAATTTGATCTGTAAGATTTTTGCTTGCATTAAGGAGCATGTATGTTATATCATGAATGTGAGCTGAATCTATAAGCCTAGATAATGTCGGCCGATTGTAATAGAAACTTTTGTTAATGAGAATGTTTGAATCTTCATTTTCCTCCATATTTTGTGTTGCTTCTATTGTGTAACTCTATTTTCATGGTCTGGATAGTTCTCTTTAAGTACCCTCCTGTCGTAACTGCACCAAAATTGGTATCAGAGCGAGGTTTGTTCCATGGAAGATCATCAAAGTTTGCAAAGTCATGTTAAATATTTGTTGTGGGGTGGTGGATTGAGGATCCGACCTGTAGATACAAAGGACTTGTGTAAATATGGTGGGAAGAAGAAATGGTAGAGGAAATGGAGTGCATGGAAATGCAGACCCAACTATAATAGAGATGTTGAGAGGAATTACTGCTAGATTATAAGTAGTCGAAATGGCTCGGAGGAGAGGTTGACTAGTTGATGATGTGAGTTATGAAGAGGTAGAAGAGAAGGAAGAAAGGGAAAGAGAAGATCAACCTGGCCTTGATTAGAGAGAAGAGAGGTTCATAAGATCCCTAACTAGAGTAAATACTAAACCACATTTCAATCCACTGGATTATAGTGGAAAGTTGAATTTAGATAAACTACTTGATTGGATAACAAAGATGGAGAAGTACTTTGATTTTGAAGGTACCACATAAGACAAGAAGGTGAAATTTTCTTATACAAAGTTGAAACCTAACATGCATCCCTTTGGTGGGAACATTTACAGACATATAGGCAAAGAAAAGGAAAAGAGAAGATAAGATTGTGGGATTAGATGGTGAATAAGTTGAAGACAAAATTTATGCCTGCAAACTATTAGATCAGTTTGTTCTGAAAGTTGTAGAATTTGAAGTAGAAGGAGTCAAGCGTGATAGAATATACTGAGGAGTTCTACAAGTTGAATATCAGATCTGGACATTTAGAAGATGAGACCAAGAAAGTAGCTAGATACATGAATGGTTTGAGGTCGTCTATACAAGATGAGATTAGTTTGATTAAGTTACTAAGTGTGGAGGAGGCATATCAGTGTGCCCTTAAAGAAAAAGAGAAGCTGAAAAAAAGACATGAGCAAAGACAAAGAGGAAGAGATGGAAGATTTCAGAGAGGAAGAATTTTTACTAGAGGAGGAAGAGGATCTTTTACAATCAAAATAAAGATAAGGAAGTCAGTAAGTATGAAAATCCATACAATAGAGATGATGGAAACTCTTACTAGAGAGGAGGATATGGTGGTTACCAGAATAAGGATTACAAAAAAGATGATAGAAGATAGGAGAAACGAGTATTTAGAGGAGCTTGTTATAAGTGTGGTGGAGAAGGACATAGAGAATTTGAATGTAATTAGGGAGAAGAAATCAGAAATAAAGAGAACAATATAAGAGTAGCCTTTGTTGAGGAGGATCATGTTGGATCATCTAATAAAATGGAAGAGGGAGAAGTGTTGGGAAAAAAAGAGTACTGTGTCAAAATGAGATGGAGCAGGAATTGTTGCAGAGAAAGAATTTGTTCTGAACCAAATGCAAGATAGCTGGTAAATGTTGCAAAGTGATTATTGATAGTGGAAGATCAGAGAATGTGGTTTTTGAAGAAATTTTGACCAAGTTGAATTTGGAAAGGTTGAAACACCTGAAGCCCTATTCGATAGCAGGGATTCAAGATGAGCATAAGATACTAGTAAGTGAACAATGTTTGGTGAAATTGAAGATAGGAAATTATCATGATGAAGTTTTGTGTGATATCATGCCTATGGATGTATGCCATGTTTTGTTGGGAAGGCCTTGGAAATATGATAGATAGGATATTCATGATGGAAAGAAGAACATATATACCATTGTTGCAAATGGAATGAAGCAGACTTTGTTACCATTAGAGGATGTTCCTAAAGTTGAGGTTTGTACGAACGCTAGAATTTTTTTGGTTGATGGAAGGAGATTTTTGGATGGACTGAGACATGAGAGCATGTGTTATGCCTTGGTTCCAAAGAAGGCTGAAGACTTGAAGCATCTAGAAGAACAACTACAGGAGATAAGGGAATTGCTAGTAGAATATGAAGCTATCATTTCAGATAATGTACCTAATGGATTGTCACCTATGAGTAGTATAAGTTATTGCATGGACATGATTCTTGGAGCTAGTTTTCCTAATAAAGCAGCACACCAAATGACACCAACAAAGAATGAGGAGATGAATAGACAAGTGCAAGAGTTTTTGAGAAAGGGTTTGATTAGAGGAAGCTTAAGTCCTTGTGCAATACCTATAGTTCTAGCACCTAAGAAGGATGGAGAATGGAGGATGTGTATAGACTCTAGAGCCATAAACAAGATCACAATGAAGTATAGATTTCCTTTGCCCCATATGGATGACATTATGGATTTCTTGAGTGGAGTCAAGTACTTTACAAAGATAGATTGTAAGAGTGGATATCACTAGATCAGAATCAGAGAAGGGGATGAGTGGAAGACAACATTCAAGACAAATGAAGGATTGTATGAATGTTTGGTGATGCCTTTTGGACTAAAAAATGCACCTAGTACTTTCATGAGGTTGATGAATGAGGTATTGAATAAATTCTAGGGTAAGTTTGTGATTGCCTATTTGGATGACATCTTGATTTTTAGTAAGACTAGAGAAGAACATTTGTTGCATATAAGACAAGTTTTGCAGAGGTTGAGAGAAGAGAAGTTGCTAATAAAATTTAGTAAGTGTAGTTTCTTGAAGGAAGAATTGGTATATGTGGGATTTGTGATATTAGTGGATGGGTTGAAGATGGATCTTGAGAAGGTAAGAGAAATTGTTGAGTGGCCTGCACCATAAAGCATTGGAGAGGTAAGATCATTTCATGGACTGGCTAGTTTCTACCAAAAGTTCATTAGGAATTTCAGTTCTATTTGCAGTCCTATGATAGAAACAATGAGAGGAGATATGAAGGATTTCAGATGGACATCTGGAGTACACCAAAGCTTTGAGTTGTTGAAATAGAAGGTGACTAAGCAACCTATGTTGTCTTTACTGGACATTAATAAGGTATTTTAGGTAGATTGTGATGCAAGTGGAAATACAATTGGAGCAGTATTAAGTCAAGAAGGAAGGCCAGTAGCTTATTTTAGTGAGAAGTTGAATGATGCAAGTAAAATTTATTCAGTGCATGATCAGGAATTATATGTCATAGTTCAAGCCTTGAAGAAGTGGAGACATTACTTGCTGTCTAAGGAGTTTTTGTTGTACACAAATCATCAGGCCTTACAGTATTTGAACAGTCAAGGTAAGTTGAGTCAAAAACACATGAGATGGGTGGAATTCTTGTAGAGTTATACTATTTTTTTAAACATAGGAGTGGAAAGTCAAATAGAGTTGACAATGCCTTGAGTAGGAGAAGAAATTTTTTGGCAGGAATGAGAGTGGAAGCTTTAGGCTTTGATGAATTGAAGAACTTGTATGAGGAAGACTTGGATTTTGCAAAACCTTGGAGAGATTGTAAACAACCAGTCTTGGAGGATAGGAGCCAGTGATTGGATTATTTCATTTAGGAGGATATGTTGTTCAAAGGGAATCATTTGTGTATACCTCGGAGTTCAATAAGGGATAACTTGGTGAAAGAGAAACATAGTGGAGGATTGGAAGGACACTTTGGAGTTGATAAGCCAGTAGAACTGGTAAGTGAGAATTACTTTTGGCCTCAGATTCATAAGGATGTTAGGAAATTCATGCAAAGTTGCAGAGTTTGTCAAGTTGAAAAAGGGAGTATTCAGAATGTTGGATTGTATAAGACGTTGACAGTTCTAGAAAGACTTTGGGAGGATATCAACATGGATTTCATATTTGGTTTGCAGAGGACACAAAGAGGCAATGTTTTTTTATTTGTGGTGGTGGATAGATTTTCTAAAATGGCACATTTCATACCTTGTAAGAGGACAATGGACACAATACATATAGTAGACTTGTTTTTCAGGGAAGTGGTCAGATTGCATGGATTACCTAGGAGTATTGTTTCAGAAAGAGATACAAAGTTTGTTGGTTACTTTTGGAAGTCACTTTGGAAGAATTTGAAGACATATTTGAAGTTTAGTTCTACTTTTCACCCATAGACAGATGGACAAATAGAGGTAGTGAACTGGAGTTTGGGAAATTTTCTAAGATGTTTGGCAGGACATAAGATTAGAAGTTGGGATTTAGTCCTTTCTCAAGAAGATTTTGCTTACAATAATTCAGTGAATAGAAGTACTAGAAAAATACCTTTTAAGATTTTTATTAGAGTTCATCCTAGAGGTATATCGGAGTTGCGAGACATCAGTAAGGAAGATAAAAAGGAGTGCAGAAGCAGAGGCATTTGCAGAACATATGAAGAAAGTGCATACTCAAGTAAAGCAACAGTTGGAAGATATGAACCAAAAGTATAAGGAATGAGTAGATGAAAAGAGGAGACATAAGGAGTTCAAAGTTGGAGATGAAGTGATGGTGTATTTGAGGAAGGAAATATTTCCAATTGGCACATATAGTAAGCTCAAGATGAGGAAGTTTGGACCTTGTAAGATTTTGAAGAAATTTGATTTAGGAAATGCATATGAAGCGGAGTTACCATATGGCATGGGTATATCACCTACATTAAACATTGTAGATCTACATTAGTACCATGAAGCATAATTTAGTGAAGACAGTACAGAAAAATTGGAAGAACAACTTCCTAAATAGTAATCAGATAAGATAGAAGAGATTTTGGATATCAGAGATGGGAGGAAAACTCATGGAAGATATTACAAAGAATATCTTGTGAAGTGGAAAGGCAGACCAGTGGAGGATTCTTCTTGGATTTCTCAAGCTGAGGTAGATCATATTGGTTTTCCTTTAGCCCTAGAAAAGTGAGGGAATCACTTATCATTAACCTCAGATGTCTGATGTAGGAGTATCCTTGGTTCTTTTCAATCCTACATCAACCAATTTTTTTTCATTCAGTTCTTGTTCTTGTTCAAGTTGGCAGATTCGTTATTTCATCATATTTTCTCACCAAACCCTATGGATCTATATTTTCATCATGGATATGTTCACTTTGCTTATTCCAAGTTTTCAGCTATATTGGATTTTTTTGGAAAGCTATCGCTTTCGGATTAAGTGACAGTTTTGGAACTAGCCCCAAAATAATTTCAAAACCTAACAGCTAGCTTGATCGCTTGTGGATCTTTCTTGTTGCTTGCAGATCCCTGCGAGGTATTTCAATTTGTTCCATGGAGTGTCCTCGACCTTAATTTTAAGTCCACACTTCATCATATACACTTGTCATGGAGAAGTTCAAATTTGAGGCCAACCTGTTCATGTACATGTTACGTTTCCTTCATCAGAGATTGTAATGATCTTTGGCTGATGCGGATGTTTCTAGATCTGCAGATATGATGTAAAGCTTGTAATATATCATTAGGATAGAGGTAAATCAAGATCAATTATATTAAGAAGAATATATAATTCAATCTATAATATTTTCTCTCGCATTAAGGAGAATGTATGTTGTATCAGACCTGTGAGCCAAATCTATAACCCCAAATGTTTCTAGTTGATTGTAATCAAAATTTCTGTTAATGAGAATGTTTGAATCTACATTTGCCTCCATATTGTGTGTTGCTTTTATACTCTAGTTGCATGGTCTGGATAGTTCTCTTTGAGGACCTCCTACCGTGACTGCACCAATCAATAGTTGATTGGCCTATATTGATAAACGTTGGAGAGGTAAGAACATTCCATGGATTGGCTAGTTGCTACTATAAATTCATGAAGAGCTTTAGTATAATTTGTACACCTATGATAGAGACAATGAGAGGAGATATGAAATACTTAAGGTGGACATCTGGAGCACAAAGAATTTTTGAATTGTTGAAGAAAAAGGTGACAAAGAAGCCAGTGTTAGCATTACCTAATTTTGTGAAAGTATTTCAAGTTGATTGTGATGCAAGTTGAAATTCAATAGGATCAGTGTTGAGTCAAGAAGGAAGAACTATAGCTTATTTCAGTGAGAATTTGAATGATGTCAAAAAAATATATTTAGTTTATATCATGAATTCTATGCCATAATTCAAGCCTTTAATAAGGGGAGACATTATTTGTTGCCTAGGGAGTTTATATTATACACTGATCATCATAATTTGTAGTATTTGAATAGTCAGGGAAAGTTGAATTAGAGACATATGAGATGGGTTTATTTCTCATAAAGTTATACATTTGTGTTGAAGCATAGGAGTGGCAAGTCAAACAAAGTTGCAGATGTATTAAGAAGAAGAATGAATTTGCTGAAAAATATGAGAGTAGAAGTACTAGGTTTTGAAGAACTAAAGAACATGTATGAGGATGATCCACTTTTTGCTGAAGCTTGGAGATTATGTAAGGAACTAGTAGTGATAGACCAGAGCCAATGGTTAAGATTATTTCATTCAAGAAGATATGTTGTTCAAGGGAAATCAGTTGTGCATTCCAAAGAGCTCAATGAGGGAGAACTTGATTAAGGAGAAGCATAGTGGAGGATTAGCAGGAAATTTTGGAGTGAATAGGATAGTAACACTGGTGAGTGAACATTATTTTTGGCCTCATATATATAAGGATGTTAGGAATTATGTTCAATGTTGAAAAAATTATCGAGTAGCAAAAGGAGTAGACAGAATACCATATTGTACAAACCTTTGATCATACCAGAGACACCTTGGGAGGATATAAGCATGGATTTCATATTGGGATTACCAAGAACATAGAGAAGTTTTGATTTTGATCCGGTGGATAATTTTCAGTGAAATTTGAAGTTTCTCATCTCTCTCCAGAATCTAAACCATCAGAAAGAGCTCGATGTCTTAATTCCAACACAACTTGAACGGAGCGAAAAGACGTCTATTTGCACAAGTTATGCTCAGTCAAACCTTGGTCAACTATGGACCTAGGTTAAAAAAAAGAGGGTCAAAAATCAAAGCTGTCAAAAATGTCTAAGACTAGTGTCAATGCGAAGAGCGCATCACAAGCTTTTCGATGATGTTCGTTTGACGAAAAACAGACCCCGTTTGTACAAGTTAGGAACAGTCAAAATTTGAAGCTGACTGGTCAAAGGTTGACCAAATCCAATTGACTTTGCATTTTAGTTAAAAATGGATGGGCGGATTTGAACTCTCAACCTACCCACTCCAAAACCCTTCACCTTGCCACTACACCACATACATGTTCTAATATCTAAATGGCTCTAGTGGTATTTGATCGCATTTTTTTCCGCCACTTATAAATTAAAAAACAAAGAAACGTGTGTGCAATGGGAATGGAACCCATGATCTCCACCAAGAGCACAAGTGCTAGAACCTTTCTCAATAACCAAACTGCCACCCACAATATTTGGAATTTAATGGGAGTTTATTTGATTTAAACATTATTGGCGGCTATTACCCATAAATGGTGGGCCGGTAGTTGGAACCACCGACCCATCCTTGCCAAAAATTTCAGAATTCCCAACAAGCCACGGATTTGGTGGGGTTTGAGTTGGACAAAATTTGTTTTATCATATATATCCGACAGCCATAACATTTTAAAATTAACCACAAAATATTCTAAGGGGTTATTTTTGTGGGATTTTTAAGATGCATGTTATTTTGAGGGGATTTGTTATTAAAAATGGAGATTAAGGATATTTTGTAAATAATATGGTTATGAACCATATTTGGTAAATTTTTTTGTATAAAATGGGTAGAATGGGGGGGTGTGAGATTAAGCAAATTTTGGTGAAGATATTTTTTGGCTAAGTGCTGGAAGTGAATTTTTGAGAGAGTTGTGAGAATATTTCCAAGTGATAGTGAATTTGATCCTTATGCATTTGAAGCTTAGTTAAGCTTGTTGCATTTGTTGAAGGATTTATTTGTAATTCATTATCATCCAAGGAGATAGAAATCTTGTAACAGGTGGAAGACCTTTTGTAATCCTTTTCTGGAGATTAATCGGACCGGTCTCACTCCATTGGAGTGGACTTGGAGACGTAGTCACGATTGTGGTGAACTCCATTATCAGATTGTTTACATTTTCTCTCTCCTTCTCTCTCACATTCTATTTTCTTCACTTTATTATTTCTGCTTAATTAACCATGTTAATGTGTTAATTTCGTTTATGTAATTTGGAATTTAAAGATTGTAAACATTAAGCATTCAATTATGGAATTAGTCTAGATCCTAATCAGATCAAATTGGTATCAGAGCTTAGTTGACTATTATTGCAGTTGTTTTCTTGAATGCTAATGAGATCCAAGATTCAAAAGGGTGAAGGCAATCTTGAAGACTTCAATCCTGAGATCGGGAAGCGAAGAAGTTTTCTGAAGATGTTTGTGTCTGGAATGGAGGTTCTTGAAGAAATCAGTGAGCAGGAATTCCGAAGAGCATTCCTCGAGATGAAGGCTAAGGTGGACATCCTTTTTCAAGAAAGACAAGAACAGAAGGAACATGAAGGAGGTTCTTCAAAGAAAGATGTTTGTGAAGACAAGAAAAGGAAACAACATGGAGATGGTGGAAAGCAACTAGATCACCCCTTTTCTTCTTCTCCTCCCTCTTCTCCTTCTCCTTCTTCTCCATCTTCTCCTCATTCTACTTCTTTTAATCCTTTTAAGCGTGGGCATAAGCCTAAAATCAAATTGGATGTAAAATTTGACTTACCAAAGTATTGTGGTGAACTAAATGCTGAAAAATTGGATGATTGGATTCAACAAGTTGAAGTCTATTGTAGAGTCCAAAACCTATTAGATGATGTTGATAGGATCCAATTGTCTACTCTTTGGTTAGGAGGTACAACTTTAACCTGGTGGGAGAGTAAAACTAAGGTAGAAATTTCACAGCATGGTAGAGTCAGTTTAACTTGGGCAGAGTTTGTTAATGCTCTTAAGAATTATTTTTATCCCCTAGGACATATGCAATAGTTAATGATGGACTGGCAAATGTTTAGGCAAGGGAAAGGTCAAACTGTCCAAGAATACACCCATGAATTCAGGAAAAGGGCTATTGCTTTAAATGTACCTTTGCTCACTCAGGATGATTTGTTAAAATACATAGGAGGTCTTCATTCCTACCTTAGGCATTCTATTTTGGTTTTGAATCCCAACAACTAGGATGAAGTTTGTGTCCAAGCTACCCACTTAGAGTCAAGAGGAAAGGGTTCTTTTATTGATAAGTTTGATAATGATGTAAAGAAATCTTCTAAGGTTGTAGAGATAGGGAAAGGAAAGAGGACAGATACAGTTAAGAAGGATGATAAGTTTGCTTGCTCTCATTGTGATAGGAAGGGTCATGATGAAGAACATTGTTGGCAGTTACATCCTGAATTAAGGCCTAAGTGGGCTCAGAAACATAATCAGAAACAGAAAGGTAAGGAGAAAGTCGCAAATGTTGTTATGGATCTTGGTTCAGATTCAAATGATGAAACTAAGATAACAGCTATGGGTTTGAAAGGTAAAGCTCCTAATTCCAATGTTTCCTTTGATAGTTGTGCTTCTACTTCTAAAGTTAATGATGCCTCTGAAGATGAAAAAAGGAATGAGCTTTTTCATTTAAGGGTTGTTGCTAAGAACATTAAAGTTGATGCACTCATAGATAGTGGTTCTCAAGTTAACTTAATTTCTGAAGATGTTGTAAGAAACTTGGGATTGAAAACTACATTGCATAAGAAACCTTATCCACTAGGCTGGATTTGCGAGAATGATAATTTGCAAGTAACAAGACAATGCACTTTAAAATTCACAATCACTAGTAAGTTTGTGGATGAGGTACAATTTGATGTGGTTCCACTAGATATCTATGGGATAGTTCTGGGTAGCCCTTATCTCTATGATCAAAAAGCCATTTTCTATAGGGAAAAGAATCATTATCATTTGTTTAAAGATGGCATTCAGTATATTGTACATTCTCACAAGATTAAGATTGATCATTCTTTTACAAACACAGGGCAATTAAAGAGGGTGATTAATGCAAGTAAAGAGTTAACTCTTATGTCTATTAGTACAGGTGGTTCTAGACATGAACTTGGAGTAGCTAACCAAGGTCAAATGTTGCAGGATGCACCCACAGTACAACATGAGGGAATGGTGATTGAAAGCATTGATGGACCCTTGGGTAAATATGTTTTTATTGTGGGAGATCGATATGTTGTTGATTTATTCTCTTTCATATCTGCATTATTGTTCGGCTTGATGCTAGTCAATGTTCGTTGGTTAGTGGCTATGACAGTTGATGCTTATGGAAGTGATAAAGTGATGTTTGTGTTCAACAATGTTGTTGCAGTCTTTGTTGTGATTGTGAGCCTGGTATACAAATGTACAGATGATATAGGACAAGTGGGGAGGCCAAGTCCTCACTTAATGTCAGTATAAATGCCACTTTTGGAGGTCCAAAAGGTCTTCAGTGGGGAGGCCTGATCCAGTGGATAATTTTTAGTGAAATTTGAAGTTTCTCATCTTTCTCCAGAATCTAAACCATTAGAAAGAGCTCGATGTCCTGATTCCAACGCAACTTGAATGGAGTGAAAAGACATCTATTTGCACAAGTTATGCTCAGTCAAACCTTGGTCAACTATGGACCCAGGTAAAAAAAAAGGGGTCAAAAATCAAAGTTGTCAAAAATGTCCAAGACTGGTGTCAATGCGAAGAGCTCATTGCAAGCTTTCTGACAACATTCGTTTCATGAAAAACGGACCCTGTTTGTACAAGTTACGAACAGTCGAAATTTGAAGCTGACTGGTCAAAGGTTGACCAAATCCAATTGACTTTGCATTTTAGTTAAAAATGGATGGGCGGATTTGAACTCTCAACCTACCCACTCCAAAACCCTTCACCTTGCCACTACACCACATACATGTTCTAATATCTAAATGGCTCTAGTGGTATTTGATCGCATTTTTTTCCGCCACTTATAAATTAAAAAACAAAGAAACATGTGTGCAATGGGAATGGAACCCATGATCTCCACCAAGAGCACAAGTGCTAGAACCTTTCTCAATAACCAAACTACCACCCACAAGATTTGAAATTTAATGGGAGTTTATTTGATTTAAACATTATTGGCGGCTATTACCCATAAATGGTGGGCCAGTGGTTGGAACCACCGACCCATCCTTGCCAAAAATTTCGGAATTCCCAACAAGCCGCAGATTTGGTGGGGTTTGAGTTGGACAAATTTTTTTTTATCATATATATCTGACAGCCATAACGTTTTAAAATTAACCACAAAATATTCTAAGGGGTTATTTTTGTGGGATTTTTAAGATGCATGTTATTTTGAGGGGATTTGTTGTTAAAAATGGAGATTAAGGATATTTTGTAAATAATATGGTTATGAACCATATTTGGTAAAAAATTTTGTATAAAATGGGTAGAATGGGGGGGTGTGGGATTAAGCAATTTTTGGTGAAGATATTTTTTGGCTAAGTGCTGGAAGTGAATTTTTGAGAGAGTTGTGAGAATATTTCCAAGTGATAGTGAATTTGATCCTTATGCATTTGAAGCTTAGTTAAGCTTGTTGCATTTTTTGAAGGATTTATTTGTAATTCATTATCGTCCAAGGAGATGGAAATCTTGTAACAGGTGGAAGACCTTTTGTAATCCTTTTCTGGAGATTAATCGGATCGGTCTCACTCCATTGGAGCGGACCTGGAGACGTAGTCACGATTGTGGCGAACTCCGTTATCAGATTGCTTGCATTTTCTCTCTCCTTCTCTCTCACATTCTATTTTCTTCACTTTATTATTTCCGCTTAATTAACCATGTTAATGTGTTAATTTCATTTATGTAATTTGGATTTTAAAGATTGTAAACATTAAGCATTCAATTATGCAATTAGTCTAGTTCCTAATCAGATCAGATTTTATATTGGGGTAAACCCACAAAACTAGTTTACAATTCCAATGAGGATGGAAAATGCATTTTCAGAAGGAATACACTTTAGGGGGTTTGCTAGAACCAAGGGGGTTCGAGCAAACCCCTCTTTAATGGGTTTATTTTTTAATTTCATTAAAGGGGGGTTAGAGCGAACCCCCTAGTTCTAGCAAACCACGGTTTTCTAGAACCCCCTTTTCCCCCTTCTCCCCCTCTGACACCAAAAATCTCCAAATTTTTTCCCTTTGAAGCTCATGTTGAGGATGAAAATGGAGAAGAATTCATAGACCCAATTGGATGATGGTAGTCCTTGGAACGATTTAGTCAATGAATATAATTTTCATATGTTTTGGTTTTATTATGTTATTTCTTGTTTAGTTTGATTAAACATAGATTTTTCACCGAAAATCAAGCTCTATGTTCTGTTTATGTGGAAAAATAGTAGATTATCATAATTTTATATTTTTTAAATATCAGTGCACTAGATATTGAAGTCCTTGATCCAACAAAAAAAAAATGAATTTCGATACATACAATTTTTTTTATGTTGTATATGATCTGCCTATGTTTGAATTGTAATTGGTTTGACTTTGAAACTTGATTAAGGAAAAATATTCAATTAAACACTATGAAAACAAATGAAAGTGATAGATATCATAGTTACAAATCTAAATTCGAAAAAAAAAGAATTTTGTCCTTCATGGAAAACAAGTTATGTTGTATATAGTGAGCATCACTCCTTAAAAATGGTGTTTACTGAAAAAAACTAGTTTTCTAATGAGATGGAAAAAGAAGTGCAATCTGATTCCAAAAAATTTGAAAAAAAAAATATTTAGAATCTACAACATGGATTACCTAATGTTATAGTTTTACACAGGGAAACTAAGTTTTTTTTTTTTATTATTTTATTTTTTATTTTTTTAATTTATTTTATTTTTTAATTTATTTTTTAATTTATTTTATTTGATTACAGGAATCGAGTAGCATGACCCCCTATAAACTGTAGTGCGCCTGGTAAAATTTTTAACGTGACTGGCGGCGCTGGTGCGACCCGCCCTTTGGTACCACGGGGGTGGGGGAGACTAGACCTCGTGACCAACCTCCTGCAACAGGAAAGATACAGGGAAACTAAGTTCACTGGATACTTTTGGAGGATATTATGGAAGAAGATAAAAATAGATCTAAATTTCAATTCAACGTATCACCCACAAACTAATGGATAAAAAAAAGTGGTAAATAGAAGGTCGGGTAACTTGTTGAGATGTTTGGTTGGAGATAAGGCAAGAAATTGGGACATAGTTCAATTGCAAGAAAAATTTGCATATAGTATTTCAGTAAATCGAAGCACATGGAAGATGCCATTTGAGATTGTTACAGGAGTACATCCCAGAGGATTTGCAATGCAAAGAGAAATCAATATGGAGAATAAGAGGAGTGAAGAGGTAGAAGAGTTTGTAGACTTCATGGATACATTGCATAATCAAGTCTGGAAGCATTTGGAGGACATGAACAATAATTATAAGGAAAAGGTAGATGAGTATAGGAGAAATAAGGAATTTTCTATTGGAGATGAAGTGATGGTATATTTGAGGAAGGAATTATTTCTAGTAGGTACATATAATAAGCTAAAGATGAGGAAGATTGGACCATGTAAGATTCTTATAAAGTTTGATTCCGAAAATGCATATAAAGTAGAGTTACCAGAGACACTTGGTATATCACCTATTTTCAATGTTGTAGACATCTATGAGTATCATGAAGGATAATCAAGCGGTAGTAGTAGTAAAGTAGATTTGAAGGAATAGTTACCATAGGGTGATCCCACAATACTAGTTTACAATTTTTGGCCAAACTAGACACTAAATTGATTTTTTCTAACTAAATCTCCACTTTCAGACACCTATAGCGGCTAAACTGTGAGGAATTTGAAGATGATGAAAACTAGTGATTTGTGACATTTTTTTTGTAGATTCTAAATATATTTTTTTCAAACTTTTTTGAATCAGATTGCACTTCTTTTTCCATCTCCTTCAAAAACTAGTTTTTTCAGTAAACACCATTTTTAAGGAGTGATACTCACCGTATAACACATAATTTTTTTTCCATGAAGGATAAAATTCTATTTTTTTCAAATTTAGATTTGTAACTATGATATTCAATGCTTCCAATTGGTTTCATAGAGTTTTATTGAATATTTTTTCCTTAATCAAGTTTTGAATTCAAACCAATTACAACTTAGACATAGGCGGACCATATAACACATAAAGTTTTTTGTATGTATTGAAATTCAATATTTCTTTTTGTTGGATCAAGGGATTAAATATCTAATGCACTCATATTTTTCAATTTTTTTTTATAAACTTCTATTTTTCCACATGTGCAGAACAAAGAGCTTGATTTTTGGTGAAAAACCTACATTCACAAGAAATAAAAAATAAATATAATAATAAAATTAAATTTATTTAAAATTAAAATTTTTGCGAAGCTTATAATAAGGAGTACATACTTACAAAAAATAAATTTTAAATGAGTTCATTTGATTCCCCAAAAGGTAAATCAAAAGTGGTTTTCTATCAGTAGTTTGATAGGTGTAAAGGAGACTCTATTATAGGTATGGTTTAAAAATATCGGGGTTCTATCCAAGGGGATTTGATCTAAGGCGGTTTGATCAAACCCTCTTCAATTGGAATACTTCAAATGAAAATTTTTAAGGCTTAAATCATTATATTTTCTAAGAATATGTAATTTTAGCAAAAATTAGAATCTCCCAGAAATTGTAAACCAACATTGTAGGATCGCCCCACATCAACCATTGGAGGAGATTGAGCAGATCTTGGATACCAAAACCAAAAGGAGCACTAAGAACAAGTAGCACAAAGAATATTTGGTGAAGTGGAAAGGTAGACCAATGGAGGATTTGTCATGGATTTCTCAGCTTGTGGTGAACCACTTTGGTTTTCCTCTAGCCCCTAGAAAGTGAGTGACAAACTTTTCTTCCAATCTTGGGTGTCTCATGTAGGAACATACCTAGTTGTAAATCAATCCTATATCAATCAAAAACATTTATTTTCTTACATTTCAATCAATAGAAATTTTAGCATTTCACTCCAAATTTCACTGCATTATCATTTCTTAGCTCGCAGAGTAGGATATAACATCTACATTAGGTCATCTACATCAAATCTAGATTTCAAATCATATACATTTGTCTACAAAAAATTATTGCTCTTAGAATTTCATTGTAGTTCATAGTTGAAACATTTAGGGGTGACTTGGTCTAGATTTCTTAGTGTGGACTTATTCTAGAGCATGCAAAGCTTAATGGGATATCAAACAAGCATTTTGGGTCCATGGGGATCTTTCTTGGAGATCCACAATATATTTTATTTTGTGAAGGATTATCTTAATGTTTTAAGGCTAACATTCACATTTGATCATCTTTCAGGTTTGTAAACCCTTAAGTCTGATGTAGACCATTATTGGAGTTGGAGAATCATATTTAAGATCATTTGTAGTTCATTGCAATCAGTTAGTAGTAATCAATATAGTAGTTTAAGATTTCATGATTTAGAGTTCAAAATTTCTGCATTCCCCGTTATAGGAATGTAATAATTCCTTTGGCTAGTTGTAATTTTTAGTGCCCTTGTGGTAGGCTTGTGAGCCTTGGTTTCTCACTCATGACACATATAAAGCAAGTAAGATTGTCAATTCAATAAAGACCTAGGTTTGCTAAATATTTTCTTGTGTTATTTCCATTGTGTTGACTCTAAGATACGTGGTTGTAAAGTTATTTCTGGACCATCCATCCATGATTGCACCACAACCCTCTTCAAATTCCATCTCATCCATTCCAACCTCCTCAACAATCATATACCCATCTGCGTCAACAACAATCTGATCTATCTCAACAACCATCATACTTTAATCCACCACAAAACTAATCATATCCATTTCAACCACCACCACAATCATATTCTATTCCACATCAACATCAAACTTACCCTTCTCCACCTCCAAAAAAAAGGAATACATCAGCCAAACAATCTCTAATCTAGCAGTTCCTCACCCATCACTAGCTCGTAATCAAGAATGGGAAGATATGGAAACTTCACATAAGGATTTTCAAGTCAAAAACACCAAGATGTTATTTAAATTTGAAGAACTATGTTCATACCCATTTGATCATACCATTGCAACAACACCTTTCCCAAAAATATTTGAAATTCCTAAATTTGACTAATATAAAGGGAAAGGTGATCCTCGAGACCATGCCAAAGAGATTTTCATGACTTGTTAAGAGGTAGTGTATAATGAAAATTATCTCCTCCATTTATTTCCTCAAATTTTGGGGGGTCAAGCATAAGAATGGTTTCTCGGCTTTCCCCATGGCTCCATTACTACCATTGTGGAACTATCTAAAAAACCATAGAAAACCTAAATTCACCATTGAAGAAAAGATTGAAATTTTAAATATCAAATTCCTAAATTTTAAAAATATCCTTTTGCTCAAGGCATGCCCAACAACACACTTTTGAACTCAATTTCATACTTCCTACATTTTGGAATTTTTTTTCCATAACCATGGCTCTATTTGGGAGTTTTACAAAATTTTAAATAAATTTAAATCCTACTCTAAAACTTCAAATTTCAATCTATAAAGGAAGTCCTATGCTCCCTTAAGGGTGAGCATGGCATGCAAAGCAAGAAAGAGCTCAAACAATGGAGAGGAGGAGAATATTACCTCAAATATATAAATGCACATAAAACACATCAAAACTTGCAAATTACCAATTTGGAGAGGGCATGATCACACACACACAAGAAAGATCCATTTCCTATCCCAATCCATCCAACTCCCAATCCATTCCCTTCCAAATCTACCCAATTTCAAATTTTTTAAAAAGAGAATTTTTTGGAGCATTTTGCTTCACAAAAATGAATAATCCAAAGTAACCAACCCTTTTCAATTTTATCTTTTCTAATTTTTCTATTTTTATTTTTTATTTTCACTTTCTTTATTTTTCTCTAATTGCCCAATATAAATAAAAAATTCACTTTCAATATTTTGATGTTCTTGAAATCCTTATGATTAAATCAAGTACAAATACACATTCCCATCCTAAGGTTTTTCCAAAATTAATTAACTTAGCCATATTTTAATTTTTCCGTATTTTCCCAAAATACATAAAATATTTCAATGTCACTATAGAAATTATTTAAATTTCAAATATTTCATTTACTATAAAAAGGTAATTTAACTATCATTTAAATATTTACCTTAATTTGATTCCATGATTAGATTATGATTGAATCATGCAATTTGCAACTTATTAAATATTTTGCAAAAAACCATGAAATTGGGAATTTATTTAAATCAATTATTGACTAACGTTTCACAACATAAGGATTCCAAAATAACTCCTAACTCAGATTTGGGTTCACATAGGGTCAAACATGACACATATCATACTCGATTTGAGTAGATCGAGGAATGGATATGGAGGATTGCAATGTGACATCTCTAAATTAACCACCTTTGGGGAATAACTCAGACTTGTGTAGACAAGTGGAGAAATAACCATGTACTTTTAACCATTCAATACACGTCAAGGACACTTTCTCAATGTATATAGCTGAAGTACTTGTGATCATAGCACTGCAAAATGGTCATGAGTTATGCAATGAACTTCACTATTATTTTGATCACAAAGGAGATCAAGATAATAACCAACATAATGATGTGCATAGAGAATGTTCATGGAGGAGTGCAAACTTCCTTACAAAGTTTGAGGTGAATTGCACCTGCTATTTTATGTTGATAAGGATATGTTCTAACCTGTAGTGATTGTTGTAGCATAACAGATAATATAAATAGTTATTCATATACCATTATTTCTAATTCAAAATTGTTATACCTTATTCTAGGAGAAAATCACAGGGGGAGTCTATACATAATACATCATTATTTCAAATTCAAAATTGTTGGCTCTTTCACAATTGTTTGCTTCATATATTTGATCTAAGATAGCCTGTTGTATAGAAGATTCTCTCAAAATCACAGTAAAATCCTTTATTTTGGGAAGAATATTCAGAATGTTCCCATCATAACAATGAACAAAAGCATTAGTCATTAACATGAACTTTGCAAGAGTTTCATCAAATTCTACATTTCCACTCTCTTTTCCATTTTGAATTTTATTCCCAATTTCATCCATGAAGAACTTCCTCAGCCTATAGATCCTACTGTTAAGCATAACATTACTAGGTGTTGAGGATAGCTCCAAGTTTTTACCCAAGCAACAATTGATAAAATTTGGCCTTATCAGATACAATGTGTTGAAAAGCTCTTTGAAGTTATTTTCGAAAAGAGTTTCTAAGAGTATAATGCATAGTTTTGAATGAACCTTTTTGCATGAATTCCATATCTTTGATTGTCTATTTTGAGCTTGATGACCTTCATCAAGAATGAGAAGACCTATGCTCTCTAAAAGCATCTTTCCAATCCACTTAGCCTCTTTAGGAAGGCTCACATTTTTCTCACAAGTGAGTGGCATATAAGAAAAATTGTGCTTGTTATTGGCTATAATCTTTTTGTATACCAAACTTGTGAGATATATGTTAGCCTTCCTAAAGAGGCTAAGAATATTGTAAAATTGTTTTTAGAGAGCCTAGGTCTACTAGCTCTTGATGAAGGTCATCAAGCTCGAAATAGTTGATCAAAGATATGTAATTCATGAAAAAGGTTAATTCAAAACTATGCATTTTACTCTTAGGAACTCTTTTCTAGAATAACTTCAAAGATATTTTCAACACATTATATCTAGTAAGGATGAAATTTTTCAATTGTTGCTTGGGTAAAAAATTGAAGCTATCTTCGACACCTAGTAAAGTTATGGCTAACAGTAGGATCTACAAGCTGAGGAAGTTCTACATGGATGAAATTAGGAATAAAATTTAGAACAGAAAAGAGAGTGGAAAAGTAGAATTTGATGAAACTATTGCAAAGTTCGGGTTAATGACTAACGCTTTTGTTCATTGTTATGATGGGAAGATTCCAAATTGTCTTCCCGAAGTAAAGGATTTTACTATGATTTTGAGAGCATCTTTTATACAATAGGTTGTCTTAGATCAAATAAATGAAGCAAACAATTGTGAAAGAGCCAACAATTTTGAATTTGAAATAATGGTGTCTTATCTATAGACTCCCTCTATGACTTTCTCCAAGAATAAGGTATAGAAATTTTGAATTAGAAACAATGGTAAATGAACGACCATTTAGCCTATGTATTATGCTACAAAAGTTAACTAAAAGTTAGAACATATCCATACTAGCATAAAATAGCAAGTGCAATTCACCTCAAACTCTGCTAATGTAATTGCTTTGTAAGGAAGTTTTCACTCCTCCATGAACATTCTTTGTGCACATAGAAAAAAATTTAAAGTTCTTAACCAAAGCTCCAAAAAGGAGTATCTTGTCATTTCATGACTTGGGACTACTTTTTCTCTAAGTATGGTAGTACCTAATCTTCTAGTGTTTCTAGATGGAACCTATGGAAAAAAAGTGTTGTCTCCATCTGAAGGAACCATCTTTGAAGCTCTTCCCTGAAATGAGGGTTGAAGACACTAGAAGAAAAGAAATACCATAATTCTAAAGTAATAATTTGTATCAAGCCAAATGTCAAAAAGTATAATTGAAAAGAAAACTCCTTACAATTGGACCTCAAATTGGACCAAGCAGATTTATGATTTTATCTTTAGAATGTAGGAACTTTCTCTATCGTATATTCGTGAGCTAAAATTGGACTTTAATTGGACCAAGAAAATTTATTATTTTATCTTTAGAATGCAAGAAATTTCTTTGTTGGATATTCAAAGTGATCAACTAGGAATCTAGAGTAATTGACTAACTCCTAAGATCTAATCAGGTAGAAACTAATGTTTTAGTCCATGAACATTTGTATTCCTACATTAGGTTTTTCTTTTGAGTGAAAACACCCAAAAGTGTTTCACTCCTGCTCAAGGTACTATCCAACCTGGTTATGTCACTGATATTATTCCAAGTTTTCCTGACCATCCATACCCAAACATTGCATCACAATCTATTATTGCTACACATAAAAATGCCACATATTAACCCCTTCTAAATAAAACATTTAATAATCATAAAACCATAATTAATAAATCATTCAATTTCAAAAAGAATCCGATGTCATTTACTATCAAAATAAAAGCTATATAAATCACAAAAAAATCATGAAGCGTCCTAAATGTAGCTTAAAGCAAGTTTACAAGATGGATTTTATCATAAGAAGCTTTCTACTATAGCTCTCAAAGAATGTATTATAAGAAAAAAATAAAATTCTTAACACTCAAAGTAATGCAGTCAAAAATTTATTCCAAAAGTATGTTAGCAGGTTATAACTAAAAACATAATGATTTTTTGCTTGGTTTATTTTATCAATATGCCACGTGGAAATGGAATAATCACTAAGAAACCCTAGCAATAAAAAATGAAAGAAAGTTTCAAGAAAGGAAGTTCCAATGTACTATTGTGTAATGGTGATGAAGACACTTATATGAGCATGACCTGCATACAAATCCCTACCATTGAATTACCATCCATTGAAGGTTTGAGGAGGTTGAATTTCCCTTACAAAAGAAGGAGTCTCTAGGAATCTAAGAGAAGATTGGAGCTTAGCTAGGAGGCATTCGAGTGGTGCTATTAGGGCTTTCAAATTCAGCTAAATCTAATTTCTATAATTTCTTTCAGGCACGTATTGCTTGGTGCTTATTCATTTCTAATATTAAGTGATTTAGAATAAAGAACATCAATTGGTATGTTGCAGAAAACATGTTTAGATCTTCCATTTATTTCATTTGGTAAATGAAGAGTTAGGAGATTGGTTGTTGTGTGCATTTCTTCCCTTATCCATTCTAGGCGAATCTTGGTGATGAAAGAAACTCTAAAAATTTCTTGCAGCGTGTATACTTGTTGTCTTTCTATCCATCTATTTTGTAGCTTAAAAAATGTTGAACAGTGTATTAACATGGTCTGTAGGAGCTAGTGAGGACTTATCTACTATGCTACTCCTAATAAAGACTGATAAGAGTTCGAATGTTAGCTGAATTTATATTGTTTTGAGAGTAAAGATTGAAATTCATTTAAAGAAAAAAAAATAACTTTATGATGTTTGATTTTTGAATAAATATTTGATTTTGTTCAGTTACCGAGTGGAGTCAAGCCATGCATGCACATAGATGAGCCAAAATGTGATAAAGCAATGTAAGCACTAAAACAATTTGATGTTTAGACAAGGTTCCAATTGCCTTCTTTTTCTAAAAAGAAACATATTTTCACTCTGCAAGAAGTGTGTTATGTTGAAAGCCCTAGTTCTTGAAAGTCAACCACACATGGCAAGAAGCCAACAAAGTGTGTCGTGTTGAAAACCCTAGTTCTTGAATGATAGCCACACATGGTAGGTAGCCAAGAAAAGTGTGTCCTATTGTATAACCTTAACTAGTCTTAGAGAATATGCCCTAGGATAGGTGTCCTTGGTAAGAGTAAAGGGCAAAGGGAAAGACTCTTGAAAGCCCTAGATTAGTTGAGTTTTCCAAGTCGAGCAAGGTGGGTGAGTCTATATAGTAGTACAAGCTATGGCCATAATAGGTGTAGGTACCTATGACTGCACTTAGTACTCACATGTAACCTAGATACCTAACTAGACAGATTTTCCTACTTAGTAGGAAGGAATCCTTAGTAGCAAGGCAGAGTCAGTTGGATAGGGTTTCATCACTAGAGCTTAAATGGTTGTTTCGAGGGTTTTCCAAATTTACCTTTCGTAAGAAGGGAAGGTGTGTAGGGGACTGCACATGTCCATGGTTGGTGTAAAAGCACTCAAATTATGCTTTCCCTCACATGTAGATGGTGAGTCGAGTCCTGGAAGATGAAAAAACTAGATGAGGGTTTCTAATTTCTTACCTTAATACTCTTGCTTGTACCAGAATTTAAGAATTTAGTTTATGTACATGGTCTTGTGTAGAATACTTTCTTACTTGTTGTATGATCACAATGGTTGCATCTTATCTTGTTGCATTATCTTTGAAGGAAAAAAATTTCTCTATTGAATGTGATGTCTTATCCGATTTCTAGTTTTAATGCAATTGAGGATCTAACATCCATACAAAGAGAAAATAAGCAATGTAAGGATTTGGGAAATATAATTCCAAAGGGTTGTGTTGTAATGGTAATGGAATCACCATAAGAATACAACCGAGGAAAAAATTATTGTGACTGTAATTATATGATCCATAACTCTATTGGTCATGTGGCACTATAATTGTGTTCTAACAAATATAGGATGCATTCATGTGTAACCAAATTTTAATGTGGCTATGTTGTGATAGAAATTGAGGCACTCATAGGAGCATAATTCACGTACAAATAACTGTCATCACAGTTAGGTGTCAATAATGAAAGGGAACATTTAGGTTGACTCAAGTTTAACAGGTTACGATGCAATGATAGCATGATCCAAGAGTGATTACCTCTTGCTACAATAAATAGCCTATAAATCTGGTTGATATGTAGAGTGGTTGTGTTATATCAATTGTGCAATGCATTCAAGCACAACCCATGTTTAATGGGCTATTCTAGAGAGTGATCAAGATTTTATAAACCTTATGAATGTTACTTAAAAGTGTATAGCTTAAACTATAGACCAAGTTTGTTACATACTTGAATGCAATCTTGTGTTACCACAAACTATAATAGTGTGATCTGCTAATAACCATTATGGGAAGTATTAAAGCAAGACCCATGCTATATAGCATACATTTACTTGATCATGTTTACATACCTTAATGATAAAAAACAAGCTTCCCACACACTCTAGGATACAATTTCTAAGATCATACCACACCCTGTCAAGACAACTAATTTTTTGACCCAAGATTTAAGGTTGTTTTTTAATACCAACAAAAGCATTGGTAAGAGCACGACTAGGGTATGAAACCTAGCCCTCCATAGAAACATAAACCATAACTCTATAAAATTAGTGAGGTTGCAATACTAGAAAGATTGAGACATTATCCATTTGTCAGAATAATTTTAACTCAATAGCAAAAAAAATACCCATATAAAGCAAATGCCCAACATCCTTTTTTTAAATACTAAGATAGTCAATAAAAAAGGGTTCACCGAACATCAATATCAAAATTTAGAAAATTGTGTGTAATACCAGAAAAGGTTGAGACCTCATTTGTTTCTTAGAAAAAAACATTATCTCAATAGCGAAAAATATACAGTACCATTTTTTTTAAATACCCATTTCAAGTGAAAACCCAACATCAAAATACCCAAATGACCAATAAAAAATATACTGAGCATTAGTTTTAAAACATACCTAGATATCTAGTAACAAAACAACCAGCATCATAAAATTCAAATAGCCAAATAGTGCTTCACGAAAACACCCAACATCAAATTTTTCAACTACCCAATAGGCATAACGTATACATGCAACTTAAAAAAAAATTAAGAATGGTTTGCTTACCTCTAAGATGATCCACAACAAAAAGCTCAAAATCCTCAAGACATACTTCCATGTGGGGATTTGTCTGATAGAAGGATAGATTTGGCCACATTCTAGACCCATACTTTGAAGCACTATTGGTAGGATATTCCTCCACTCAGAAATCCCTTCGATTACTGCTCAATATCTCCATCTTCAAAACCCTTCAACCTTTATTTTTTTTCCTAGACTATTTCTTCTAACTAAGCAGTAGTTAAAAATTGTGAGAAAATGGTGGTCTTAATTAACGTTTATTTTTTTTACACATTTATATAATATATATAAATTTGTATTCATAAGTGTCGATTAAAGCCTAAATTGATGGATAGGAAGATTTTCTCTCAAAAACAAAGTTTGATGCCAAAAAATAGTCATTTATTTAGTCATTTTTGGTTGCCATGACTAAAAGTTTTAGTCACGTAGTCATTTATTTACACAATTCTACTAGTGTAAGAATCCTCTAATTTTTTACTAACCCTCACAATGACCAAAAACTCAAAACAAACCCAAAATTATCCTTTACCCACCCAAGAATAATGTTTCACAACAATCAAATTATAACATTGTTGCTCATACATATAACACTAGAAACAATCCACAACCAAAACAAATACCTTCAACATCCATCCCATTACCTAACCTTATCTTCCATGGTCCTCCTCATTTTCCTTTACAAAGTGGAAAGGAGTATGATCTTGTTGAACAACTTAAGAATACTCCTACTAAGATATCCTTATGGGACCTTATTCAAGCCTCCCCTCATTATCATAAAATGATTCAAAGTGCTTTACAAAAATTTCCTACCCCTCCTAATGTGCAATCAAATGAAGTAGCAGCCTAAATTCAAGCTATAAAACCAAACAATGTACTGACATTACTTTCCATCAAGATAAGTTACCCTCATCAGAAGTGTAAAAAAAAAATGATGCTTTCATGATAATAGCTATCTATACTGGTTTGAAGAAAAAGAACCCTTTTTGACAATGGCTCCACCCTTAATGTGTGTAGTGTGACCCTTTTGGATAGACTTGGTGTAGATAAATAAAAAATTCAACCTGCCTCTTTATCTATTATTGGGTTTGATAATGTGGGAAAATGATTGCTTGGTGTGAGTAAATTATGTATTATAGTTGAAAACGTTACATTACGAACAGTCCTGATCCATGTTATGCCTAATGATATTTCATACAATCTCCTTTTAGGAAGACCATGGATTCATGAAATGCATGTGGTGCCTTTACCCTTCATCATAAAATGAAATATTTTTACAACAAAAAAGTGTACACACTCAACACTGATCATGAACCTTACAGTGTTTTAGAACTTGAAAAAGACAAGGAGAATCCTTTGAAAAAACTGACACTGACTACACAAGTAGAACTCATGCAAGAAAAAGACAAAGAAAAGCATATTGAAGAAGTCATGAAGCTATTAGAAGATGATCAGGGTTCCTTATATTTCACACCAAAATTCATGGGAAAATACAAGATCATAAGAAAAAAATTGAAAAGGGAAAATAAAAACAGTAATGTCAACACAAAATTTAGAAGAACCTTTGAAAGCATCCACCTCAAACACTTTAGAAGAAAAGACAACATACACAACAAAATTTGATGAACTTAATTATGAGAAACCACCAAATCTGAAATAAATTAAAAACCTTTATGAAAAAGGTTATGAACCTATAAAACAACTTGGATATAGTGGAAAACGATGTGGTGCTAGGGAATAAGGTATTTGTGTCCCTATAGAGCCTAACACACAAGGGACGACTATAGTAGAAAAGGATGTGGTGCTAGAGAACAAGGTATTTGTGTTGGGCTATAGAGCCTAACACACAAGGGACAACTAATGGTCTTGGTTATTGTCCCTTGAAAGAAACAAGGAAGCCTTCACTTAATATCAACACTATTACAAAAGATTCTTCTAAGACAACTTTAACATTAGTACATTCTGAACTAATAGAAACTAGTGGTTTTGGTTATTATCCTTTGTAAGATGAAAAAATAGAGAAATCATCACTTCATATCAATTTCATCGCACAAAATAGTAATGATTGGAATTCGTTAGATTTTACACCTTCCTTTAAAGAAGAGTACAAAATCTCAAAATATAAGGAGTCTTGTGTAAGTATGACATCTTGTACTAAGCAAGAGATATCTTTGTCACAAAATAAAGAAACATCTTTTGATCAAGAGAGTATCTTGTCAAGACTCCTCTAAGATCACTTGATATCTCCCTCTACAAGAACACGAAAGAAATTTTACTACAAGAGTTCATGGTCATTCTACTAATGAATGTAAGGCTTTGAGTAATAAAATTCAACATCTTAAGGATTGTGGTGCTCTTCTTTGTGTTAAAGCACCTATATCCTCTAATTGATATTGATTTTTATCAAACATCTCAGCTCATCCTTGTCTTGCACTAAGTGGGGGAAAGGGGTTAGGTAGCCTTGTCCTCGTATGTCACTTTCCATTGTCTCTTTAGGCTAGTTGACTACCTTCCATGTATATATGAGAGCAAGCTTGGGATGTGGATGACTTGCCTTAAGTTGGCTCATGTGTGACATACTTTTATTTCAAGGTTTAGCATTATATTTTTGGGGGAAACCCCTCGAATTTGTTCATGACGTAACTTTATTTTGGAAAAATATGACTTGGCATAGGGCTTTCTGAATAAGCTCTCATATCTTATTCTACTTTAAAGTAATTTCTCACAACAATGGTGTTAGCAACCACTTTAAATTGGGGGCATACATCGACACTCATGTTTCATGGCGTGATTTTCTTTCTTCTTGTGATGCGTCATTTTCTTGGTGGTGTCATTGGGTTTGATTTCCTCTGAGAGTGTGATATTTCTTTGACTTGTCCTCTCTTGGAGACATTAGGCAGGATGTTCCCTAAGAAGAGACCTTACCTGAACTAAGAAAAATCCCTTTAAAAATACCTTATACTATTTTTCATTTACAATAACTATTATATGGCCACCTTGCATAACACACTTTGCTTGCCTATGGAGCCATCCTATTTGTTCATGGGTATCAAGCATACAAATTTTTTCTTGACTCATGAATCTTGGTGTTCATGTTGTGTGGTGTCTTATCAAAGTTATCAGGAGGTATAGCTTCGGTATGGTTAGTATAATGAGAAGCCTAAATGTGGGCATGAATTTCTCATTATACGAGGAGAGGCCTATACAGAGGCATGAATTTCTCACTAAGCCACCCTTTTTGGATACTCACCCAACAAACAACCTGAAGTTTCATTTCCTTAGAGTGAGCATGCATTTTTGGACAAACAACTTAGATCTAATCCATATCGTGTTGGACAACCAATCGAGGCTTGATCCACCTCTTTTTATTTTCATTTTTTCTTTTATTTATTTTTCTTTCTTTTAGTCTTTGACATTGCATGTTTGTGTATCTTTATGTTGTGTATCATACACCTTGTTTGTTTCCCTTTGTTCTTATGTTGGTTTCATGTAGGATCTTGGATCTTGGGGTCTTAGCCACCTCCTTTGATCTTTTTTATCCTATAACATTTGCATTGGTAGACTTCGACTCCTCTTGAATGTCTACTTTAGTGTGAGTTTGAAGCAAGTTCCTCCTCTCAGTAAAGTGGGGGCTAAATATAGTGTAGGAAAAAGTATCCCTTTTTTAAACTTAATTTGGGAATAATTAATATTAAATTGAGCCTAATGTTGCCTTGATATAGTGTTGTAATGTGTTTTACACATTCACATTAAGTTTAGGGCCATTTCAAACTAAATGGACCTAATTGTGCCTTATTTAGGATGTTTTAAAGTGTATCCTTATAATTTCACACTAAATCTAGGGCTTTATTAATTAATTGGTCCTATTTTGCATCCACAAGCCTTATTAATTGCATATTTCCATGGATAATCTTGACACTTATCAAATAACCAATCATAATTCAATGATTTGGGTCATGTGTTCCAAATTTGGTGATCAGGGACTCATATGCCACCTTGGGCGTATGAGTCCCACCTAGGTCTTGGGACCTGATTTCAAGTTGCACACTAAATAAGACACTCCTAGAAATTTATGTCCCGGGTTTTAGCTACTGGGACTCATATGCCACAACTAGCATATAAGTCCCTCTTTAACCAAGACATAATTTAAATCAAATTATTGATGGGATTTTATTATCCTAGATTTGATGTTGGCTTGTAATGTTTTAATTTTGGGAAATTTGACATAAAAAAGTATAAATACAAGGTTATTTCACATAGTTTCATCCTTGAATTTTATAAGCAATCAAGATGACTTTCACAAGAGTTGACAAGATAATTAAAGAAAATTCAAGAGTTTCTCAAGAGAATTCAAAGGCATATTTGAAGAAGATTCTTGCATCAATTCAAGATCCATCATCATGTCAAAGGCATAAAGCATCAAGCAAGTTGTTGAGCTAGTTTTGTGATGTAGCATTCAAGATCCAAGTTAAGAATTTTTCCACATCTAATTCAAGATCAAGATCTACATTCTTTATGGCCAGTTCATGTTAGATTGAAGATTTAAATTTCAATACATCATTAAAGGTACCATTGTTCATGTTTCATGTTTCATGTTCATGTTTCACTATTTCATCATAAGGTTTAATTACCTAAATAGGGTTTGACCAAGGAAAACCCCTATTTCCTAACAAAACAACACTTTTTATATATTCTTGTGTGATTGCAGGTTTATAGGTTGAAGAAAAAGTGGATTTGAAGCCCTCAAAAGTACTAAAATGATAAAGCTGTAAAAGTTGTCAGAGTTGTCGTGAAAAGTTTTCAAGTCTCATGAAAAATTGGATCCATAGCAAGATATCCAACCTATTTGCATAAAACTAGTGGGAAAGTGCTTACTTAATCCATCCTTAGAGGCTCACAAAAATTTTCTTCAAAATTCATCTCTTGGCACACTTTGAGACAAAACATCTTTGCAATAGTTTAGATGTATGAGTCCCAGTACTTCCTTTTTACAAGTTTATAGAAGATTAAGATCATTCACTAAGAGATTCTAGATTTTGCACAGAAACCCTAGTCTGGTAATAAATTTCCCAACCTAGCATATGAGTCCTAGCGAGCCTAAAATAATAGAATTTTAGGGTTTCAGAGCCTTTTTGACTACATCATTCTCCTAGGTGCACCTTTGTTTATCTCTAGTTTTACTATTCTGATTAGAATTCATTTTCTAGATCATATAGCTAGGTTTTGCATGCTACTTTGCATCTTCTTCTTTCCAAGCCTTTACTTGGTGGTGAACCCCCTTTTAGTCATTAATCACACCCCTAGGACAACTTATTGCAGACCTATTTCTCTAATTTTCATCCCTAGATTGAGATCTCTAAGGTTCCATTGAATGAAAATTGAAGGAAATTGGTTGAGGAACCCTAACCCACCTTTAGTTCTATCTCCCAAAACATAGAGCGACAATTTTCTTTGTTTTAGACATTAATTTTTTAGTAGTAAAAATTAAAAAAAAATTCAAAAAAGAAACGAGATCTTGTATTAAATGAGATCTCATTTCTTTTTTCAACGGCTAAAATAGTAAATGAAGCAAACAAAATCACATTTACAAATCAGGATCCCCTTAAGTAAACCAAGATCCCGTTTTTTAAAATTTAAATTTTTGGTTGTGTTTTTGCTTTGTTTTTCGGTTTTGGAAAAAGCTTGGGGACCTGAACCTAAGCTTTGGACTTGGTTTGACCCACAACTTGAAGGTCATGTCCATGTCACAAGAAAATAGTGACTTTGGACATATGTTTGAAGACTTTTTTTATAGAATTTTTTGATGAAATTAAAACCCATTATAGATGAGACAATGTAGACTCCAAATATGTAATTTTTTTATTTTTCAATTAATTGTTGATGACATTGGTCCATAAACTTGAAATATCAAGGATTTTTAGTATTTTAATAATTTTTTATTAAAATAATGATAAGTTTAGGTCATCTTATGCATGATGTACATGACAATTTTTCAAAACAACAAATATGGCCAATAAACAATTAACAAAAAAAATACTCAAAACAAAATTACAAAAAATATTGTGAGTGTTCTTTAGTGTGTTACAAATCTTTGCCCAAAATGATTTAGAAAAATATGATTTTTTAGGTCAAAATATGGATGATGCATAGGTGCATGGCATGGTAAAAAAAATGACTTTTAGACAGTTACTTTTAGAAACACCTATTGAAAATCAATTTATATCATTTGTGTATTAAAATAAATTACATATTTGGAAACTAGACTTTGAGTAATACATTTTATGATTAGTGACTTTTTTTAAGATTTTGTCTCTAATTGATTCTCTTAAGGTCAAATGTCACAAATTCTGAAAATCAAGGAAAACACTTCCACTTTTTGGCCAAAAAGTGGACTCAACTTCTTGCACACACCCCTTCTACCATTTTGATACAAAGGGTGACCTTATAATGGACTGATTTAATTTTTGACATATAATTATTATAAATTCAATGGATATTGACTCTTATAATTGACTAAATTAGTCATGTGTTGATATCAATTATTTAATGTATAGTGTTTGTTGACCATGAAAACAAATTCATGTTATAATCTTGAATACCCTTTGATTAAATTATGAAATGGCTTCATGTGTTTGGCTCCAAACTACTACAAAATATAATGAATCCTTTTGTGGATTAAAATTTTGATGAAATTATCACAATGTTTTTTATCTAATTCAAATGAAGAATGAACTGAATATGGTAGGAAAGTAATATGCCATCGACATAATACATATCAAAATTTCTAGACAAATAGATGGAAAGCAAACAAGTCATGGTAGATCTGATATCTTATCATCAAATATTTATATATCCTCACATTTTTTAAACTATTTTATATTATGGGGATAAAATAAAAGAATCTTATAACTAAATCACACCTAAGTCCAACTCATCCAAACTATGTAAGTTAACTAAATAATAAATTCAACCTTCTAGATTATTCATCTATCATTCTACCTCCAATTTGTTGAAAGGTGATTGTACATACTTAAGCAAGCTAGGGGAATACTACATACCTTATCTCTCCTAAAATAAAATTGTTTTACCAAAGGAAATTAACTATCTCTAAGGTTTATATCACTAAGTCATGATTATACATGATAAATTAGTTACCATTATGAACTATTCCTTTTCAAGGGGAATGTGGTGTTCTAGAAGCTATCAAATAGTTAGGTGGTTAGTTGTACAAAGATTATGAATATTTCAAGCTTAACATGAATATATAAAATGATAAAAAACATTCACTATATTTAGGTATCTCTCCAAATCTATAGATCATCAATGCATTCACCCTTAAAAGCATAAGCTTTCAATGCTATAAAAATAATTTACAAGATTTTTTCTTTACACTAACCCATCCTAACTTAAATTTACCAAAATAATAAAAAAATAAGGGTTTAAAGAAAGTGAATTACCATTTTTTTTAATTAATTTAATCCCAATTCTCTTGATACAACAAAAATTTGGGTAACCAAATTTATTTTGTCAATATTTTTCTACACTAGGAACACAAAGAAATGCATACATCTAAGGAAATTGGACAAGGTATAAATGATGCATAAAACCCCTATATTTCACATGGGGATATAATAAATAACCTCCTGAATCTCTCAACTTAGATGATTCAACAATATAAACATTGCAATTTTATCGTTTTCATGTGAATTATAGAAATTAGTTAAAAACAAAAAGCATATTTATTTCGAAAAAATTTAAAACTAAGAATTTAATTGTATGCATGGAACACAAGTAACTAAAATAGCATTGAAATTGAACCAATTAAACACTCAAATTAAACAAATGAAAAGCTTATATTGAGAATATTATGAAGCTTTGCTCATTTTAAAATATGGGTGCTCAATTCGCTAGAATAACATTCACATTTTGTAGATATCAAATTGAGAGAATTTGGGTATGAAATTAAATTCTCATGAAATGATGAGAAATGAGTTTGATTCAAAGAATTGCAAGAGAATATCATGAATGAAAAGGATTCAATTTGGAACCTTATATATGATCCATGATTTGGAGGACTGATGAGGAGATGTTGAAAGCATGGGAGAGTTGAGAATTATGTCAAATTTTAATTAAAATAATTATTATTAGCAACTCAATTGAGTGGGGTGTTAACATATTTGATTAATTAATTAACTAAGTGCATGCAAAAATTAAGGGGAGTTGACTGAATGCATGAATGAGTGATGTGGATTTGATTGATGAGTGGGACTATGAGCAAGTCTGAGTGAAATTATTAGACTTGGTAGTCAACTATGTGAGGTAGAATTTGATAATTTAGTAATTAATCAATTGAATTATTGGTGTACATGAGGTGGAAATTAATAAAAAGGTAATTTATCAATGGATAATGTGTGAATAAATAAATAATGTAAATAAATAAATGGATAATTAATGGATATATATGTGGTAAATTATTTATCGTAATAATGAATAATGATAACCTAATTTAATAAAAATAATTATGACTTACTTAATTAAATAGTTAGATGTTAGGAGTCATAGGTAATGAATATCATCAAGATGATAATGTGTGTCTTAGGTGATTCATGGATCGGAAGGTCCCAAGACATGAATGCATGATCAAGTAATGAGGTTAGAGATGGAGGAAATCTAATACCATTGTTAGGGTATCATACTTGAGATAGGTTCAAAACCTAGGTGGGATATTAGAGATAAAGGAACTCTGATACCACTACTAGGGTATTCGACTTGGGGAAGGTGTGATACTTAGGTCTTGTATCACATATAAATGAGCTCTAATCCTATTTTCAAGGTATCAAACTTGGGGAAGGTTTGATACATAAATAGAGTATTGGAGATAGAGGAACTTTGATACCATTGTTAGGGTATCAAACATGGATGAAGCTCAATTAAGGATAAAAGACAAGAGACAAATTAAATATTATGAGTATTTATTTAATTAATAATTGGAAAAGGATGAATATTAAGGATTGTGGACAATTTTAGGTGTGTATAGAAGTTAATGTGATTATAATGAATTTAGATCTTCATATTTTTTAACATCTAAAATATTTAAATATTGCACTAAACCACCACCACATAAGACATTGTATAGACATGCATCTTAAAGGAATGTACAAGAAAATATAATGAAATATTCTTTGTGCCTCTTGAAATATAGGTCATACAGAGAAAATACACAATGTAGTGAAAAAAATTAAAATATAATGAAGAAAAAAGTAAAATACTTGAGTTTAGTAGAATGAGAAAAAATGTTGCAAAATAGTTTGACATTCTATGTAGTGAAAATGTAAATCCTAAAAAATGTAGGAGAATTAGATTTGATATTCCTTATAGGCTTGATTTTTTGTATTCAAATTATAAATGACTTATTACTAACATATATTAAGTTTATAACTTTTTCCCTCCTAATTTTTGAAAACGCATGATTTGTGGATTTGAAATCATGAAATTTTATTGGATGGGAAGAGATATTGTGACTGACAAAGATTCCATTTTAAAATATTCAATATTAATTGTTTGATTTGATTCTAATGGTGAGCCTCACACTTGCATATTTATTTTATTAGTATCAAATATCTAGGGGAGAAGACTCAGTATCCATCAGGGTTAACTTCGTGCAACCATAGAATCTAAACCATGTGTCGAATCGAAAAAAAATTTTATGGATTTTTTTCGCCCACGAGTTAAGAGCTTATAACTAAACTTTTGGATTTTGGGCAATTCGGTAGAGTGCGGGAGCATTGGCTATGCGCGCAGAGGTCAAAAAGACACCTTTTAGAGGTGTCGTCCGGTTGCTGCCACCTAATGTCCCAGTATCCGCCCACTCTAATTTCCATCAATTATAACTGTTTATGCCTTAAATCCACTCTAAAACGTGCACTTTAACACTTAATGAGAAATCATTAGTGTTTTTGTAATTATAATGAGCACGCATTGGTGTTTTTGTAATTATTTATTCAATCAAATAAAGTTCTTTAATAGATCAAAGTGAAATTTTTTTTGGGGGGTTAAGTGAGCATGGAGGTGGCGGTTATTCAATGGGGGACGGTAACTCGGTCTTCTCCTCTAGTGGTTGAAATCTCTAATATGAACATTTAGTGCATAACATTTGTAAGAAATGGAATGACTTAAAAAAATATTTCTTACCAAAGTTGTACACTTGTATATTTTCCTTATCGTATTTACCTTATCCTCCGTATTATGTTCTCCATGTAATAATGCTGTATTCAACTGCAATGGTGGCTTTCGCTATGGTTTACACGTGACTTTTAGTTTCTCTTATGTTTACAACAGACATGCCACCTTTCAGATTGGCAAAGCAAGCGAAATGATGTCATTTATGTCGTTAAAGACTCAACGCCAGGATGCCATCCTCATCCACATTCCCTCTCTCCAAAACTCTTTTGTGCTATGCTATGGGTATCCACAGCATATGCTATGGATATCCATAGCATTATCCTTGCGTAACCCACGTTTTGTGACGGCTGCCGCGGTAGAAGTCTCTCCCACTCCTCTTTAAATCGAACATGAAAAAAAATTGACAGCGACGATTATCGAAATGCGCCGCCACCACGCCGTCCCAGCGAAAGAACCATCGAACCCTCTTGTCGGAACCACCCCACGGAAGGCCGAGCTTCAGCTTCGTCAAGGACAGGCGTCTCCTCCGTATCCACAACTATATTTTCAACCCAGAAAAGGCGGGCGGGTCCATGAGACCCTCTGCTTCCGCAACCTGACAGATGATGCTCAAACAATGAAACCTCCTTCTGCAACTGTAAACCCTGCCAGCACCCATCAGGGGATCGACGCTTCTAATTTCACCGACTTGAGCTTTCTTGAAAACGAAGAGGATGAAGAAGTCCGAGGAGGAGAATGGGGTGATGACTGCGGAAGTGAGACCGAGTGCTCCACTCCTCCTCCACACCCTATCCTATTTCCCCAAGAGCAGCTCTGCCACATTCTAGAGGTAAGTTTCGATTTCACTTTCACTGTCACAAACCCTCCTCTATTTTCTGTGTGCTCTGCTCATGTAATATGTGCAACTGCAGGGGATGTGCTCCTACAGAATACAACTTGAGGTCACGCTAGTTAGAGATGTGAGAGAAGCTTTGCGGATTGCTACAGAAAGAGTAGGCCTTTCTGCTCACAACAAGGGCCACAGGAACAGTAATCTGCGACGATTTGTAATGAACAATCTACGGTGCGTAGGGTATAATGCAGGTATCTGCAAATCGCGGTGGGAGGAAACGAACGGATACCCTGCAGGTTAGTCGGTTTGCATTTTTTAAGAATCAAATCTAGTCCAGTTGTGATTTTCCTCACGTATTTCTCATCTCCGCAGGTGATTACGAGTTCATTGACATGATTGAGGGGGAAAATAGTAATGATCGACTGTTGGTGGACATAGATTTCAGAGCACAATTTGAGATCGCTCGGCCCACACCAGAATACGCAGCGTTGGTTCAGGTGCTTCCTACTTTGCTGGTGGGAAGGGTGGATAAGTTTCGTGACATCATCTGGATAATGTGTGACGCGGCGAAGAGATCGCTGAAAGAAAGGGAAATGCATCTCCCCCCGTGGAGGAAAAAACGTTATATTGAAGCCAAATGGTTGGGATCGCAGAAGCGCAGCACCAGCCCTCTGCGTGAGCGGCACGAGCAGCACCTTCTTCTCAGACAATTCGCCGGGATCAGTTCCTTCCAAGGCATGGAGTGGAACGCCTGCTTTCTTCACCAGATGGAACTTCACTTTGAAAAGGCGGTCAGAGAAGCTAACAAGGACGCTCGTGAAAAGCTTAAAAGCCAGCGGCAGGAACACCCCTCCGCTGCCCTGCTTTCTTTCCAGAATAATCTCAAATCTACAGTTAGTGGTAAGGGAGAGAATCCTGCCGGAAGAATTTCTGGGTTAGGCAAGGCATTGGCACAGGCAGTCACTCGTAACAATACTAGCAACGTATATTAACTCAAATAATGAAGCTTCGTTTCCATATTCTTTTGTTATTAAATAGTAAAGGGGGACTGTAATGTACAGGGGTATAAAGCAATCCTTCCCAGCTGTGAATAGAATTTCCTTTCAAAAATATCTGGTACACAGAAACATTAACTAAACCACCAAATTCTCATCAGAATAAGGATTTCTGTATTTTGTTGAGAAGATACGCCGCTTTGCATTTTTATACGGTTTGTGCATATAGAAATCGATCCAGGCCAGAAAGGAAATGTCTTGCTGTAAAATAACCAGAAATTCCAGAGCTCTCTTTCTAGGAAAAAGTGTTTATTCAAACAACCCATCTATCTCAAATACTGTCTTCTCTGGTGTCAGTAACCTAATCCCATTCGTTTTACGTTTTGCTTTTCGAGATCCACCAAATCATGTTTCCGCCCATAGAAGCCAGCGTTCCATAACTTAACGCATAGACAAGCTACCGACAAATATAAAAGCAATCAATTCAAAGAAATAGATGCTTTCGGCCCAACCTGGGTACGCCACTGTAGAAGGTCGGGCCTCATACAGCGATTTGGGCGTTTATGGTTCTAGGTTTGAGTTTCAGCAGGTTCAGAGGTTAAACGCATATACTTTTCTAGTCAATGAATACTTTTTAATTAGTGTGATTGTAGTTGTGTGTTTTGTCTCAGAAGAATATAAGTGTGAAATGGTGTGATCTTGTGTGAAGTTGAAGTTATTTTTCATATTTTTTATTTAATCATATACACACAAATTTATATATATCATTTTTATACATATATTTTATTTGGTCATTTACCACATCGTGTACTATTAAAAGCTTCCCATTATAAATTTATAATAATTTAAGTAATGTAAAAGATTATATATATATAGATGGGGTTAATCTATCTTTATATACACATTCCTATAGAGGTCTTGTTTAACTATTTATTGTGCACTATTATGACATTCCCATTTTAATTTTGTAATAATTTAAATATTTCAACATATTATATATATAGATGGGGCTAGTCAATCTTTATACACACATTTTTATACATGTGCCTTATGACCATTTATCACACTTGTGCATTTTTAGGACCCTCCCATTCTAATAATACTTTAATTATTGTAAAAGATTATATATATAGATGGGGTTAGTCTATCTTTATACACACATTTCTATACATGTGTCTTATCTCATCATTTATCACACTTGTGCACTATTGGGACCTTCCCATTCTAATTTTATAATATTTAAGCATTCTAATTGTCAATAATGTAGTTATTACTTTATATTACATTGTGTGGATTTAACCCATATTAATGGTGATTCATAAGTTACTTTTCATGATGACTTTAAATTGACATAAAAAGAAAAAAACATCTTGTAATAGAGTATTGATCTTATGGAGGTTGTGCTCTTGTTGAAGCTAGTGATTCTTGTGATCAATAAAATATATTTTGAGCATTGTGCTATTTCATATATATTGTTTTATTTTATTAATATTTTGTAAGTAAAGATCCTAACTACTATCAAAATTCATTCTAAAGACATGTCCACAATAATAGTAAGAGTTTAGGATTTTTTTTTGTAATTATCTAGAGTATGCTTTCATTTTGTTCTCTCAAAATTTTGGTAAATAGAAAATGATTAGAAAAGTAGTGGAACTGTGAATTCTCTTGAAAATGTATTATTTTTTTTACTTGTAAGTAGTTTTTTTCAAGAGTAGAAATAATCTATAGGGGGATTCAATTATTTAGAGAAGATATGTTACTTTTTGTCCAAGTTACATTCCCCATTGCGATGTTGGAACTTATATACCTTACAATTTTAACTCCATAAATTCTATCTACTCTAATGTCAATCCTCATAATATTTTCTATGATTCATTTCAAACCATAACCTATTACTTTCTATTTCAAGCACCATATTTATAATTATTTACATTTAATGTTGTGATTCTTGATGTTATATTTTGTTGTGACTAATCTGTAGTATTTTGTATAAATTTCCTACATCTAAGTTAAAGTGTAGACGCATAAGCATCTCTATAAGTGTGTTTGTATCTTCGATAGAATAATTCTATATGACTATTAGGTCTAAAGTCAAATAAGAAAAAATTCAACTAGGTGGTAAGCTGAGTGAGTTTACCTTATTATTGGTTCCCTTATTTTGAATCCTCTCAATTTATAATGTTAATTAATTGAAATATTTCCCCTTTTGGATTTACCATTATCTTTTTCTTTAAAAAAATATAGAATTACTCATTACATGCTTCTACATTGGACGATCTTTCTCAATCCAATGCTTTTTGGTTCTCTCATGTTTTTTACAATCATCCCACAACACTCTTAATATCTCAAGCTTTCAATATCATATGGTTCACTTGAATTTGGATTAATCTCCAAGCTCTAAGTACTTCAATATATATTCTCCATTGTCTTTATACATTTACTAGTTATTGTTTTTAACAATTGTTGAATTATTTCCATTATTATAGTTTTTATTTGAAGTATTGATTTCTGTTGGGGATTTCCACCAAACCCAGGAGCATCAACTGCAAATAACACCTTCACAAATATGAGAGAAGCTTGAGGCTCTTTCATTAGGAAAAATGGAGAAACGTATTGAGATCTAATATATTACAAAAGTACAGTGTGCCTTATAAAGGCAAGGAAAATAGGTATCGGGTAAACAACCACCCAATACAAGAAAAAACTAATCAAAGTAATTTACCCTATTAAAACTTAAATACTCTAACACCCCCCTTAAGTGCAACTTATGGAGAATGAAGATGCAAAAATGCAAAAAAGAAATATGGGTCCCTGCTACACAACCATGTTAGGTACCCATTTACAATGCAATCTTTCATAACCAGAGAAAAGGAGAAAAACCCTATGGGGAATAACCCCTCTCCAAAAGAGGGAAAAGAAAAAAGATGCATGGATGGAGGACTCAATCACACCCCCCAAAGACTACATACATCAAGTATATACAATCAATGACCCCTTATAAGAGGGAAAGAGAGAGACTATGTAGGACCCCACAATGTGTAATCACCTACAAAAACGGTAAGTGCCTGAAGATAAAACATGATCCAATGTGGACAAACAACTTGTCTCCCTTTTGGAAGAAACAAAACCAAATACAAATGCAAGTATGCTTCCCATTCTGAATAGGAATTGAAAGAAGGAAGAATGAAAATGTATGATGGTGTCTTTGAAATCTACATGCGTGTCTCCAAGGCCTTGGAAAATGATGCCACTAACTAATTAGGAA